>VZTR01032582.1:126538-166169 GCA_013400775.1 Chaetops frenatus | reverse complement strand
CCAAAGGAGGGCAACAAGGATGGTGAAAGCTCTTGAGGGGAAGTCCTGTGAGGAACAACTGAGGTCACTTGGTCTGTTCAGCCTGGGGGAAGAGGAGAGTTNGGGGCAGCCTCACCTCAAGTGCTAATAGTGTAATTAAACTATTACATTACTATTAAACTATTATTACTATTACTATTCCCCCCCCCCCAAAGGAGGGCAACAAGGATGGTGAAAGCTCTTGAGGGGAAGTCCTGTGAGGAACAACTGAGGTCACTTGGTCTGTTCAGCCTGGGGGAAGAGGAGAGTTTGGGGAGACCTCATTGCAGTTACAACTTCCTCGTGAGAGGAAGAGGAGGTGCAGACACTGATGTCTCTCTGTGGTGACCAGTGACAGGACCTGAGGAAATGGCCTGAAGTTGTGCCAAGGGAGGTTTGGGTTGGATATTAGGAAAGAGTTCTTCACGGGCTGTTTGGGCCCTGGAACAGGCTCCCCAGGGAAGGAGTCACAGCACCAAGTCTGACAGAGTTCAGGAGCTTTTAGACAATGCTCTCAGACACATGGTGTGATTCTTGGGGTCTCCTGTGCAGGGCCAGGAATTAGACTTGATGATCCTGATGGCTCCCTTCTAACTCAGTGTATTCTGTGATTCTGTTTTCCTTTCTGTCTTTGTTTGTAGGTGATCAACAAGGGACTGTTTCACGTAGACCCAAAACAAGACAAACCAGGCCCAAATGCTGGGCCAGCACGCAGAAGATAGCTGATAGTCACACCCTATTTTGCTCCACAACTGAACAGCAAATGCCTTGTCCCCCTTTCTCCTCCAGGTGTTTTCTAATTTTTCCTGTTTCTTTCTCAGTTCCCGTATCCTTTCCTTTCTAACTCTTTTCCAGATTTAAGAAAAATAGCCTCAATTTATTTTAATGGTCCATATTTCTGTCTGTGAATGTTGCATCTGTTTTTGTACAAACTGTTCCAGTTCAAAGGGGAACAGTTCTCAAAGAGGTTGCTCTCCACTTCTGGATGCTGATGTTTTGTCTGCTGAAAAATTGACTTTTCTGGTCACTGGTAAAATACATTTGGAAAGATATGGAGCATCTGTTCATAACTTGTCAAGCAGATGGAGCCAACTAAGTGAAAAAGCATTTTTATGCCCATGGTCCCTTTAAAGCATTGCCTTCCAGCTGCTTCTTTCTTTAGAAAGGGTGTCTTGCAGATGACATACTGAGTTAACTGGAGTTTCTTTTGGTAAGTCCAAATGCCTGCAACCAGATGATGAATTAACTACAATGCTGAGTCTGGATGGAATAATATGAATAATTTTCTATAATGCCTAAGCAGACTTAATTGAACGAGTCAGATCACTGTATTTCGTGCAGAGGAAAACTGAGTTTTCCAGTTGAATGAAGTGCCTTGGATATGCCCCTGAAGTAGTGAGTGAGTAGGATGATACAATTTAGACATTTAGAAAAATTTTGACAGAGTTCCTCACAGAAGACATTCATGTAATAAGTACTTATAGGCCAAAAGGCAGTGGTGTATAAATATTTGGCAACTGGCTGAAAGATGCAAGTAGGAATTTATGTTGGGAATTATTGTAGTGGTTCAAATATTGCAGCGTATTTGTTCTTGATGATTTGTTTGAACACTTTTTCTGTGTTGATGAAATTAAGTCTGACAACAAAGGTAAAACCATAGATCTTATTGTCAGTTAATAGGATTGTTTACGTAGAGGAGTAGTAAACTAGGTATTTAGAATATAGACATATTTCTTCTGAGGTCAGAGATAGCCAACTAAACTGAGAGGCAATACATTTTGCAAAATAACAAGTACCCTTCTACATAAAATGTAATTGCCAGCAAAAGAAGACCAAGTTTCAGCATGCAGGAATACTTGCCTTCACTTACTTTGGTGAAGGGACTCCCTGGCGTCTGCCGGGCTGTTGCTGGTGACAGTCCTGCAGCGTTCAGAGCCGCCCTGGCTGCCGACGCTGGCAGCGCACTGCACGGCGTGGAGTGGAATGCGGTCTGACAGATACTTAGCTTTCAGGGACAGGTTCTTCTCTCTGCGTCAGATATCTTTCCAGGTGTTCCTCTTCTGCGGCAGGGCAGCTATCTTCCAGCACTGCTAGCCTGGAGAAGGATCAGGGTTGTAAATAGAAGATTTGGGCTGTTTGCTTGAGCATATCTTAGAGAATGGGTATCTTCTGGTGATCTTTGTGGCTGGGTCAGTTCTATGCTTATGCTCACTTGCCTGGTTTTGGGAGAGAACACACCCAAAAGCTGTCTGTTTAAAAGCAGAGGTGCTATTGAATGAAACCAGGAGGAACTTTTTTGTGATTTCATATTCTTGTAGTAAACTGAATTTGTGTACTTGCAAAAGCAGAAGTCTCTTCGTCTTTCTTATTTTATCTACCACTGCTGCATGCAGCAAATGCTCTTTCTGCCTTGCTGGTGGTTGCACACTTCCTCCCTCTGCCCCCCTGCCAGCAACCTCAGCTTTACACGCAAGCTGCAGGGTTTGGCCATACGAAGGAGAATTTTGTTTTTCATCTTCCAAAAATACAACTCGATTCTCTATTCACCTACCTTTGAACATAAATGTAGTGTATATAAAATGACTGCACACAGCCAACCAACTATTCTGAGTCAGGAAAATGAGGAATTTAAAAGTAGTCTTTTATGTAAAATTTGGGCTATGACTCAAAAATTTCTTTCTCTGCCATTCTTCTTTTCCTTCCTAAGTCCTCAGCTTTGCCATCTGCACTCTCACTAGGGGCTGGGATTTTGCTATGTGTGAAGTAGGGTAAGACAGCTGAAAAATTGTTCTAGGAAAAATTGCTACTAAAGGTGTTCTACATTTGAATGGTAAGAGCTGAAAAGGAATCACTTCCCTGCTTCCTTTAGTAACTTTATCATGACTGCTGCTGCTATTTTCCTGTGCTTTGTTTACCTATAGGTAGACTCTGCTAGTACTAGAGAAATATTTCCACTTCTAACATTTACATTTATAAATCAAATCTCTTTCCTTTTCAGAAGTTCAGAAATTCCTTAATAGTCACTGTTGAGTAAACTGGGCTCAGCCTTTTAAACATTCTCTGTCCTGCCTTTTTAGCCTGGGTTTGAAGAAGAGTGTGTATGGGCTTTTTCTTCCCCATGAGGACAACGTGAGCCAAACTGTGCTGTAGCCGAATTCCATTCTCTCCTTTTTGGCAATTGCACAGAATGGCTTATGCTATGTGGAGTTTGGTGCAATTCCACTGGAATTTGCTAGAGTTGCACTGATTTATACCTGGTGTGAATCTCATCTTTCCAAAATATTACTGATGCAACAGAAATGCAGAGCTGAAAATTCCTCAACTAAGAACAAAAAGTAATCTTTCTTTTGTTTTGCAGTTAAGTTAATAGATTATTGTTCTACCTGAATCTCTATCACTAACTTCAGTTCTCATTATCTGCTGGAAGAAGTTGAAATACTTTCAAGAGTATCAAAATAAGATCTTTATTCAGTAGTTTTGGAAACCTTGTTATGACCATTTTAGAAGCTACCAAAACTTCTATAGGCTGCAAAGCTAAACTTTCCAGTTACTGAAATAGATGCTATTATTCCTGTGAGCAACTTCCCTGTGTTGCTTCCAGTGGCAGTTTTTCAGCAGGGGCTCAGAAGGGATGGTAGTTGGAAGTACTCTCTTCTGATTGGAACATTAATGGGAAAAGCTTTGGAATTTGTTTGGGGTTGTTTTGTTAGGAGTTTTTTTTGTGGTCGTGTCACCCATGTTGTAAAACACAACCATTGTTTTACATGATAGAAACATTAATTTTATGTTGTTTTCAGAGTATGAATCTCCACATTTTGAGATGGTGCATCTCTTTTCCCAGCAAACATCCAGGCAGTCCATAGTGTTGGATTAGAAGGATACTCATGACTAAGAAAGAAGTCAGTCACCGAATAACAAACTTTTCATTTCAGTCTTACATGATGTGATTCACTTCCTCCATCAAGTGTCCTTAGTTCTGTGTCCTTAGGCAGCTGAAGTTTCACACCTAAAGACTGTTTTCCTACAGCAGTTGAAGTAGTTCCTATACATGTTGCAGTCAAAGAACTGCAACAGAGAATATGCCATGTATATTAAGTATTTGTTTTGTAATTGCCCCCAAAATGAAAATTACTACATCATTCATAAGGATGCATTTACCTTTACAAGACCCCCCCTACCTCATAGAGAGCCTGGATTTTTTCATAAATGGTGGGGAGAGAATGCAAAGTGAGGGACTGTGAAGGTAGTGGGGAAAATCTGTTGGAGAGACACATCTGTGAAAGAGCCAATGTTGTTTATGGCAACAGCTTCAGATCTTGAAGCTTAGTGGGATGCCTTCCTGGGAGTTTGGCAACCAGCCTGTTGTACTAGGATGTGCTGTGTATTTCTAAAAGCAAGGATACACTTTATTTTCATGCAACTGTTTTCTTATCAGCAGCTAAATAAATTAGATCTAGATGTGTGGCTTCTAGGATTCTGTGTGTTGTGAGTTAAATTTGCTGCTGCAGCCAGTGTAGTTCATTTTAAGTTCAGTATGTTACTGAATATTTATGAATGAATTTTTTTTGTGTTTTACAATGACATTTAGCAATACATTACAGCAAGAGCCAAATAAAATAAAACCTCTTACAGAAAGAGCAGACTTAGGGGAATATATCTCATCAGATTCTTGCTTTTCCTTGACAGATAGTTTGGGGACCTGTTCTGGAGTTTTATAAATTACTTGTTTGTGAATTTGGCATAAAATGCTGGCCTTGCTGAAGTTAATGAGTGTTTTACTGCTGAGTCTAGCAGTGGTAACATGGAATTCTTGCTTCTACCCTGCTATTCTTCTCCATTCCTGATGTGTGGGAGGTGCAGGGATGCAGACAGGGAGAAGACAAGTCTCTTTTCCCTTCAGCTCAATAGGTGACTGCATGGAAGGATTTTTGGAGCTGGGCTATCTGAAGAGAATAAACTTTTTTCCATACCCTCTGCTCCCTGTTCTGTTTCCATAACTCCCCCTCCCACTTCCCATGCACTCTATCTCTCTGTCTCTGAGATTTTCTGTGGAGAGCAGGGAAGGAAAACCTTGGAGGAAAAATTGCTGGCTATTAGTTGAAGCAGGTTCTGCCTTAAATGTTTACATTTGCTGAAGGAAGGAAGGAAGACTGTTTAGATTTGCCTGCTCTTTAAGGGTCTGGACAATCTTTGCATTTACTTTTCTGTATCGATGCAGTAAAACCTGACGCAGATTTCAAACTTGACCCTACTGCAGTGTTCTATCCTAGTGCTGACCAATATGTTTTAGCTCTGTATGTATGGTAAGATTGTTTTCTTTGCAACCAAGTGGATCCAAGAGACTGCTCACCTACATTCTTGGAAGCTCTTGTTTTGGGCTTGGAATACTTTTGATAATTTCTTTTTTTCTGATGAATTCTCTAAAGTCAAGCTTACTGACTTTCTTTGACCTCACAGGTTCTGTCCTGCCCTTCTCCATTGGTGCAATAAATTGTTTTGATTTGCTGGAAAATGTTTTTACTGAGATCTTTATATTTATAATGGCTCTTTTCAGGCTAAGGTAGAAATGAATAGCATATGGCTATTGTGAGAACAAAATATTAATTTTGGAAAATTTTGTCAATTCACCGTGGGTGTTCTCAGCCTTTAAAACAAAATTATCACATATTTGGCACAACTATCAAGTGCCTTGGTTTTGACTTTAAGCCTTAATCACCAAACTAAGAGAGCAATGTATTATTAACGTGTTAGGAAGAGACAGTAGCTATGACTGTGTGAGCTGAGGGTGGGTGTTCTACATGGCTGCAGCATGGTAGGAAAGAGGACAGATTGCAAAGCTAGGGCAGTCTGCAGCAATTAAAGTACTCAGAATGGGCTGGTATCCATGGTGTGTTTGAATTGAGCATACCAGAACAATGGGTTTGGATTCTAAACCTAAAAATTTTGCAGGTGATGTTTGATATCATCCTGCATTTTCCAGTGTATCTTGGTCCATTGTTACTGCCGTGTCTCAGGGAACAAGAGATTTATGCATTGAAAAGCAGCAGGGGAATATCAATTGGTTAATTAGAGACCCACTGATCATAAATACCTGCATAACACAGCATCTAATGGGCAATGCTGTGTGACGACAGCATGGGCAGTATCACTTGCAACTTCATTGTGCAGACTGCTGACAGCTCCGGCAGAATACTCTCCTTGGGAAACGAAGAAAGTCAGTGCTACATAGGAGGGCATTTGAGCTTTTTTTTATCTGCATGGATACATTTGAGTCACCTTCATTCACTTCTGAGTACTTCACTCCTAGTCTGACTGGAGTCCAGAATGACATTTGCATTTCAGATGGCATATTGTGACCCAGTGGTGTTACTGATGATGAATCTCATTTTCATGAGCATTAACAAAGCACAGCTTCATAAAGTATGTCAGTGGCTCTGTGCTTCACTGGAGCATGATCTTCTGTAGCACCACCAGCTGATGGAAAATACAGGGCTGGAGACAAGGCCATTCCCCTTTTGTTGTATACAATATGGTCTTTAACTTATGTCTGCTGTAAGATACTGCATGTCCTTGTGATGGGACTCTATTGAGGGAGACCCCAAAACCGGGACAGATCTCTATGACACCATCACTGTTAGGGAGCTGACTGGTGCTGTCAATTATGGATTCATGAGCTGCCTTTGGTATTAGTGGTTAAAAGCTGTGGAGCCAGCCTTGTAGGATTTGGACATCTTTTGCACATAATGGGGAGTTTTTGAGGGAGCACGAAATGAAAACTTGCTCAAATATTAATGTTTTTCATTCACATAAAGCCTAGTTTCTGGAAAATTTTAATACTTGCTAAGAATATTTGGGAAATTGTACAATATTCTTGAGTTCTGCTTTTAACACGGTAAATTAGATCCGTGTATTTGCATGTAGGTCTGACAGACATTGGGTGGGAGTCAGATTACCCCAAGGGAGAGCAAGTTTCAGCTACCCTGCATGACATTTCTGCTCCCTGTCTGGACTGCTATTTGGAAGTAGTGTGACAGTATTACTGGCTCCTAGAGGAAAACATTGTTTTCTGTTGCCTCTCATATGCTAAGTAAATATAAACCAGAGGACAGAAGAGGAGAAAGGATGGGGAAGGGGAAAAATCCGTTTTTGAAACAAAATTTTGATCATAGATTAGTTTTCTTCTGGCAACAAGTGTACCACTACCAGAACATATGTTACGTTGTAATTTGAAGATATTTTGATAATGTGCAAAATGCCTTCCAAAACCTTTGAGTCAAGCATTCTCAGATTGAACCAGTTAACTACTACCAAACATTGCTTGTTGGTTTTTTGGCACTGTTTAAAGGATCCACGAGGTTTTCACTTTTTTTTCAAGGCCTTGCTCAAGACTAGAAATACTGGAAAGTATCTGGGAAGTGAATTGAAGCAATGGTTTTGTGTCAAGCTTCATTCAATCGTGTGAAAGTTGTGTAATGAGATTACTGGCAAAGCAGAATAATAAATTATGAATAGAACTTAAATGACTGTCTGTATCATGTTCTGAAATAACTTCAGTCCAGGAGTCAGGACTGATCTGGGGTTGGGAGCTGGTGTTTTTATTTGTAACAAGAGCATAAGCTTCCTGCAGGTGATTAAACTGTAAAATGTGGCTGCCTCCTACAATACTAAAT
The DNA here is from genome assembly GCA_013400775.1 of Chaetops frenatus. Classification (NCBI taxonomy): domain Eukaryota; kingdom Metazoa; phylum Chordata; class Aves; order Passeriformes; family Picathartidae; genus Chaetops; species Chaetops frenatus. Next base: position 158,481 of record VZTR01032582.1, on the reverse strand, counting down.
GGGTCTCTTGACCAAAGTGCTCTGTAAGGGGGCTTAGTATTTTGATATGTCTCCTGTTGTAGTGTCTGATTGACTCAGAACATTTATTCTTCCAAGCTTAGTCCTTGGCTTCCAGTTTGTGAGTAAAGGCCATCGATTAGCACAAGAATGCAAGTGTATGTAACCTTGAACTTGATTCTTCAAAGTCCTGGGTGTGTAATCCCCAGACAAAATCCTTCCTCCAGAGTGCTGCGAGTATCTGGACCTCTGGGCCCTCCCGCTGCCCTCTGCACGTTGCACACTCTGTGTTAGGGACGTGTCCCTGCCCTGCTCCTTCAGTCACTGCTGGAGAGCAGACCTAAACACAGGGATTAACATGATGACTGGCATCTGACTGGTTCTTTATAACTGTTCACAATGGAAAATTCATTTTCTTTTTTAAGCTGTAGCATTTTATGGAGGAACATGGGGGATTGTTGTTGTTGGGGTGGGTTTTTTTTTGTTTTTGGTTTGGTTTTTTTTGCTTGAGTGATGATTTCACTAGATTTCTATATTAGCTCTACTCTTGAATATTTTTAAGGCTAACACGAAAACAACACCTTAGGAAGTTTGTGGAACGATTTGAAAAATTTAGAAAAATGTCTTCGTGCATTTTGGTTCATGTGTATGCATACAGACGTTTGGCTTCTTTCAAAAACTGGAAGATTTGACTTTTTAGAACTGCTTTTTTGGTCTTTTTAAAAAGTAATCAGGATGCTCTTTCTAGACCTGGTGTCATAGTGACCCTCCCTCTGATCATGGCAGCTAGAATTGGAGCCCTCTTTAATTTGGAGTGTTTTTAATACTGCTCTAATCTCCTGATTAATGTTACAGGAGGTTCGTTGAGAGTAAATTGAGATGCTCTCTCCTGCAGGATTTAAATGTGCTGTTTCCATTGCCACATCTTGCTGATATAGTGGTTAAGATTAAACTGAAGATCTAATTTGATATGGGGTCTAATTATAAGCCTAGGAGCCTTAAAAGCATATATTGTATTTAATATTCAGTGTGTTTTTGAGGTACTGTAGTTTTTATTAATGGTATATGTTTATTAATGGTATATCCTTATTAATGCATATGTTGGCTAACTTGTATGTATTATAAACTCCTTTTCCCCTACTCCTGTGATTGATAAAGCCTGGTTTGGATTGTTATTTTTTTTTAAACAGAAAATGCAACTTTGGAAACCATGAAAAATACTGCAGCTTCCTTTCGATGAGAGCGTATTCTGGGCTTGCAAAAGAACCAATATTGCCATCTAGTGGGAGCGAAGATTTTGACCTGTCACGCTCCTCCCTCTAGATGCCTATTATCTAGGAGTTCTCTTGGAGGCATCACCTCTGTTAATAATGAAGGTGCGGGAGTTCTTCTCTTTCCCCAAACTACAGAGAAAGCCTCGCTATTTTGTTGCTGAAGTTACTCTTGCATGTTTTGCTGGAAAACCAGAAATATTTTGCAGGTGTATAGATCCAAGTGTGGTTCTTTCCAAGCTGTTTTCTAAAGTACACTGTCAAAGGAAGCACAATGCAATGTTTCTATGCTATGGTCTGTCTGGGTGATGTTGCTTTGTCGGTGCCTCTGCAACATGCAAATTAATTTAAGCCTTTGAACGTGCCAATTTTCTAACACCCTTAAAGACTATCAGAAAAACGCATCTTTTTCAAGCCTTTGTGCAAAACATACACTGAAAGTGTTCTAGTATATATGTGCAAAATCATATTGGAAATGTTTAGTGAAGCAGAGCAGGAGGTAGGATTTGGCTGGAACTTTGGGATAAAGTGATTTCCAGAATGGTTTTTCTCCCTTTCCCCCCACTATGTTGCAAATCAGGGCCCATTAGGGATTCGTAGAAATGGAGGCAGGATGACTCCTCATTAGATTAATTTTTTTTGTTGCTTTGTAACACTATATTCAGCTTTTGTTGCCTTGTTACACTTTTTTTTTCTGAAACTGCAGCGGGCTAGAATCGGCTAAGTAGCAGGTTTTTTCGTGGATTTAATCGTAGCATTTAATTAATCTCCCTGCTTTAGTCATCAGTCTGCAGTTTGGCAATGCAGGGTCCTAAGAACCTAAGCGTTACTTCTAAATGCATTTTAGTGATGGCTTTAGTTAATTCTCATGCCCAACCCCTGTGGTTTTGAATCAAAGTGCAAAAAGAGAAATCACTAGCACAGTTCTGTCTCATTCTGCTTGTAAAGCACAGAACATTAGCAGAATGATAGTTATGACAGTGTCACTGGTACCACTCTTTCTTCTCTTCCATTTTCCCCCAGTTGTCCAGCAATGAACTGAATTCAGTCTAGAGTGCTTTACATATCTCTTGTCAAGCAAATTGCTACCTGTCTTTCCGAAAACCTATATGATCCAGAAAAGAGGCCAATCCATGTGTTTGCATCATATTCAATGCTCTTGACTTTTAATAATCTTTCTTAACTTGAGGATATTAGTCTGTGTTTCATCAACTGCAATTGGTATTGCAAAGCTCTTTTTGCATTCAGTGCTGAATCACTGCTGATGCCCTGTTTCACTGTTTGTATTTGGGTGAGGCATGTATTGCATACTTTGGGAAGGCCAGGGTTGTGGATGGAGAGAATTTGTGAGTTCTAAGTATTGAGTTGGCTTGGGATCAATGTGGGATCCAACCTACTCATAAGCAGCACTGTGTGATGTTTGCTTCCTCTATCTGGAACAGGACTTTGAAGTATTTGGAAGATATTTATTATATGTCCATGTTTGTTACAGTGATAGTACTGCTCACATTTCCCTTGTAGTGTGCAAAATGTAAAACTAAGAGAAAATTTGGACTAGAACCTGGTATCCATCATCAGTGCAAGAGAGGAGTAATAAGGGGAAGGCTGGCATACAAGTGGAGAAGAAAGTAAATGACTGCCTGAGTATTGGATACTGGTGACAACTCTGTGGTCATCGTCCTCTGGCTTAATCTGTTCAGGGGGCATTCAGGGTTCGGGTGTGTGTCATTTTCCCTATGTTTCTCTAGCCCTGCAGAATCAGGCTGCTCTGTAGCTGGAAATGAAACTCCTGGTTCAACAAAGCACTCCCTTACTCCACGTAAAGTCACTCCTGCACCTCCAAATTCTCTGATAAAACTCTGTAACCTTAAGTCTTCTCACATGCTTTATGCCTTTTCATAATTACCCTAGACCCTTCATATTGTTTCTTTGGGTAACCTTCCCAGTGTTTCCTGTTGTTTTACTTCTTGTAGACTGTAACTTCTGCTGGACAAAGACTGTGAAGGCTACATCTTGTTTACTGTCAGTTGTCATGCAGGCTTGATTGATAGTGATGTGCTTTAGTCTGGGTAACATTGGTTTATATTTCAGAAGTAATACTACTGCTGAAAACAGATTTTTCTTCTTAGAGCTATGTTTCTGAAGTATTTTCATGACTTCTAAACCATCTTCTCATCTTTCTGTGTCTCTCGTAGATGAATATTTAAATGCTAGAATACTGTATTTAATTGTAATTCTCTGCAACCAAGAGAAGAAAAGAACAAAGCTGATAAGGAGTGTGAAAAAAAATTAGCCAGCAGCCAATGGTCTTTATTAAAGTAAATAATGTGTAAGAAGATAAAAGGTAATTACAATTAATCAGCAAGTGTTGTTACATTATTATGACAGAGAGCTGACAGAAATACTTGCAATTTTCAGATTTTACATAATTTGGAAAATAAGGATCCAAGTGTTTTGAGTTTTTCAAAATTTGTTTTATTAATATTATCTGATTACGCCCACTTTTCTATGTGAAAAATATTTGTGTGAAGAGTAGTATATAATTGCATTTCTGTAAGTATGTTTTTTATTCACTTTGCCATATTTTTCTTAGCATCTTTTAAAAAGACCTTTTTTTAATGTAAGAACTGTATGGAAGAAAAAAAATGGCTTGATAAAAGGAGGAGTAGTTCTTCAAAATCTATTTCAAGTCCCTCTGAATTTCCAAAGAGCTATTCCCCCCCAAAATTGGCAAACACGGATATGTTGCAGCAATAATAATTTCCACCTGCCCTCCTTGCTCTTCTTTCTCAAAGAGAACACAGGTGTCCTGAAGTTAGTACCTTGTTATTCCATAGCCTGGAAAAGAACATTATTTAGAGAGAACAAAATTTAGCTCAGACCATCTGCCCAAATTTTCCTTTTAACTTTCCTGCAGGTTTTCCAAATCATCCTACACTCTATGCTTTTAGAGCTACATGGCTAACGTTACTTGAGTTTGGTTGGCTTTTTTTTTTTTTAAAGAGAATTTGCATATGCAAATAAATATGCTTGAAGTTATTTTAAGGGATACGTAATATCGTTATTATTGCTATTCTCAATAAGCCTGAGAATAGCAGGGTACTAGGGTATTTTTCCTTCTCATAGCCTCTTTCCCAGGGTGATTGTTGTGTTGTCAAGTACTTAGTAACATCTGCAACTCAAATAGTCTCATTTCCTCTTATCTGCTACTAAAATTTGAGATGAGGGACATTTTTTTCTGTTTGTTGGTAGTGTGGTTTTGCCTTATCCCACAGTAACCTTTTTTGATTCAAGGGGGAAATAGGATTGTGTTTCTCCTTTAATTACCTTATTTTATGGCTTGAAAAACCAAGACCTTGATTTCTTGAGCGTGTATTTTCCAGGTATATTAGTTATTTAAAGATCCTCCCTCCCTCTTTCTTTTTGAAATTTGTCTTCCCTGATTATTGCTTCATAGCTCATTACTATTCATATAGAGTTATCCTCTTGCTGTTCCTTGTATGTCTGCAAGGACACACATTAGATAGTTAAGACAGCAACTGAATGATCTGAATAATAATGTGAAATACAAGATCTAGAAATAACCCATATAAACAGGAAAAATTGCTGCAGCTTTGGAATGGCTAATTATATTGCACTTCATGTATTTTATGGTACATCCTATTTGATATCTAATTATAAGTACATTTCCTATGCAATCCTCTTAATTTCTCAGGACCTTGTTCTGTCACCCGTACTCTCACTGAAGAGTTCCTTTAACTGGTACCTCTTGGTTGTTGTCTGGTGCAGAAGGGAGGAACAATCAGCTGTACTGGAAATTGTCAGCTATGTTATGTACGACTGAATTTGGCCTGGATGGCATACACAGCCTTTAAAAACATCCATCACCTTGCTTGCTTTTGCATGCTGACACTGGAATGTTCGATTTCAGAGGGAAATGTGGGAGGCATTGAACTCCTCTGGCTTTCACTGTAATTTCTGCATGAGTTCAGCAAGGCATTGGTGCTCCTACTGCTGCATGTGTCACGTTGCCCATATATTTTCTTTTGGCAAGGTCCATCAGTTGAACATTTTAGGCTATCAAAGGGGCTACCTTCCACTTGTCATGTAAGTGGATTTTCACTGATGGACCTGAATGTGAGAGATAAAAATCTAAATTAAAACATGTCCTGGTCTGTTGCGATTGTCTCTGTAAAGGAGCTAGAGAGCCATGCTGTGTGCCAAGCAATGACTCCAGAACACCTGGGATGCAGAAATAGTCCAACAGAGAGCACTTCTCTCTTATTATAGGAGAGGAACTTTAAAGAATGGCTGAAATTTATCTCTTGGAAGTAATTAGTAAACCATAGAGAAGTCTGTACTTAGATTCCTGCATGGAGATATAATTGTAGTACAACTACCAGGAAAACCTGCAATACTGGCCTTTGATCCAGACAGTTTTGTAGGCTGGAGGATAGCTGTTGAAACTGGGAGGAAAGAGAAGAATTATCTCAGGTCAGTGCTGAATTGTTTTGGAAAAAACAGGAAGCATATTATGCAACTTTAAACCTGCTGTTTACTATGCATTTGTGTATCTCTGGTTTTGTGCTGTTTAGTAAAATATGATGCATTTGAAGTTCCTTCCATATTTCTTCAAATATGTGTTGCCAAGTTAGCCTATTGTGCACAAATCTTTTGTTCCACTGAAATACAGGGAAAAGAAATTGGATAACAGGGAACATTCAGTATATTAAGGGTTTTGCCATGAGTAGATTCCACTATGACATTAAAGTCTGGAATTACAAAGATCTGTATGCTATAACTAGCATGAGATATAAATAAATAATTGCCTTCTGAAATAATAATAGTAATCCTGTTTCTCTTCCATTTCCTTTTAGTGAAAATTTATGAGTGCACACTTCTCTTTTATTTGTGAGCTGCTCACAAATTTTCTGAGATTGCCCAGAGATAATTCAATTTAAGCAACAAGATCTGTATACTATAGCTAGCATGATATTTCCCTCTTAGTGACTATTCCTTCTCACTTTGTAGTTTCCAGTAACTTTCAATCTTTGCCTTGTTACTTAAATTTCACTATCTCCAAGCAAAAAACTGACTCCACCCTATGTTCCCTGTAATCAGTTAAAATTTCTACTTGGATCTCAGAATATTCCCTCAGTGGGCAGTCAGGGAACATATTTTTCAAGATGTGAGACTAATTATTACTGAAATATGCAAGTTGAAGGCTGGAAGCATGTCCATCAAAGGAGAGAACTTCCAAAAGCCAGAGCTAGCAGGAACCTCAAGAACAAAGTGCTGGCATCAGGGGGAGTCAGCCTGAAACTTGGCTCACTTCTCTTAAGTGTAAAATTTATACTGATCCTAGAGTCTTAAGGAGTTTATGGTGGTCACAATCTGTAGTGTTGTGAACGGCATTCCTTTTGGAAGGTGGTTTGAAGTGTCTTTGGCAAGCCAGGACTGTCTTTCTAAATATTGTTTGCATGTGCATGTTTGTTGGTTTGCTTGTTCTTTTGGACTTGGCTTTTGAAGTTTGTTACATTGCAACACCTGTTAGTAAATGTTCCAAAATATAAGAAACTTGTCTTTATGTTGTTAAATGGAATTCATTTTAGCTGAACTGCAAAATAAGGACAGTGGTCTGTGTTCTATTTTGTGCTTTGGAAGTTGCAAAGTTGTTCTGGAGCTTTAAAGGGGGTCCTGAATTTTAACAGTGTTATCGAAGGTAAGTAAGCTTATCCATCTTCAGGGCTTCACACTAGGTGAGTTAAAAGGCTTTGCATCCTGATCCCTTCTGTTCTTTGCAGCTGAATTTAAGATGCTTGAACTACAATACTAGCTGTAAACTGGATTTTCTACTGATTTGGTTCTTCGGAAGTAGAATTTAAACCTTGCTTATAAATGTTCGATAAGAAGAAACAAAACTCTTGAAATGTGTTTGGTTTTCTTAGTGTGGAATTGCTGTCCATATAAATGTTAAAAATGAACATAAGCAAAAACATTTCTAAAAGACTATTTTTCAAGTACTTTCAAGTGTACCTAATAATTCTGCATTAATAAATAAATACATGCAGGTTTTAATTAAGCTGCTTCTTCTTCTGTGGTATTCCATTGTGGATGGGCCACAGTTCAGAATCAGACCCACAGAATCCCCACAGACACCACAGATTTCATAGATATCCATCAGTCTTCACAGTACTGCCTAGAGCTGTTTTGGAGAAAATACTCCAAATTCTCCCTATCTGACTTGGTTCTTCTGTGCCTCACAGAAAAAGCTGAAAATGCCTGCCAACTGTTTTCCCTTCCATCCACTTCTACACGGTGTGAAGGTTGTTTCTGGAAGTATTTCAACAAGTTTGTACTTGTGGGTTTCTATTAGATGGGATCAACAATTCTTATTATAATAGCTGAATCTGATGATTCTGGGAAATTGTTACATTTTCAAAAGCTCTGATTCTGCAGAATATGCGAAAATCATTTGCCTTGAAATTCTTGGTATGTTTGTGATGGTGTCATGAATAGTATATCCACATGTTCTTATTTCCAGAACATATTTAATGGAAGTATAATATAGTTTGTAAGTATATCTAAATTAAACGAAAATTATGCAGAAACTTACGGAAGTCTCAACTCCAGAGAATTACTCATTTCAGTGGTGTTCACAAATACAAGGATTCAGAGCAAGAGCTGAATTTACCAAACCATAGTGTGTTAAGATCCCATAGGTTGCAAGCTTGCAAAGCAGCTTTTCAAAAGCTTCTGCCAGGGTGTTTCAGCTGTGTGGTACCGGTGGCCTTTGGCTGAGCAAGCAAAACTATGGCACTGGGTACTCCCTCCTGCCCTGCTGCCACCCTCCACACCCTTGCACTGCTTTCTGTGACCAGCACTGCTCTGCAAACCCTCTGCACTGTGCAGCTGCAGTGGCTCCACCACGGTAAATGTGATTACCTCAGTGGAGAACGCCTTTTAGGGAGCAGCGGTATTGATTCTGGAATAATGGCCCTTTTATCTTTCACTTATTTTTCAGCTTTCAGCGATTGGCTTTTTCTTATTATTGCTCCCATGGACCTATTTCGAAACCAGCACAATATTTGTAGTTCAGCAGAAATAAATGGCAAGGAGCATCCTCTATCTCTTCTATGAATAATGAAGCAGCAAGGGAAGGATTTGTTCTGTAGCATTGGTAAATATATTGATGGGAATGACAGGAAGGAATTAAACACTTGCGACTCTACATAAACTGTCTTAATTGTATAAAAGAAACTCTTTTTAAAAGCTATTTGAAGGCTGACATTTGAGCACCTATTGGAAAAAAAAAAAGTTGTAGGGGTTGTAAATTAAGCATTGCTTCAATTTGCAGGGCATAAATAACAGAGAAAATCTCACAGACATAGTAGACTTTTCATGGCTTTTCTACACCTCCCAGAACTATGCTGGGAGAGCTGTTTCTGCCACCGACCACAGAACTTCTTGGGCTCAGAAGCTCTGAGCACAAGAGCCCTGAAGCTCTGTGCTTTCAGGTATATGGCCCCTTCCCACTGACAAAGTATTTAACTTTCTTTAATATTTTGCCCTAACTAAAAGAACTTCTCCCTGCCCACCAGCAAGCTTCATCTGCTTCTTCTCACCAGTCTTGATTTATATCCTTGCTCAACTGGTTGTAGACCAAATACCCTTCAACATTTTCATCACTAAATGACTTTCTGACCTGAGTACCTTTTACTCTCTTCTTTTTCTCAGTAGCCATCCTTTCACTGGTATTTTTACTAGTGCTTTTAGGTTTAGTCAAGATTTGTTGCATGGGCCCTGATAACCTTAAGGTTGAACTTCACAAACAGCAGTATCTTATCTTCCCTGTGAGATTTCCAGTAAAAGTGACAAGTAGAATGTTATAAGGATGAGTTGTGTGGAATGGCATATGCTAAGTAGGATCTGAAATAGGACTGTCAGGATTTCCCATGGGTACTCACCAGCAGGGTAGTGAGAACCATGTTTTCCTAACAGTGGGTATGTGTGGTAGCTTTGAGTGGAGCTCTGTCCTCCTGGCAAACATCTGACAGCTGTAAACCTGAGCTGGACACACCGTGACAGAAACCTAGCAGAGCAAGGAACTTAATATTCAGACACCACTCCTCTGTATAAAAGTATTAGATTGAATAGTTTTCCCCTTCCAGCTGAAGAAAAGTACAGCACTGGCAATTAGAGGGATAGTGCTATGGGGGGAGGGTGGAAAAGGAATGCTGTTCTGTACTAGTGCTAAAAGCAGAGATAAGGGCTTTGTGAATCCTGGTTAATCAAGGTGGGGTTAACCCTGCCTGATAGCCTGCTTGGCAATTTGCAAAATCCATGTTCTGTTTCTGATAGGCTTGTTCTCCAAGTCTATCTGTGAACCAAGCTGGGGTATGTGCTGCTGAAAGATTTAATTTCTGAATTCAACAGCAGCTGAAATCATTTGAATATCACTGACATTTTGTGGTGTCACTGTTAGGTCAGAGTTCAACATTATAAATGAAATATTGTTAATGCTTTCTCCACATGAGATCATTAAAACATATGTATTCCATGGATATATATGAGATGGACCTGAGTGAGGTGGATGGAAGCAGGAATGATTTCTCTTCTGGTAAGAAGCAGTCCTATCACCCTGAGAATGCCTAAATGTGACATTTTTTCCTTTTGGTGAAGTGCAAGGAGTAGTACCTCATTATTTTTTCTAAGACTGGCAATTATTGCTTGAGAAAGGTGTTAGAATTTTTTTTTTAATTTGACCTTCCTGTGCCATGTGGCTGGATCACAGTGATATGCTGAGAGCTTTGGAGATGGCACTGATCCGTGGCAAAAATCTATTAGAGTTATAGAGATGAGTACAGCACAAAAGTAGGAAATATTCAAGGATTATTTTATCACAGGGTACTTCCATCTTTTACATAATTTTCTAAAGAATAACATCCTTCTATGGAATTCTTTGTGCCGTAGCAATCCATCCTGTTTTTATTCACAGGGTTCTGAGGTATAATTAATAATGTAATTTCTTTGTCCTCTAAGACATGAACTAGAAAAGCTTTCCAAACTTGGAGGCTGAAGGTTCTTCTGCAGAGTCAAACTTCCTAAGAAACTTCTGATTCTCACATAACGAGGATGGCAATTTCAAAAAGGCAATAAATAGTTTTTTAATCAAGAATGAGATGATTGCAGTTTCATCTTGTAAATAAAATACAGAGCAGTTAGCAAATGCATAATTCTGAACTGGTTACTTACCACTGCAGCAGGTTTTATGAACACGTTCATATTGGTATTTCTATAACTGAATTTAATTTGATTAATCTGAGAACTACTCATTTAGCATTAGTCCAATGCTGAAAATTGTTTGGTATCACAAGCATAAAAGCATCTTGTCATCCTTCATGTCTTTTGAGAAGTTCCCCAAGTAAATCAGTTGTTAATATAAAAATTACAGAGCATAGTAAAGACGAGATTGAAGAATAACTTAGTTCCATATATAAACAAAACCCAAACAAACAGGATATGTTTATTCCTGAGATGAATTAGCACTGTAGCAAGTAAAGATGAGATAATTCACTGATGTACACACACTGCTGCCAGCAGACACAGGGTTATGGTGTCTACTTCTTTTGTACTTTGTGGTTTGGTGCTACATTTTAGCAGGGTTTATGTGGCCTCACATGAGTTTTAGTTGAGCAGGAATCAGTGGGCATTGTTGAAATAACCAGGCTTATAGGAGTTAAGCTGCAGTTTTAAAAGTGTTTGTGCTTTTCTAAGCAGATCTTCAGTGAAATGAAAATTGGGTTGAAAAATATTATTGTTACATAATAGGCCAGAGAATACTCCACTGGAACAGCAAAACTTAGAAATATTGCTCTGGCTGTAAAGCATCAAATATATATATATATAAATATGTCAGTTGCTGTGGCAAAAAGAAAGTACGGGCATTTGTGCTTGTCATGATTCATTCACCACATCAAATTTTGAGATAATGCAGAAAAGAGTACAGAGCATCAGAAAATATTATTGAAGTGTTAGCCAGTTTTAATTAAGGGGCATTCTTGATCTACTCCAGCCCTGCTTGCGTGTCTGCTCAAGCTTTCAAGGAGATTGACCAGGCTCATTTAGTGGGTATTCTAATTTTGGGGTTTTAAAGTTCAAGTTGCTGATGTTACTATTTCCTACTGGCGTTAGGGTGGGTTGGCCTCACAGCACACCGTGGAGGTGAGGAGTGAGGTCCTGTCCCCAGATGCCAGCCCCTACAGCTGCTGCCAGCAATCCAGCACTTGGGCTTCACGGAGCACTGGGAGCTTCTTGCAGAGGTGGGGGCTGCTCACAAGGCTAATTGGCACCGTGCACTGAATTCTTGGTGTCTGGAGGACATCAGCCGTGAGCAGGCAGAGGCTTGGTGTGGAGGTGGGGTGCAGGCAGATAAACAAGCTAGGCTGAAGTAGGTAGAGACCAATGGGCAGCGCTATCTCTATACAAGACGGCAATGACCTTGGTTGGCCAAAGGAAGCTTTTGAAGAAAGAAGCCTCGGCTGTGAGATGTAGGCCCCTACCTGCTCACTGAAGGGCAAGTTATCTGTGCCTGTGGACAGGCTCGAGGGCACTTGATGGGATTCATCAAAGAAGTCCTGTGCTTTGGCCCTTGGTGCTGTGAGACCACTGCTTGGTGTCTCCCGCAGCCCTTGCTGTAGTCTCTCGGAGCAGGTTTGGGCTGTGCCCCACAGCGCTTGTCCGTGGTGGCCGCGGTTCCCTGCAGAGCAGCGGCTGCAGGCGGAGCCCCGGCCGTGGCTGCGCTGAGCCACTGCCGGGGCTCCCCTCGCTCGCTCCCTCGCTCGCTCGGGGCCGGGGTGACGCTGGTGGGGAAGGAGAGGTGCCCTGGGGGCTGCGGGCTCGGCGCAGGGCTCACACCCCGGCGGACAGCGCTGGATGGCGGGGCTCTCCCAGGCCTCGGCAGGCGCTGCTCCGAGGCTGCGGCCGGGGAGGGACAGCCCCGGGCTGGGCACGGCGGGGTCACGGAGAGCTTCCTCACCGGGGCACACGGTGAGACAGGAGAGCTGTCCGCCGCCAGCCTCCGTAAGAGCGTTCACAGACAGCAACTTCTCCTGTCTGCTGTGTCTGAGGCTTTCTGTACCTCTGTCAGCTCGCTAAAAGCACAGCACAGCGCAGCAGTTGGGTATCGCCCGGCGTTTCAAGGGCTGAATTGTTAGTATAAAACCAAAATGTTTGGTTTTCCAGGGTGGTATGTAGAATTGAATGTGTGTTTAGACCAGTGATTTTGGAACTTTCTGTTCCACGTGTTTTCTTCTTAAATCTGATTTCTGCTCAGATGTTCATAATGGGAAGGATTAAACAAAACCATGGGGGAAAATTAGGGATTTTAAAGTAAAACTCATTTTATTGAAGAAGCTAAGCAGGTAGTAATCCATTTATACATTTTATACTATTCTGTGTTTGTAGATTAGAACTGTTCCTATTATATCTTTTTTAATTTGCTTTGGGTGGGCCAAAGTATATGAAACTAAAACCAGAAAAGCTTTCAGTTATTTTGTTTCTGGGAAGGGTAAGTCTCGGATGTGTTAGTCTCATGTTGACCTTTGACAAGGCCTACAGGTTTTTGGATGGGAGTTGTAGCTTAAGTTGTTCTGTTTAGGGTAATAGCACAAATATTTAATAAATTGTTTCTAAGTTGCTGTGGTAACACACTTAATTTTCTTCTAAAAAATAAATCTACTTTAAATTCTAACTTTTAAGTCCAATATTGAGTAATGTTACTGAAAAGTTACTAGTTTATAACTTTTAAAAAAATAACTGTCATGCCAGTTTAAACGTAACCAGAAATGTTCTAAATAATTAATTTTCATAACAAGGAGCAGTGGGTAACAATTTGAAATCTCATTGTCACCAAGGTGATTTAGAAGCACATGCTACTGATGGTCAGGTTCTGGTGAGCTGCTTACATTTTCTGGAATCATCTGCTGCTTTCTGTTCATTTTCTCTTTCCATAAATTTGTTTGTCTATAAAGAAAGGAAATTTAAATTGTAACTCTTTTTTTTTCATTGAAAACCAATATAGTTACAAAAAATCTGACTTCCGCTTGTGGCAAACAACCTTGTATGTATGGAGAGTTTCAAATGAGATAATTTTTGAGAATTTTTGAACAGATTTGCAAATAATCTTTAAATTGGATAAATTGCCGCCTTTTCCCTTAGCTTCCTACTAATGTATCTGCTTATTTATTTGAAATTTCAGAGGATAACTTTCTTCTTGATCCTCAGAATTGGCTTGTTAGGAATTGTTGCTTAGGAAGCAAGATATATACAGACTAGTAAATCATGAAGAATTTTCCTTCTCTTTCAAGAATAACAGATTTCATGGAGTAGAATCATAATTGGAATGCATCAAAGGAAAGACAATTTTCAAAGGCCATGAGTAACCTTCTCAGAAAAGTCACTGCCCTAAAAGGAGGGCAGAGACCATGAAGGTAGTACTCATGGCACCAGTCCAAAAGGCTATGATTTTTGTATCGTGCTCATACTCCTTTATCTGAAGAAGCCATACTTTTATTAATGACTGCTTTTTCAGTGTAGGCTTTGTATTGTTGTTGTTGTTGTCTTTGTTTTCAGTTTTGCAGGGTTTAAAAAGCTAAGTAGTTGTAATTCTGCCAGTATTCCTGACTTTAACAATGCAGAAAGCCTCTACCAAGTTTAATGGCAGGGAAGGTCCAGCTTGGACCTGCAAATCCTTTCCTTCTTTTTCAATTGCCTTACAAAATGGCCTAGTCCTGCAAAACCACTTTCTCACAATGTAGGGTGAATGGCTATACAGATTTGCTCCAGGAAAGAAGTACAAACAGTCACATTTGGGAAAAAAAACCCCAAAAAGCTTTGGGTGGAAGCTTGAGAAACACCAAATTGACTAAAAATGTACATTTCTCTGAAAAGCCAAGGGATGTGAGTGTCCATATCACCTTGGGAGGGTGTTTGAGTGAGAGGGCCTTCCAGGTTGTACTTGCTTATGGAAGGGGTCATGCTTCCAGCTCCACTGGGTGTTTCTGAATGTCTTATTGTATAAATTAAGAAAATAGATGGGGAAAGCAGGTGGAAATCTCTCTGGGGGATTTTGTTTTTAGCTTGCTATAATGGTTAAATAGTTAGCAGTTAGAGCTAAGCAGGTGTTTTAAGAGCTCTTATTTAACAATTATCACTCATTTCCGGGCTTCCTGTTTGTTCAGGCTGCTGGAGAACATCACAAAATCAGCCAACTGCTCTCAAAACCACTTTTAACCCTTTGTCATCCAGTGAAGCTGGGAAAAACCACTGTCAAAGAGCCACGTAGGGGAAGGATGAAAGACATAGCACAAAGCTGTTGTGCAAAGACTGGCATATTTTGAAATGCATAGGAGCACTGCATCACTGTAAAAAGATACTATCCTTGTTTCATCTCTTTGATTAGTATTTTGGATCAATTAGGGCAGGAGCTAAGGGAAGCTCATGGAGCTCCCATTGAGTTTGGTAGTTTTCCTTGGGGATTTTTTATGTTTGGTTATTTTTTTCTTACTCCCTTAACATTTTCCATTACTTATTGGCCCAGGACATGACAGACACATGAGGATTTATGAAGAAGGTGGCACTACTTAACCATCCTTCAAAAGCTCATGTAATACTCCAAACATTCTTTGTTATGAATCATTGTGATAAATTAGAATTTGGAAAAAATACTAGAAAATTGTGAAAGATTTCTTTTTGTCTTTAGCAATTGCTGTTCTGCTGATAATATGCAAGTGAGTTTTTCATCTACTCATAACTGTTGTTCCATATCAGTACTAAACTATGGGGAAAGTCTGATGTTAATCAAGATTTTAGAATTAAAACACTGACAGCGCTCTGGAGCTTGGTATTTGGACACAGAACAAAGTTTGTTGGAAGTTTGTGAGAGCTTTTTTCTTTAGTCATGTAAGAAGGCTTATTGTCAAATGGCTGACATTAATATTTATTCATAAAATGAAATAAATGTCAGCAGTTATTTTCTGGGGCACATGTATAGTCTGCTTACTGCATATGTCTGCTTTTTCAAGCAGAGAGTCTTTGAGGAATTTTCTCAGCATATTCAGAAATCCTACTGTACTTCCTTGAGAGATAAAAATGGAAAAAACGCTTTTTAGTTGGAGTGCCTCTGCAGGTTGCAGAGATGGGTAAGAAAGGACAGGCTCCTTACTAGTAATGGCCCTTGAGTGATGAGTCCTGGTGAGAGTAAGAAATCTGGGGTATATGTGTCCATTCCTACATTTGCATGCTCTGATGGTATTCATGCTGCCTTCAGTTCTGTTCATACTGGTATAAATAAGTAATTTTTCTAGTTTTCCTGAAACTATACCTCAGTCCTCCCAGTGTAATGAGACTTGAATCAGGCCAGATGCAGGCTCTGCTCTTGCAGAAAAGCTCTTGGTGAGGAAACTGTTCCTATCATTAGAAAGGCAGATTTCCTGCATGGGAGGGTGGGCAGGGGTGTGCCCTGTGTGCACATGCACCCCACAGATGTTGAGCAGGGTCTATGAGGTCACATGGAAATACTTTTTTTATAAACATATGTCAATGCCCCATGTTTCTTCTGTCATCTGTCACCAGGTATCGTTCAGTTCAGGAAATTCTGATTGCAGGTTTAAAAGTGTTGCTGAGCATGATGTTACAAGCTTTCTTCAGTTGGAATCACGGAGCATTTTAGTTTCACAGTTCTAACAGGCTTGAGCAGGATGATAAGGAAGCAGTACAAATGGATAAAGCCAATTTACATTGAGCATGTAAGTAGTAAAATAGTTTTGCACTCTAATAAGCTATGAGTTGGGTCCTCAAAAGAGAACAGGGAAAAAACTCAGTATCTTGTGTTCTGGCTTGAGTATCTTTTGGTTTCCTGGTAAGAAATGTATAATAGTTTCTCCTGTTTCCTTTTAAGATAAAGTACATATTCTACAGATTTTTTCTCTCCCAGATTTCCTGTTTGTTTTCTCATCCCATGTCTAAAATCAAAATCCACTAATTCATCATTGGGAGCTAATAAATCCTTATACTGGAAACTTGAGGAAACAAAGCAACAGAAACTTGTGAATTATTTCCAAGGAAAGGAACAAAAGTGTTTACTTGGAATGGCAAACCAGATTGTTATTCCTTGAAGTTCCCCAGAGTAGGAGGTGGGTCTTTTATCCTGGAGCTGCTATATGGGCTCAGAGTTCTCACAGGAACCCTTCAGAATTATTGCTGCAGAAATAACAATTCATTACTCTTGTTGAGAGCCTACATTGTCTTGCAGTGTTTTGCCAGAGCCACTCTCCTGAGCTGAAAGGGCTGTTGGCAGCAGAGTTGGACTTGGTACTGCAAACATCTGATTCAGCTTATGACAAGGTCAATATTCCTGGCCCAGGTACCCAGTGCTGGTTTGCATTTATTTTTTTTCAAAGGTATGTTGAGGATTTGGAGGCATAATCCAGGAGACTTTGAGTGCTTGATTCCTCAAGTTATGTTTTGGAAATCTAGCCTCAGTTAATTTCAAGTGAAATTTGTCCAAATGTAGATAAATCACTTGGTAGGTGGATGCTTATGGATGACAATATTTTTATTTTTCTTTATCCAAGCATGCTAGTAGTTGAAGGGTTGCATAAATAGCATATTAGGTACTGTCTTCTGACATGATGGTCTTAAATGAAGTTTTTGTCTTTTCCAGCTGGTGATCTATTGTAAGTGTTTTGCAGCTATTGTCATTTGGAACATTCTTTGTCAAATATTCTGCCTCAGTGACTCTTCAGCCAGTCTCAAATCTCACATGAGGATCTGTGTTTTATGGGGAGAAGTGGTAGTAGGAGAGGTTTTGTATAATGTGCCATTTTTTGTATGCCTACTTTGCTTTTCTTTTTACTACAAACAACATAAGTGTGTTTTAAATATTGTTAGATTTTTAGGTTGACTATTTTGTATAGCTAGTAATGAAAATTTATTGTTTTGTACTACAGGTAAAAGAATCACAGTTCACATACTTGTTTACTTTTAAAATAACGTTAAGAGAGTTTAGTCAGTCTGTGATAAAGGAGCATGAGAAATATTTAAAAAACTTGGTTAACTAGATAACTTGAGTTGATTTCTTAATAAAAAAATATTTTCCTATATCAAGTCTACCTTTGGTTCCTTTTTTAAATCTTTTTTTAAGTTAATGCTCAGCCTGAGACTAACATTGGAACACAATTACTCAGTTTGTGTGGAAACAGCAGTTGAATCTGCTCAAATTCAGATTAATTAATGTGATGTAAGACCCTATGAGATCACCATATGCCCAAATTAGTGCTCTTTGTCTTTCATATATTTTTACTCCCCATGACAGTCGTGGAAGGAATTTTCTTTCTCTTTGTTGTAGATAGCTTATAACAATATCAAAGACAAAGCATGATTATAAAATTTGCAAGATTTCCTTTCCTTTTTTCTTCCTAACACATGCTCTGAACGGAGAAGTTTCGAAACTTTTCATGTATGTGGCAAATAGAAGTGGATGTGTGTGTGATTCTGAGAGATGGAACAATAACAGATGTTCCCAAAAGCAATAGGTAATTCCATGACAATTCATCAAGAAAGAACATGCAACTTAGGGGAAACCAGGCTTCTTGTAAAGGGAGCATTCTCAGCTCCAGGTGTATAAATCAAAGACTTGGTGTATACCAGGCTCTATTTTGGTAGGCCAGGAAATGTAACAAGTTTTCTGTAGAAAGAATCAAATAATGTCATTCCTGTAAAAGTTCGCAGAGTGTTCTTTTCATGTAATAGGAGACTCCTGGACAGCCTTCTCCTGAGGGAAGGCAAGCATTTCTTCATGTTATTTATTTTATTTCATGTTCCAGTGCCTTAGTCTTAAGTCTCTTCAACAATAACATCAGGAAAATTCTTGACATCTTCCTTGAATCTCCTGACTTGTAACACAGCCACGCAAAATTCTTTGCTTTTCTGAAACTCAGAAATAAAAGAATGCAAAGGGTACAGAGGCTGCAGTGCCAGCCTTTTAGTCCTGCGTCTGCCAAATAAGGCTCAAGCAGATTTGCATCTTAATTATTTTCTAATGTGTTTTTAGTAGGTACATCAAGACTGAACTCTTTTAAGAGAGGCTTAATGGATGATGTAATGTTTTCATGTGCTTAGAGTCCAAAATTTAGAACAACTTTTGTAGTAGTACTAAGCTTATAAATATTAGGTAGATTGCAGAGAAATTGAGTGATGGCAAATAGCAAAAATGTGCCAAAACTGAAGTTGCAAAGAAGAAGAAAAAAATATCTCTGTTTCAGGAATTTTGTGTGTTGGGAATAGACCCTTGGCCTGCGAATGGTGTTCCATATTCCTCTGCCCTTTGAAGTTGTAGGGGGTAATATTTTTTCCATCTGTGTTACTTATTTTCATTTGCTTATGCTCTGTCCTCCATGAATTTGCTCTTGTGTTGTGAGAATAACAGAATTTCATGAGAAGTCCTTTCAGCCCTGTGTGCAGGCTGCAAATATGTCCAGTAGCACCACTGAATGCCCAATTTGTTCAGTAGGAGCTACAGTGTTGGGTGCTGCCAGGGATCTCTGAACACCTCTGGGCACACCTTGGGTCCCAGATAACACTGAGCTAGTAACACTCTGTTAAAGCTTGGGATTCCATGTATGAAGCTGCTTCTTGTAGGCATAGAAGTTGAAGGTTAATTATTTTACCCTTAATGTTCAAGCATTTCCAAGAAGGGAGCAAAACTTAAAATAACTGCCAAGTGGGATATTACTTCTGCATGCACTTTTGAGTGGTTTCTCCTTCTGCAGTCCTTATTCTCCCATAGAATAGCAGTGTTTTTCCACACTGGAAGTGATTTCTGAAGATTATTCTGTGTGGGAGCTTTATTTATATTTATCTAACTCAGAAGAGTTAAAAAAAATCATGTTTGTGTACACTGTTTTTAAAGTAGGAAATATAAGATAAATCTGGATTAATTTCCATAAGCTAAAACTGGATTAATTTTTCAGATAGAGATTTGTGGGCTTGAGGGGGGAGGGGGTTTATACAGTTTGTACAAACCACAGCTTATATCTCTGCTCAGTATCTTGCTTTCCTCAAGTAGAAAGTAGGAATCCTCACTTTTAACCTGCTCTACAGAATTCATGTTAGTATGTCAATTCATTTTTAGCTCCAAGGAATTCTATTGTCAGCATTTGTATGATGCATGGAGCTGTGGAAGGAGTAAAATAATTGATTAAGCCTTAGGTTTGGGATACCACACTCAAACATAGGTCTGCTGAGACCTTCCTTTTTTGAGTTTGATAAAACTAATAAAATTTAAAAGGAAAAGTATTGTGTGGGTTTTTTTTTCTGACAGATCTGAGCCTGGCAGCATTGGAACAATATTAAAGATTCTGTTGTTGAGCTTAAAATAAGACTTCACTCAGCTTTCCTGCTGAAGTTTCTCTCTTTTGAAACCTATTCTGTATTCTTCTCGTGCTGCTTTCCAGAGATGGCTGTGTGTGGTTTGATATAAACTTGAGGGATGAAAGTGTCTATTCCATGGGCATCTTTATTTTTGTGTCATCCATTTAGTGGCACTTGGTAAAGTCAATGCACCGCAAACAGTGGAATAAGACAGAAAAAAAGCATGGGCATGCTCATAACTTTATCTGTAGTGCCAGGTATTTTCAAGGAGAGTAAGTCTGAGATATTTAGTAGATGGTTTTTCTGTTATGTGTATCGGATTTTTCAAAGAGACCAAATGTCCTTTTCTGAAGTAAGCCAGCCTTTGATTCTGCTTTTATCAGCTGCATCTCTTTTTGTGCAGCATTTCTGTAGCAGTAGAAGTGGGAAGTGGTCATGAGAAGGAGATGATTTAGGGGACAGGAATAAAATACTGTGTCAGGGCCCAATTTCATTTTGTTTCTCCCCAAATATGTTTCTAGTAAACATGGAGCCTTGAGGTCTGNGTTTTTTTTTAACCTTTAGATGACCAAGCCCAGACATTACTGGGATGCTTTCTGAACTTTAGTTTGCTAGAGCCATCTGTGCGAGAGCCAGTCACTGACAGCAGTCTGATACAAACTGCAGTCAGTAGGAGGTTAGGTAGTTAGGTAGGTTTAGGACAGCTCATTATCTTTGAAATGTCTTTGAAGTTAAGTTGTTTTATTACTAAAGATTGATTTAGTCATCACTTCCAGACTGCAGCCAAGTAAGCCCACTGCTGTTGCTGTGCACTTCAAAACTCTTTCAATTTCAAATAATATCTCCAAGTTCCCTGGAAGGACCTGCTGTCTACAGAGTGAGAGCTTCAGTAGCTTTCAGTTTTACCTTCCCTGATGGAGGTTTGTGGTCACCTTGGTGTGGAGGGCAATAGTGCCATAAGCTGACAGTGTTCCAGTGAGTGATCCTTCACAACAGCTCTGATGCTGCCATTGAACTTAAGTCCTTTTAGAAATTTTTGCATTGTGAACTCAGTGGTTATCCTGATTCTTGCACAAAGTAGAGGGGAATTATAAGGAGGATAAATGGGTGAGAGTAAAGTGTACAGTTTGGTTTGATGTGTGCTCTGCTTGCTTAGCCATAGGAGAAGGAAGCCATGCTTGTATTTATTTTGTATTGCCATTTTTAATTGCTCCAGAAACAAAACACTGTCATTGACATGGCATAGAAAGAACAGTGATTTAAAACTCTCAGAAAGTGTGATATCCAGTAATTTTACAGAAAATAACAAATGCATAGTGATAATTAAACGTAATAGATTTTATGCTTAGCTGCTGAAATATTTTGGTGTAAAAATACCTTTTCAGATAACTGCTCAAATTTCTATAAAAAGCTGCCACATAATAGGAATTCAAGAACCAGAGTAGGAGGTATCTGAAGTAGTTGTTGCTCTAATATAAGTTAATTGGACTGTGAGTCCCAGAATGAGCTGCTGTTTTGTGAACTCTCAGAATTAACTGTAATTTCCAGCATGTAACTAATACAGAATCATATTTTTAAAATGTGCCTTGGTTCATGGTTATAAAATCAGAGCCACACATTATGAAAATAATTCTGAATGAAATATTGATTCATGAATTGTTGGTTAATTTTGTACCTGGAAAAAAATCCTTGGGAAGCGTTGGTTCTATAGATAAAATGTCAGTTCTCAAAATGCTGCAAACTGAGTTTTTGTGTGTATTGTCTTTCATTCCAATATTATTTTTTCTTCCAAATTGCCTGCTTGGGCTTGTGAGATCTCTGCAACGTGCCTGTGGAGTCAGAGCACTGGTCTTTCTCTTGTTTTTAATGCTACCGTGTTTGCTGGTGTTTGTGGTTTTCACTGCTTATTTTATAACAGAATTTTAGAGGAGGATGGAAACCTCATCCCATTTAAATGGTACCAAAATAAATTCAAGTAAACTAGTCTGGTCTTAAGTTTACCCTTTGCTGAGTCAGAGAGGTCCAGTTCCTTCCTTTGATATTGTTCAAGCAGTGAGAACCAAGTGAAGTAAAAAGTTCCCTTGCATTGTGGTAAATCTACAGTAGCAGTCAGAAAAGCTGCCATTGTCTGCATTAAATTCTACAATTTGCCCAGGAGTGAAGGGCTCAGGGGTGAGGAGCATCAGCAGAGTGCAGTGTGGCTGCCAGGCTGTGCTTTCTGCTTGCTTGTAGAGTGTTTTGGGGTATACCTGTTTTAGAGATGCCACTTGGATGCCTGTAGGATCCTGGCTGTCTCAGGAGTAACAGCTCTCCTGTCACCAGAGTTCAGTGTTCAGCTTTGTCCCCAAGTGGAAAAAAACTGCCATTAGAGTATTTCTAATATACCTTGTAATGTGTCAGGTTTTACTGTTGTGACTGTTCATGGTTTTCCAAAGGAAAAAAAAATCTTTTGAAATTATCTAAGATGAAAATGACAACATTTAACCTAATTTTTATTAGGCTTTCAAAAAATAAAAATTAGGTTAACCAATGATCTTAAAGGGATTTTAATAGTAAACAACTTTTGCATTTTTTTTCCCCAGCAATTCCTCAGGTGTATGGAAAATGCTGCTAAATTGCTTTAGTTCTGAACAAAAGTCCAAAGTTGCATAATCTCTCATTTTAATTTTTTTATAAGGACAGTATAAGAAAAATTACTCCTGAGAATTAGTCACATCTTCATGGCTGAATACCAGGTACTATTTCAGCCAAATTCTGAGAATGCTAACATTGTCATCCTTTAATCATTACTGCTGGCTGCATCTCTAAATTCAATAGTTAGCAACTTTATTACCCTGCATACATATATATATATGTACATTGAATTTTTAGAGAGGAAGCCTTTTTCCTTGATAGAGTAGTGGTTTGGAAATAGGATAAATTGAAGGCATTTTTAAAGCTGGCTGCTTTGCAGAGAAGGAAATCTGGAACAACCCAAAAGAGAAACTGTGTAGATTCCTGGGAAAAGTTAAAATACAATATATTTGACTGAGCCACAAGCAGCAGATTGAACAGCGTCAGAGAATCAGGAATGGAATTCTCTTACTCTGGAATATTACACAGACATCATGAACATCTATTGGATTCCCCAAAAAAGCCTTGCTTAAAGGGGGGTTCCAGATGGTAAACAAGGTCATATTTGTGCATTAATCATTTTCATCTCAATTACTAGCAAGGAAAATACACTGCAGTAAAAAACAGGGAAGGGGGGCAAAACAGAAACACTCAAAACCAAACAACCACTGCCCTCCCTTTTGTTCCCCACCTCCACCCTCCCAAACCCACACAAAAACTTTCTTCCCCAATACAAAGGTAACTTTCCTGCCTCTTCCGTCCTTGAGGTCTGTGGAGTAAAGGGACTGGTGCTGTCACTGTGGTCAAGCAAATCTTTGGGAACTGTTTCTATACTTTTTTTTTAGAAAATCCTAAGTATGTAGTTCCCATTTCAGATCACCTGTTGAGTTTTTCTCAGATAAGAATACTTTGAGAGTTTTGAAACAAGCCTGGATAGAACTAAGTTTTGGTTATAGGGTTGTCCAAGGCAGAGATTTCTGCAAGCTGTGTGGGATAACACTTATCAAAATTGTAGGCCAGTCATGGAGAAATGAGGAATAAGGGTATCCAAAACTTAGATACATTCCTGAGGAAGCCTATCATGCCTGCCTCCACCCTTCTTACAGCTGACAGATTTTTCATGACACTTCCCTGAGGTGTGAAAATATTCCTTCTTCTTCTGTAGGCTGCACATGAGAGGATTATGGGAGGTCGACATTTTAAACTGGTTGGAAATTGAGGGGAAAAAAAGTGTACTGAAGGCCAGATAGACCTGCTGCAAGACCTTTCTCTGCCCTCTCTGTGTGGAATTAGAATTGCTAAGCCTCATGCTGTAAACCCCAAATGGAAATATTTTTTTAAATCAAGTGATAAGGTTTTATGCTTTGTGGGAAGAGATAGGTGCACCACAGCAGATGTATGTGCAGGGCTATAAGTGGGCTGCACTAATGGTGATTACTCCTAGTGGGTTTAGAGGTTCAGGCCGTTAATATGGCAGCATGCTTAGAACCTGCAAACTCCAGTGTACATAATGGTAAAAACTTGAGGGCCTACTTGCACAAATGTGTTAAAGAGAGCCTGAATTTTTTAAAATTTGTACTCTAAATAAGACTAATAATAGAAAGTGGAATGGGCGCATGGAGGGTGAATAAAGTTTGTTGCCCAGGGTGACCCAGCTAGTCAATAGCAGAGCTCACAGTGGGACTTCTGAAAGCATTCACATATTGGATTAAATTCTTTACCGAGAGAGGCTGCAAGCTCACTGGTTTGCTTTAAATAAAAAGAACAATGGGAGGTTACTTAATTTGGATATGTAAAGTACCATTAAAAAATAAGGGGCTTTTTAATCTCAGAAGGGTAAAACAAGAACTGAGGGCTATCCAGACAAATTAAAATGGGCAGCATAGCACATATTTTCTTTCATGGTAAACTGATAAACTAATGAAACCAGTTAGCAAAGGATGTAACAGATACTCCATCCCTAGACATTTTCAGAAAAGACTGAAAGCCTTTCTTGGAAAACAGGTGTTAGCCTTGCTCTACTTACTTGGTTTGATACAAGAGTAAGTGGGCAGCATGCTGTGCCTTCCATTAGCAGAACTGGATGGTTCTTATACATTTGAAACTAAATTTTAAGAGCTAAATGAACAAGAATTATTCAGCTACCTTGAGACAAGTTCCAGGAGTCATTACTCTCTGCCTGTATGAAATCTAACCTGAACCTTTTGAAAAGAAATTACTCAAACCTGAATAGTTAATACTCTCATATTCATAACTGAAAAAAAACCAAACCAAACAACAATAAAGAAATCCAACCCCTTCCCCACCCCCCCAAAAGAGTTTGAATTATAATCATTTTTTTCGAAGAACAAAACCGTAAATGACTCTGTGCTTCCTGTTTCCTCATGGACTAAAAGAGGAACATCCAAGTCCCTACAATATAAGGAAGACTAAGTTTCAGGATTGATTTTTTTTTTTTAAATTATTATTATTATTAGTTTTTTTTCCCCTAAATCCAGGAAATACTGGAAAACTTTCTGGATGTCTGAAAGAGTGAGATTTTTAAAAGGTTTAGCAGGCATCTTTCATGTCAAATTTATATCTAATGTGTGAGAACTCCACATGTAATTCTGTTTAAAGCACTGCAGTAAATGAAAAAAAAATGCTAAAGAAAAATGAAAAAATGCTAAAGAAATGCCATTTAATGCCACATGCACCGGAACACGTTTTTTATTTAGGGAGTTTTGAAGATATATCTATTCCTGGTGTGCCACTTCTGGCTGGTGGACTGTGCCTTCTAACTTTTCAGGAACCATAATAATAGTAGTGACTATTTTTGCCATTTCCTTTTCTGTAATCTCTGTATTCAAGATGTTGCATTATGGTCTATCTGTTTCATGCAATATAGGTTGCTGGGCAGCATGTATAAAGGTATATAAAACTACTAAATTTTATTTTACTCTTTTTTGTTTTTGCATTTAAACATGGGTAGAATGGACTATATCAGTTTTCTGTTTAGCTGTTCTTTTAACAAAGTGTTTTGTAGCTGACATCCGAGGAGTCTTGGAGTTGCTCTGGGTTTGTTATGGCTAAAGCTGCAGAGGAAGTCCAGGTGAATCACAGATAATTGTAGTCCTCAGGATAGCCATTTTGTTAACAGAATTGGCTTTGTTAATCTTTCTAATCTGATGATTAAACAGAGGATAAAATATCATCAGAGCAACACAAAAACTTTGTTAGGAGAAAACCTCTCAACATTATTAAATGGTATGTAGAGATCTTATCATGATATTTTCTACACACAGGAAAAAAGTAGAACAAAATAGAGGATGTCTTAGTGATGGTGTCTTATAGAAATAAATATATTGGTTCCTCTGGCAATTTTCTTTTAGAAAAGCACATAAGACTGTGTTGGGGGATACACTTTCTTTCAAAATTTTCAGGCATTTTTTTACCAATTCCGGGTAGTTCTACAAGAAACTTAAATATTTTGGTGCTGTATAGCACCATATAATATATATGGTGCTAATATTTGGTGCTGTATATTCAAGTATACTCTTGAATTTAGTTTTTGGGGGGAGATTGCATGATAGAACATATCTAATATGAATCATTTCATGTGCTTGAAACTGCCACATTTACTTATGCTTATTTATTACAAGATGTTAAAAATTACCTTTTCCCTTAGAAAACAGGAATGATCTTTCTGTTTAGATATTGAACTGAGACATGAGAGGTGCATTCAGTTCCCACACTGTTACAGACATCCTTACTTGAACCTGCCCTGGGGATCCTGTGTGTGCTCAGTACAGGAAAGGACAAACTTATCTGCATAGCAGCCAGTTTGTGTAATCCTGCTTGAACTTTTGTGTGCCATGGAGTCTGAGGGGAAAAATTAAGGCTTTCATTCTAAGTTGAGCAAGCATTTAGGAACATATTAAAAAAATAAAATGAGCAAAGATAGTTTTGCAAGAAGCTTGTATTTTATTTTCTTTAATTCTGTTTTCTGCTTTCAAATTTCTTTAGAACTTAACTTGATCAAAGACTCTGAATCAGTGCAATTCTTGGCAGGCTCTAAGTAGGAGAGATATTTCCACAAAGGATGCTTTTATTTAAATACTTGATGCCAATTCTGTATAACCATTGTGGTTTGTATATCATACAGTGTTTGTTTATTATAATGTCAATGTTTGTTGTAAAGAAACTCAAGTTACAGATACATATGTGAAAGGACATGGAGAATATTTGTGTAGAACATACTTCTTTCTTCCATCTTCATAACCCAGCAGAAGAACATTAATTTGTAATTTTTGAAGCTTATGTATTCATGCTTTCATCTTTGTATTTGGTNGGGTTTTTTTTTTTTTTTTTTTTTTTTTTTTTTTTTTTTTTTTTTTTTTTGGACTGAGAAACAAAAAGTTTCATTATATTTTTGCAATCTCTTCTCCTTTCTAACCCAAATTTAGGTAATCCTATAAGGTAACTATTCCCTTCTTGCTTTTCAGTTTCTTTCCTTGAAAATAGAGAGGTATCTGTAGTGAAACTGAAAGTAGGAGACACATTTTTTTTAAAATTGCATTTAAGTTACTAAAAATTATCATTTAACAAGGATAACTTAACAGAGACTTCTTATATTAACAAAAGACGAGCTTTCAACTCCCTGGATGAATAATAAAACCTCTTAAGTAAGTCAGCATGGTTTTGGTGTCCTGATTTAGAAACTGTATTAAACTTTGTTATTTTTTAAAAGCTCACCCCTTATGTTTGGGATAGAGCAGTGTCTTCTGACAGAGCAGGACAGCTGAAATAGTAAGGAGAAGCATTCTCAGATTTAAGAAGGAGGTTAAAAGAGGTTAATATTTCCAAAAGAAAACTGTTAGAAAAATTTTTAGATTAATTTTAGCTTAGCTTTGTTCTTGAAATATTATTCCACTTCCTTTTGTTATCTTCTGACAACTTCATGCCACTTCTGAGTGTATATATAATTTTTGTCTCTGCATGTTCCCATGTCTTCNTTCTTTCCTACATCCTTTATTCTTCTCATTCATGTGTGGTTTTTAATTGAAGATATTTCAAACCCTGTATTATTTTATTTCTGCAGCTTTCTTTAGTTCTGCCCTCATGAAGTAGTGTTCTTTGTTTCTTGTCTGGTGGTAGTCCATGGAGCTGCCCCTCTTTGGCACTGTCTCAGAGCAGTTTGACCATCTGGGTAGGTCAAAGAGTCCAGCCCTGTGACCTTCTTCTTTGGCTTTGGGTGCCAAGGTAAGACTTGAAACAAAAACTCAAGTCAGTCACTGTGTGTGGTGATGCAGTGCTGACAAGTTGATTACCAGCCAAATTTCATGAAAGGTACACTAAGGTAAACTGCAAAGGAGGTCAGGGATTTTGTCATGTTAAAAGTCCAGTTTTGCATAGATAGAGGAGCAGCTTGGATACTGGGGAATTTCAGGAATGTCTTTACAGCTTCTAGAGGTGTTTTTTAAAAATCAGATATTGTTAATTTTCTGGAAATTTGAAGGAAAGAACTTGTCATTCATAGGGAGTTTCTGAGATGAAAGGCACCTCTGGGCACACCCCTAGGGCTATCCTAATTGCATATTCTATAGTTTCAGCCACTTTAGTTGGAGGTTGTGGGGAGAGGGAATCCCATTCATATCTAAATCAAATTGGCAAGACAGAAGAGCAAAAATTTACCCATCGGAGTTTTATTTCTCTCTGCTGATTGACTCTGGCTTGTAGCCAATGCTGGTGTTGCACATCAAGCTGCTTAAAAGTTCCAGCAAGTGTCATTGAAGTACAGTTTGTCCATTTGCAGCATATTGATTCAAGCTGTTTACTTCCTGATGGAGGATTAATTTCTGTTGTGAATGCAAATGGAGAGTACCTTTAATGTGCTTGCCTTCCAGATAACAAAGGCCTTCCACCTTTCTTCCCAGGGAGCTGAGCTGAATTCACACCCATAAACAGTAGTGGTTGTTTTAGTGTTGGGGGGTTTTTAATTGGAACAAAACCTAGATTTGAGTTTTGTTGCTAGCTGAAACAAAGCCAGCACAGCTCTACTTAAAAGTGAGCCTGAGCTAGAGCTGAACTGAAGTGGATTCCATTCCCTGCTGCATTCTTGGCTCATTGAAGACTGTAAGTCCAGTTGGACTTCTCTCAAAAGCTCCTGACAGGTATTGCACAGTAGTGTTTGAGAGACTGAAAATGTAAACCTCTTGTGGGAAGGGTCTGAGACTAATATTGAAGTGCCTGCTTAGTTTGGGCTGAGGTTTTGTGTAAGGTATCATTATTTTCTAATATCTGGGAAGATCTTCTCTCTAAGGCAGATGAAAGCTTTACTCAAGCCAGGTGTCATTGATGTTCCCAACCTTTGTTTTGAAATACAGTTGATTCATAGGCAAGTTCCAGAGTTGTCTTTTTTTGGTGGGTTTGGGGTCTTTTTGGTTGTGTTTGTTTGTTTTACTTACAGAGGACTAGAATAGGAATAACAGGAGAAAAACTGAAGGGCAATTTAACATCATCTGATATCACAATTTCCTAGGACTTATTTATACCCTTTAAGATCTTTGGAGATCATTTTACCTTGTTTAGTAAGGATTTTAATTTATACCTAATACACAAAGAATGAATATGTTATACCAGAGTCTTGGATCTTCCAGCTGTTAATTTCCCTGATTTGACGTCTAAAAATCAGCACAGTTATTTCCTTTATTCTTTGTACAGAAATGCTATGTGGATATTGCCTACTGTATAATACCTTGAGTTCCCAGAGTATACCTGGCAGGGGGAGAATGCAAGAAAGAAGAATAGAGAGAAGAAGTATATCTTTGTAGTAAATAGGTAGCATTGCTTCGGTGTCTTAATCTGTAAGTCTTCAGTCTTCAGAACTTCTTGCTTAAAGGACATAAGGAAATATGGAGATTACTTAAGGAGTTAGGGAAAAAAGCATTCAGTCCACCAAAACGGTTTTATGTGGCCAGGAAAACTACCAGTCAATCCATGTACTTATTTTTATTGAGACACATATTTCATGGTGGTTATGCAAAGCATTAAAAAGTTGCCTACTCAGAGGAAATATATTTGTAATTTAGGAGAAACCCCAAATATCTGATTTAAGTAATTTAGGAAAAACTCTAAATATCATCATGTATAGGTGATTCCTGAGACTGAACAAATGTGCCACCTATGAATTTGGCTTTGGCATATGAACAAGTGGTTGTCTGAAATTGTACTGTGGTAAGATAACTTGACAGCCTTTATCAGTTTTTAACAGTGGTTAACCACTATGGGCCTGACTCCTTCTTCAGGGTTTTATTGCTGGGTGTAAGGTAACCTCCCTTCTTAATGCAGTTCTGTAGCATGACTAAAAAATGTCCATGAGCCAAGACAACAAACATGTTTTAAATACTTTGTGACAGTTAATTATTTCCCTGTGGTTTGGAGAGTGCCACTCCACTAGTGCATTAAGAAATACATTTTGAAAAGCGTTGTGATGAAATTACAGGTCAGATCTTACCACACAATGCAATTCCCTTATTCTTAAATCAAATAACCATCTGTTTGGGAAAGTGTTTTACCTCTGAAGAGTTTCTTTTCTTTCTTGAAATACATTTAGCAGATGTTTCAAGAGAATGGCTTTAAGCAGGCTTTTATTCAGTAGGTAGTTTTACTGTCTGTTCACTCAAAAAGTCTAGTTGGGTGTTGCTCAGCCAAACCCAGCTCCTAAACATTGTACTTCATGTTGTCTCTGGGCTGGTGTAAGTTCTTTGTATTTTATCTTCATTACTATTGCTTAAATAATGCCACCTCCATTTCGAGTGTAGATACAGTTTTAGTACAGTGAAAAAATACTACCTAACTTTGGCTTATTCCCCTGTCTTCATAAGGCTTAATAATGGAACACATTGACATCATCAGAATAACTATACTGGGTTAAATGAACCAACAAATAGCACACTTTTTTGTTTGGAACACTCATGCTAGGGAGCTTCCATTGACCTGTTCACAAGCAGAATGCCTGGAATGGTTAGTCTAGGCAGCCTTATCTCTTAAGGTCATTGTTTTGTTTTTCTGCTCTTGAAGAGATTTCTCTCTTATTGATTTATTTCCCTTTGTCATGACTTGTGATTGTAGATGTTTAGAAGCCCTAACCAGTTTGCCATATAACTCTTAAGTACTGTAATAATAGGTAATACCTTGTACTTACTCTCCACCTTCTGAAGCTTTCAAAGGAGCAAAGATAATCTCTTCTTTGCTTCAGATCGTGGAATCAGAAGCTTGGTTTCATGCAGTGACCCTTCTGTGGTCAAGCTGCTCCATGCTTTTGCAATCAGTTGTACTGCTCTGCTGTCTGTTACATGTAAATCGAGGCAATTGTCCAGGTTCCCTTCCTGGATTCTAAGAGAAAATGAGCCCTGCACACCCTAGGCTCAGCACACTGGTCTGTAAAAGTTGTTTGTCCTTCTAATACATAAAAATGAATATGTTACTTATGACAGTGCAGATGTGCTTGTGTTCAAACCCATGTGCATGTGTCACTGTGCATTCAAAAATGCTTTCTTTGGTGTCTGGGAGGCCTTAGGCACAGCAGATCATGAAAGACCAAGGTCACATCACATGTGATTCAGGACACCACAACTGAGTATCAGTATATGCTTTATTAAGTAATGGAAGGATTCTTGTTTTAGAATTGGTTTCTGAATTCTGTGGGTTATTTCAGCTGAACCTTGTTTCTCCCTGGCTGCTGCTGTTCTGTATTATGTCAGTGCATGTGTCTGGCACTGAAAAGTGTTTGATGTTTTCTGTAGGTCATGCAAGATGTTTGATGTTTTTTTGTTGACTTTTGAGTATGAGTAAGTAATTGATAGAATCCCCTGTGGCCAAAATTTCTGAACCTTTATGTATATCATTGTGGTCAATTACAATGTGGCAAGCTGTGTTACGTTTCTCTCTAATTACAGTAATCAAATATGTAGCATTCATAATGAAAGGCAGATCTGTGAACATTGTAGCAGTGTACTGACTCCAAATTTTCCTGCCTCCTTTGCCAGAAGAGCAAGAGGCTGGTGGGGTGAAAAACATCACGGAGGTAAATGGAGATTCTAAGGAAGTTTTCTCAGTATGTTTTCTGGGTAATTTCTTTTGAAAGTCAAGTTTACTTATGCAATTAATGATGTAATGTGTAAAATTCTTAATTTTCAGGTACTATTAATAAATCACATTTGCTCAGCTATTTTGCTGACCTTATGGAGCTTGTTGCAAACATGTTAATTTCAGATGAGCTTGATAGGGATTCAGGTGCAAATGCTGGGGCTAGTTTGCAAGTTTAATCATACATCTGGCTGTTCCTTTGGTCAGGAGTTTGCTTCTGTTCCAATAATTGTGGTGGTTTTGAAAGTTTTTAAATTACTTAGGCTGCAGTAATTTTGGCTATATTGAAAAACATCAATGTTAATGTTTTATTTTCTATTAAATGAGTTAAAATAAGTACTCTATTAGCTATTTAGATTGAGGCAGAAAAATCTTGTGGTTAAAGAATGAACAAAAGACCAGCACAGACTTTCCAGTAGTTTCCTATAACTGTTCTGATTTTTGTATGCATTTTCATGGAAAAAATATTTATCAAAATTGGTAAACATGTATAAAACGACA
>VZTR01032582.1:107736-126460 GCA_013400775.1 Chaetops frenatus | reverse complement strand
GCACTTTAAGCACAATCTCTTCCCTTCTTCTTTCAGAGAAGTTGTGTGTTCAACAAGAAACTTTGTTATGCTGCACTCACGAAGGGTTAAACCATACTGGCTTCCCAGGTCTGACATGAATCAAATAACCATCTGCAGTGACAGATCATGTGCTTGGAGGTTTATGCTTTAAGCTACCCAAATATCAGATAATCCTAGAACATCACAAGAAGAGGTGCAAAGCATGTTTTATGATTTAATTCTTTCTGTTTCTGTGGCTTATACAGTCCATTTAGGTTTATACTGTTGCCAAAATCCTCAACAGCTTTAGGTTTGAAGGGGTTTTGCTGTGTTTCATATATGGTCTAGCTAAGGAAGATCAGAGTAAATCTTACTCAACCTTTGTGCTGTTAGGAAGTTCAGTCATGAAAAATGCATTTGTCTACTCATTTTTTATTTCAGATCTGGATTTATGTCAATGGCTGTCCTTAAATTTCTCTTGAGACAAGTTGGCTTTTAAATGAGTACAGTGCACTAAATCTCAGGTGACATCCTTGTGTTGGAACATAGGTGGCTGATGGACTCTGTTATGATCAAAGGAAACCCTATGGCAGTGGGACACTGAGCCACTGAAGACAGCAGTTTGTCATTTGCTTACAACAGGTCTCAGTTTGTGCCATAGAGCATGCAAAATCTGTGCTGATGCTGTCAAATGGAATGAAAAGAACACCCCCAAATGCTGATGGAATTATTCAGACTGTACATAAAATCTTATTCATATTCAAATATGAAGCATCAGTGTAACGAAAGTACTTCCATAGCATATTCTAATCTTCATCATCCTTTTAAGATTAGAGAGAGTGTTTGGTTTCCTTAGAAAATCTTGGTCTAAGAGAATTCTGTCCAAGTTTTATATTTTTAGGGGTGGGAATTAATGTCTTACATCTGAGAGGAGGAAAATGGTGATCTAGCTGAGTGTAGGGCTCAGTTTTTCAGGACCCTCAGGAGTTAAACACTTGCAAATAGCAAACCTTGAGGAAAAGCTGGACCACTTTCACAATCTTCTGCATAGTTTGATTAAATTTTGTGTTACTCCAGAGTTACCCAAGAATTATGATCCATTGAAAATGCTGCAGAGAAATATTTCAGCATACTTTGTTTGGTATTGTTTTTACTGATGAATATTATCTGAATGAAGGAGAAAAGAAATTGCAACCTAGATATGTACTAATTAAAGCTGTCTAAAAAAAGGGGAAAAAAAAAAAAAAAGGTCTTGGTAGTATTTGATACTGCTTGAAGAAGGATGTGTATTGTTTGACAAATTGAAGCCTAACTGAAGAATAGGAGGAATGGTGCAGTGGACAATCTGGGCCTCCAGAGACCAGAGTTCAGTTCTTGTTTAACCATAGACTTCTTATATGACTTGCCAGAAAGCCATTTTGTCTAGCTTGTGCCTTTGGGAGTATCCCATTTTGCAGATGGGGAACTTTCTCAGAGGGGTGTTGAAAATAAAATCCATTAATGACTGTGAAATTATATAAATGCCTTCAATATGCTGAAGCTTGGCCTTGGTTTCAGCATGGGTTTTTTCCTCTGAAAGTATGTCTGGTTTTATGGATGGTTGCCTTTTGTTCCCTGAAACAGGCTACTAATAGATTTTATTCAGGCCTGGAGTTTTTGATGGTCTGTGCTGCCTTCCAACAATGATTGTACTCATCTCAATATGCTGTCACGTGTTGTTATTTGAACAATATAGAAATTGTTTAAATTACCTTTTTAATTAATGTTATTTGCACATGCTAAAACCGTATTTCAATGAAAGTCACAGCAATAGCATGGCTCAGTAAAAGGATAAAATATTTTGGTGATCAGAGATTTTACCCAGTGATAGTTGTTAAATCTTTTGCTGCAGGTGGAAAATGTGATGTATGTGTACAAGGCACGTATTTTGCAATATGTCTTGCTTACAGCAAAGCTGCTCTTGTATCAACTCCTCTGCCTCATCCCTGGTCTGTATCTTGCCTTGTTCCCTGTTGTCCTTCTGGACAGTAATGTCTTTTCATATGTCTCCTCATAAGTTCTCTCTGCATGTATAAAAGCTAGGCTGCACTCAGAGAGAAGTATTTTTAGTCAAAGAGAGGGGTCGAAATCAGAATTGCTGTGATCGAACTATTTCCATTGCATTCAAGGATGTCTGTTCAATTCAACTCAATTTGGCCAGTCATTCTGTTTCTGGTTACGTATGTCTGAGGGCACTTCACATGCAACAACTTTCCTGGCATTTGGTGAGAAATGCATGGGAACCTTAGATTTTGCTGTATGCATTTTTTGTTACTTATTTAGAAAGTGACATTGCAGAATCTAAGCATAGCTTAATGCAAAGATTGAAAGAAAGAGCATGCATATTCTAGTAGTCTATTTTGGAGCCTGTTTATGCCATTATGTTTCTAGGCATTAAATTAGAAATTTTTAATAAACATTTAAGATTGAATCAGTCCTTTTTTTTTTTTCTCTGTTTGGCTCGATACCTGAAAGACCTGAGAAGACAAGAAGGGTTCCTATCAATCTAGGGGATTCTGCTTTTGTTAGGTTGTTCTTTTCATATGTAGGGTCAGCTGAGACAGTTGAGCTGCTGGTTTCTGGCAAAAGTACTAATTCATTTGACTGATAAGACTGTCAGTGCAAGTAGTCACTGAAATGAAATGTGGGTATTTCATAAATCTAAAAATAAAAATGTCCATTTCATTCTAATTGACATTAGAATGTATGAAGACTGAAACATGCTTTCTTTGTAGAAGAGACTTCCTTTTATAAATAGTTCATTTTTCTTAGAGCATCAGCAAAATTTCCAATTCAAAATCACTAAGCATCATTTCTAATAAAATGTAAATTGAAACAGCCCGCTTGCTGGGTAATGGAAACTTGGTTTCAGGCCTCCAGTCTTTTTCCTGAGTTGCTTCCAATGCTGTTTGTAATTAGAGGGGCAGAACAGAGATTTTGTGATGGTGGTCAGTAACTTGTCCAGATGCCTGATTCTTCTGTGGGGATGATGTTGGGGGCTTATGTGTGTGCGTGCATGCTGGGATTTGAAATGCATAAAGTATTTTACTGAAAGCTTAACCAGTGTGTAGTGCTGATACAAACAGAGCATTAGACATGTCTGTCTTTAATACAGCCATCTGTTGAATGCTATAGCAGTTTTTCAAAAGCCTCCCTCAGCACAGACATCAAAGTCTATATTCATGCACCTGTGCTTCTGATCTTCTAATATTTTTCTTATTTAAAAATGGCAAAGGGAGAGGAGCAGTATTTCAAGATCAGCAGCTTTATTTAAAACAAAACACAAAAAGCCAAAAACCCCCAAAAAACTCCCTCACAAAACTCATGCTGCCAATTCAGAATTTGTTAAAAATGTCTTTTTTGGGTATTCAACACTATTATTTATAAAAAAAACCAGACACCCACGCTTTCATTTTCCTCTCCCTTGAGTAACCCCTGGCCTTGCTAGCACAGTTTCCCGCCTGGTCTATTTACAATGCAGCTGCTGAGATCATTTTCTTGATCCCGTTGGTCCAATGACATCAGTGAACTCCTCTCCCAGCCCTCTCTTGAAGGACAGAAGCATTTCTGTGAGAGGGTGGTCAGTGGAAGGGGGACCTTGCATCATCCTGGTGCATTCAGCAACCATGGCCCAGAAGAGGGAAAAAAGCCTGTTCTGTAAAGTCCTCTCATGTGATGAGAGAAACCTGGAGACAAAACAGGTTGGCCCCCTGGGGCTGCCCACTGAACCTAGGCTGGCAAAGCCTGGCATAGCCCAGGTGCTGTGGTGTCCCCTTATTTACTCCCTAATTTGAGAAGACCAGCAGGTTGGTCTCCTAAGTTACTAGTGTGAATTGGTGATCTCCTGGCTATCACCTCCTGCTGGCCTAGTGCTGTACCCTGATGTCCCTTGTGACAGGAGAGGCTTAGCTCGGTGTTTGGTGGCACGGAGGAGGCGAGGCCTCCTTCCTGGGCTGTGGGAGAGGAGCCTGCCATGAGGAGGGAGGGGAGAGCGCCCGTTCCCAGCCACAACCTCTGCGTGCTGTTGCCTCAGAGTAGCAGCAGCACTGGGCAAGTTCTGGGGTTTCTGCTGTGAGAGCAGAGCACACATCCCCGCCTGGCTCTGGCCCTTGTGTGCCCCCATCCCCAGTGATGGGCCTGATGGACAGGCTGGGGCTGACCTGGTGCCTCCTTGACCACCCACTCCTGTCTGGAGTGGGGGGACACAGGACAGGTCCTGGCAGACAAGGCCCCTTGCAATCTTATCTGTGTGGTTTTCCTACTAAAATAGGTTGAAATACAGTATTAATGTACACAATGTAATCATGTGACAGCAACTGCTGTGTTCCAGAAGAGGCTACTGATTACATAATGTTTTAGGTACAGTTTAATTTTTGAGAGTTGTGTGGCAGGCAGCAAAAATAGTTTTTAATTTATTGTGTACCATTAAAGTACTCAAATCCAGCAATATTTAGATTTGCTGGTGAAACTTGTGATAAAATACAAGAAGATCTGCAATAAGCACTTCATTGTGGTGCCTAAACTTACCAGAGCTTATTCTCATAGCCTGTGAAACCTTGGAAGTACAGCAGCTTGATATGGAGCACCTGTATTTCGTGCTGAGTGAAAGTGATCTCCACATGGGCAAAGACTCCTTAAAATCTACCCACAATAGTGCAGAAATAAACAAATTTTGTGTTTCAGAAAAAGAGTATAAAGCATGTATTTCTTTCTCCCAGTGGGGATACAAAAGGAGTATTATAAACACGTGTTAACCGGCTGTATGAGCTGTGTATGTTTATTTCCCCAGTTCTGTGACCAGAGCTGATCTGTCTTGCTGTCACAGTGTTGTTTTCCATATTTGCATATCTGGGCTCAGTATAAATTACAGTTAAAAAGTTACTCAATTGTAGCACTTTTTGACTTTCTTGAAAACAGTGGTGCAAATATATGTCAGAACAGTATATTAAATATTTGAAATGTAGAATTCCCTGAGCTCAAACTTTCCAAGCATGCAGATGTCTTTTTTATTCCAGTGAAGGTGCAGGGTCCTCAACACCTCTCTGCAAAAGGAGGGTCTGTTGGTAGAGAATGTGTCCTGCCTGCACCTTGACTTTGTAAGGTTTGAAAACTTGTTGTTTCCTGCATGTTAAGTCACTTGCTTTGGGAATCATTCTAAGTTTGATTTTTTTTTCTTTTTCTCTTCTTGATTACAGATTGACTTGGAGCCAGAAGGGAGAGTGTATGTCATCATAGACCTTTCAGGATCATCAGGTGAAGGTAGGGACTACCAGTATGTTATTTTACTCTTTCATGAATGGAATCTGCAAAGGTCTCTGCAGTGGAAGTATTAGAGGACATGTGTGCTGATATCCTCTTAAAACTGTATGAGCTCAAGTTAAAATGAACACATTTTGATCTCTGCCTTTGAGTCAATAAGCAGTTGCACTTCATGTCTACCCTGTTAATCATTGATGGTAACAATACCAGCTAAAAGGACAGTAATGAAATGACCATATTTTACTTGTACTAATTTCCAGAGGAAACCTGCAAATTCTTTAATTTTTGAAAGAATGCTAACAGTTATGTTGGTAGAAAGGATAAGATGTCAAAGATGAAGGACAGATATACAAAGATACAAATATTTGTTATTTTTCCGCTAAATACTTTCTTTTTCAAGTAAAGTAATGACCAAATGCTGTAATTATATGAGGTATTTTCATTTTTTTGACACAGAAGTTACATGTTGGAAAAAGCCCTAAATATGGAAGAGAAGTATTTATTAAATTCTTAAGAAAAAATCTAAAAATAATTTTCTGCTGCTTACTTTAAAAAGAGTCAAGTGATATATGGTAGGAATAAGATAATGTATGAAGAAGCAAATCTGTGTGTCCTAGTCATGCACTCGGTGACTGCCTGATCTGCCAAAATGGCCTAGATAATCGATTACCCTAAATTATGTCCAGAAATCAGCTTTGATCAGCTTCCCCCAGTAGCTCATGGAGTTCAGTTAAATGAGGTTATCGTCAGTTCACAGTACATAAAGAAGATTCACATGAACCCTGACAGGAGCTGAAACCAAAAATGCTATGAAATGAAATTATTTTGCCTGGCACAGTGGAGAAAGAGCAGAAGAGCATGTTTATCTTTCTGTTATTTGTAATGAATTGCTGCACTCTGACCAGCTACTAGCAGTAGTTTGCAAAAGCACATACTGCTATAAATCTTGAATTTTAAAAACAAAGGAAACTATTATTTAAACTTTATCTTATAGCCTCTTTTTGTACCCACATAAGATATGCTCTACCAATTTTTCTTCCTGCATATTGAAGAAAATATCAATTAAATAGTAGTTTCCACATGTCTTTCTGACTGGCATGACAAGGATCACCTGAAATGTGGTTAAAGGCATTGCTGTGACTCTGTCTTAGCACAGGTAGATGTTCTTCCAACCTTCCACTGATAGCTAATTGATATGCAATTGAGCCTGCTGTTACTATTTCATTCCAAGATGCATTCAGGTATGTCAGACTGTAAAAGGGCAGGAAGAATGGTGTTAAGTGGTTCTTCAAAAGTTGTTTAAAACTCTCTAACCTTTTACACAGGAAAGTAAAAAATGGCTATCCTAATGTCTCCTTTATTATGTGGTGCATTACCCTGTGACACTCGAAAGGAACTTGGAAAGAAATTTGTATCGCTACAGTAGCATTGGAGGGGGACATTCAAATGGCAACAGGCCAGTGAGCGAAAACAGCTTATAAAATGCTTATGGGAAGCCCTCTGGAAGACCAAGAGGATTTAGTTGAGGTGAATTTGGTAGAAACTTAGAGAAGTTGGTCCACTTACAAAATGCAATAGAAATTGTATACTTTTAGATCTTTCCCATGCTATTAAATAACTGTGGAAAAGTGTTGTGTGGAAGTATTGCAAAATTCTCTAGAGGGTTACAGTTTTAATTGCAATGAAATGTGGGCCAGGTTTGTACGTCTGTTTGTAAACCACTTTTATAATGTTAGTGATACTATGATAATGATACTATTATTGGACTGTTTTATTAGGGCTGTGACCTAAATTATTTTGGATATTTAGCTATATTAATGAAGCACCTAGTTTAACATAACTGTGTGTATCCTTGTACAGTGAACAGAGCCACCTAGACCATATGGAAAGTAGCTTATTCTACGTCTTTCAAAAATGCCTCTTTCATTTTATGTATGTATACATATATAGGTATGTAAAGAGAATGTACCTAAGAGGTATTTCATGAATTTCAATGGGCCAGTTCATTGTAGTTGATCTGTATTTCTTTAATATTAAAGGAATGTAAAGTGATACTAAGTGCATCACTCTTAAGTGCCCAGGGTTGCTTGAAGTGATTGCTACTCTTGACCAAATTTTGAACCAAGACTTGTTTTTGCACTCCAGTCTTCACTGTGAATAGCAAGAGTACATAGTATTCTTTTCATGATGCCAAAATGGCTGCCACTATTTCACCTGGAATTTTGGAGGGAGAAACTTGGCAATTTATGAAAATAGAAATAATCTTAGCAACAATTTTAACTGGAGGAAGCAATCAAATTCATGTTTCTTGCAAGAATGTACTCTATATACACCAACCAGTCTTGTCTTGTAATGCTGTATACTGAAAATTGGAATTGTTTCTCCTATGTGATATAAGCAGGTTTCTAGTTACCAGCAGTCAGTAATGTAGCTTCAGTTATTTGGCACTTCTAAAAGCTTGGTCAGACAGATACCCAAATTCTCTTTTGGTGTAATTGACTTAAGATTAGTTCAATCCATTAATATGGACAAAGAGCATTGTAGTCTACTACACTGCCTCTAAAAGGCAAAAGTCCTAATTTTCCCAGCAAGCCCTTATGTGAGTAAATTGGTATATAAATTGAAAGTAAGCTTATGTTGCTACCATATACCTCTTAAAATCCAATTGCTGCTTAGTCCCAGCTGCCAGATTGCTTATCCCTCTGCACTATTTGCATTTGTATGACAAAACAATGAAAACAGGTCATGGTTATAAGCTGACATCCTCAACAAAAGCACACAATTCCTGTTCCTTCTCCCGCCCTTGTCTAAGCTGAATCATTCATAGACTTGTGCAGCTTAGGTGTGCAGCAGAACAGATGGAAATCTGACAGATTACAAAGGCCGGTAAAGAGTACTGCCTCTCCCTAGGCAGAGACAGACTTTTTGAGAGCCATCCTAGCATATCAATATCAGCATCTGGCCAGTTACTTTTACATGTAACTACAGAAAGAACAGTAGAGTTGCTGGCTTTGCTGCTTGCAGTTTCCAATGGATTGTTTAAATTTCAGGCAATTTAGATTTGTTCTAAAAAAAAATTTTCTAGAACTTGCTTCCAGTCAATTCTAGTCTTTAAAGCAGAAAAAGATTGGAAAATACAAATGCTAAAGTCTGAGAAGTGGAAAGCAAGCTACATAAAAAAAAGCTCTTACAAGAACAACAACAAACCCAAGAGGAGTGTTTTTGTCATCATCTTTTTACACTAATCCTGTCTTGGAACCTCCTTATAGTTTCTGAATGTTTGTTTCTGCATTGATAGGGATGGTGAGTAACTATTTATTTTAGCAACCTTTTGTAAATTCTGTAGTAGGAACTGTCCAGCCCACATACTGAAAAGAAAATGCTAAATGATCTGTTTGTCACACAGAAGGTGATGTTCTCAAAAGTTAGGATTTAAATTTTTCTGCTAAAACATGAAGGTTTCCATATTGTGCTTCCAAATCAGTTCTGCAAAATACTTTACCATTTTGGTTGACATAGGAAGAGGGTGAGAAAACAGCTCTTAAAATAAGTCTTTTTAATTCTCCATTTGAAACTATGTAAGCAGTATTTCTGTGACACCTGTGAGTCATGTCTTTATGCTTCCTTTGCCAGAATTGATCTGCAGGGTTATTTATCTTCTGTAGATTTACTTTATTTAAAGTAAAGGGTCTGTGCATCCAGAATAAATCTATATTTGTTTTCTGTGAATGGAAGCAGCTGTATAAGTGGAACCTTCCCAAATGTAGACACGCACTAAGGTGTCTATTCATAGCCTAAAATAACTGCAACAGTTAATCAGTAAAGTTCTATTTATAATGTTTTTTTAATGATTTTCATACTTTGGTTGGATTTTTTTTTAAGTCTTTTTAAGTGTTCTAGAAACTGTCTGCTCAGATCTTTTAAGGAATATTTCAAAAACAAATCCCCTTGGTCAAACAAACAAACGTGGCCTCTCGGAAGCTTACTCAGCATCCAAGAGTATGAATTGGAAATAATTTCATAGATTTGTTGGAATTTGGTACATAGATATGTACTGTGCCATATGCAAGCACATAGCATCTTTAAGAGTAAGCATTTCTGATAGCTTGCTTTTGGGAGACCAAATCAAAATTGTGGGTGGCTGGTGTTGTTATTCTACCAGAATATTTTGTCAGTCTTGCAAAGCATGTAATCGGTTAATCCTGCTGTTAAGTAAACATTTGGTGACTCCCCTTCATGTATGCAGTTATAAGAAAAACAGAGTTTATAGTAGGCTGGTGCGTGTAAAAAGGAATTAGCTTGGAGAAGATTCATCCTCTTTATTCTCTTACTTTGCAAACTGGATCTGATGGTCACACAGGTTTTTAGTCTTGCGTCTTGAACTTCTGCCCGGGCTATGGAGAAGGATGTGTCTGTGTATCAGTCTGTCAGTGAACAGGAGAATCTGCAAGGCTTCCTGCCTTATTCATTTCTTCAGTGCTGCTTGTTGTGCAAGGTCATATTGATTTTCTATATTAATTCAGTGTTGCTGTATTGTATGCAGTATTTCTATACTGAGGTGCACTCACTGACTGCTTTATTGACATGCTTTGACAGTGTTTTTGCATTTATTTTTTCATCTTTTTCTTTTAGTTCTTATAGAGTTTTGTGAATAAAGTTTTTTGAATTATTTGAGAAATACTTAAGAGCTTCAGTGGAGCTGATTAA
Source organism: Chaetops frenatus (assembly GCA_013400775.1). Taxonomy (NCBI): domain Eukaryota; kingdom Metazoa; phylum Chordata; class Aves; order Passeriformes; family Picathartidae; genus Chaetops; species Chaetops frenatus. The sequence continues at coordinate 116,455 of VZTR01032582.1, read as the reverse complement.
GATTGAAATGCAGGCTAGAATGTAAAACTTGACTAATACGATGACGCTATGACTTGATTTACAAACTGGAGTAACAGATGGCCAGCAAGTGGGTAAGAGAGGTAAATTGCCTGAGGAATGATTAAAAACATTTTCAGCAAAGTCAGTTTTATATGTACTGAAAGACAGGTGCTGCTATATTTAACAGCTTGTGACCTGCCTGCTGCATTTGTCATTGTAGGTTTCTTCTTTCTTTGGAATTACTGGTTTATGTGGGACACAAACATATACACTTACTTACAGTAGCTTTCAGCTGACTTAGGAATTAAGTTAGCATTCAAAATATGTCAATATTAAATCCACTGGGGACAACTTCAGAAAGACCTTGACATATTAGGTCCTTTTTCTTAAATGTGTTTATTATAGGTAACACATAATAAAAATTTAAGAGCTATTCAAAACTCTTTTCCTGTGTTTTATGTCTAATCAGTTGTAAGGATTATTTATCATTGTTAGCTGTTCCAATTTGCATTATGGAATTGTCCTTCTATACAGTCACAGATTGCCCATTTTAGAGTGGTCAGTTGAATTGCAATAAAACACCACATTTGTAATACATTCAGTTTCAGATTCATCCACTTCTGATTCATCTGCTGACTAGTTGAAGTCATGGTATTTTGTGAATGCAAAACATTTTGTTTATGTTTATTATTTGGCCTTTTTGCATTGAAATAGCCAACAAAAAAGTGCTTAGAACTCTGACTGCACCGCGTTATGTATTTAACATGTAATTCAAAAGATATGAGTTTATTAGAGATTTTCCAGTTCTTCTTAGCTCATTTACTTCAAGGCTCTCAGGTTTGCAAATATGGTTTTTGTTGGTTGTCATGTCTGTACAGAAGGTCTGCATGAAAAAAGTATCAATAGAAGCAGAGAATGACTCTTAATGCTATTTTTGTGTCCCATACTTGAAAGATCTATAATGTAGATACAGCTTGTTAATCAAAATATCCAGGGGATTTGTTTCAGGCATTCAACTTCGGTAGAATTGATACAGCAAGAAAAATTCCATTTTTGTTCCATGTTGTAGCATCCTTTTGCAAAAATCTGTTCATAGAAAATATCCCACAGGATAAAAACTTTCTTTACCATTCCTAATGTATCTCTTTGCCAGTGCTTGTCCTTGAAGTACTTGTAGTTGTCATTGTTATCATAATTAATTGTGCTTCTTGTGCTATAAGGGTTCAGTGAATGAGATGCAGTTGTGCCAGGCACTGTCTGAACAGAGAACAGTAGAAGTTGCTTAATCAGAAATCTCAAAGTCTAAATCAGGGAGCATTTTTGCTTGATTGTTTCAGGAATTTGTGTAACTGAAGAGTAGTGGTTTCTTTCAGTAGTATCTTCTATTAAAAATACAGCTTTGACAGTCTGTCAGTTCCTCACAGCCATCAGCTTCTGATCTTGGGGTGCTGAATGGGCAGTGAAAGAATTCTTGAGTTTGTCCAGAATTTCTATTATTATTACTAGGTAGGTAGACCTCAGACCTGAATATTCTTCTGGTGGGTGAAGAGCAGCTCACCTTTCTTTATGGAAACATTCCTCAATTCCTCAGAAACCTTCTCAGAAGGTACAAATTTTTCTTTATTTCCACTGATTGATCTCTTCATCAGGATGTATCTCTAGTGCATCTTCGCTATTCCTCCTGGGAGTGGCATCTCGCTCAAAAGGTTCAAGTTAATTACCAGCATTTCTCAGCAAGTAATTGCATTTTAAGATTTCAACACAGGAGTCAACCTTCTTCATTGCATTAGTTTTCTCTTTGCTGGTTTAAGCACTTGTTTGCAAACGTTAAATCTTTACTTGATTGGTTTTGCTTGTTTATTTTTAAATGAGAATGGATGGAGCACCTATTTTTTAATAACCCATGCACTAACACATGGAAAAAAAAAGTTACAGAGTCTTTCAGTAGGTTCACTATGAAAAACCTTCTTATCTCTTATTTTGCCACCCAGAATGTGATTGAGCATTCAACTCACACACATTCTTACCTTCCTCTGAATGTTAATGTTTACAGGAAGCAGAGTGTTGGGAATGTCTTAGGTGGACCCCTAGGTAGTGTGGAGGGAGTCAGTGGTTTAGTCAGAGTGTGGATCTCAGGGGGACCCAAGTAGCCTCTGTAGCTTTTCCAGAGCTGTACGTAGAGCAGAAGGGATGTGCACAAAAAGATCTATTGTGGCACTGGGGCAAGCCAATGGGTCTTCTAGTGGTAAAATGTAAAGTATCTGTGAAGTAAAGATCCTGTTTGACATTTAGGAAACCCTTTAATGATACTCAGCAGCCACTTGAACATTACATTTTTGGGCTCAAGGCTGGGGCTTTTGCTGGGAGTTAAAATAATCTGAAACTATGTGAACAGGACAGTGGTGAACTGGCAGTGCTAACTGGATGGTTTCTGTCTTCAGTCACTTGACTCACGTAGGTTTGCAAGTTAGAGCTCTTCTACAAATGCATCGTCCCCTAGAAGTTCTTGGGAGTATTGTGTGCTCAGGGAGATGAAGGGTTTGAAGTGTCCATATTGTATAGCTTTCCTCTCTTCCTACTGTAAAGCTAAAATATCCAGAGAAACCAGGCACACATTGGTTGCTCTGCTCTGTTCAGCCTCAGTAGGGAGAACTCCAATCTAAAGGTCTAATTTCCCATTTTTATTCATATTTTGGATAAAGGTAGAGTCCTACACTGGCTTTTTGGCCTTTCTTGCTTCCCTGCTTTAACAGAAAAACAACAAATAAACTTAACAACAGCAAACTTAACCACAATTTTCCTTCTCAAAATTCCTTATGTAGTGTATCAACTGAGAACCTATTTCCTTTGAACCTTTGGTTTTATGTAGGTAGAGTCTGAGGATTTACTTTTTTTCCCCATTCAGGTTTTCATTTCTTCAGTACCAGATCAACACTCATTCAAACCATAAGTGAGGGAAAAGGATAAAATCAAAGAAACAAGTGAAAAAAACCTGATTTGCACAGTTTTCTCCTTCATTTTCTTCTCTTAGGAGTGATAATGTAAAGCCACTACTAATGCTTTTTCTCTTGAGTCTTATTTGGTTTAAAGTTAAAATACATCAGTGCTGAAGTATGGATGCTTATTACAAAAATGAATTTTTTTTCCCCAGGTTTCTTTCTCTTTTTGAAACTATTAATCTCTTTTATGACTGTGTTTACAGGAATAAATATTTAACCATCCAGATATTGAGTTTCTAGTTTTTTGGGCTTTTTTTCCTTTTTTAAGCCAGCCAAGCAACCAAGCAGAAAGCCCACCAAAAAACTCCCCAAGCATTGTGTTTATAATAATATGGAAACTTGTAGGCTGTGTTGCTCAGTCAGACAACTTAATTAGAGTCAGAACGACTCTAAATAAGTCTCTTATTTTCCTCAATCTGTTAGAATATATTATGTCAGTAGATAACTGCAATACCTGACTCTGGTGTGTATTTGCTTGTTGGTGCAGTAGGTGCAGATGTATTTCTTCTGAGACAAAATTTCACCCGTTGGTTGCATGGCATCTGGGAGCAGATATTTTTGTGTTGTTACCCAAGTGACAATAAGTGGAAAGCCTGAGAAGAGGAGCTGTGAAATAATAGTCTGAGTCTGCATTAAGTTTTTGGCTCTTGCCAGTTGACGCTGACTTGAGCAGCAGCACAGGCATTTATTTGGGAAAATGAACCTTGCAGGTTAACAGTTGAACCCCAAATTTCTTTTTAAAGGTATCTGTGCACACACAAATCAGCACTTGGTGACAGTTCAGTCTGTTAGTGCATGAGCCTTTTAAACTGCACTGCTCTGTGTAGAGGTTCTCCAAAGAGTGCTTATATAAATTTAACTTTGTGTGGCACATGCTTCCATAACGAACATCTCTCCATGGATTTATAGCCATCCCTTGGATTGTATCCAATTAGCTGATGGAACATCTGGTAAGCATTGTGTGTTTGTGATAAGCCCTTACTGTATAAAGCTGGCTCAAGCTTTTCAGGCAGAAATCAGTGACCTTTCCTTGGCAGGCTTTTAGCCACTTGCCAAAATAAATGCTTTGCAGGGAGCAAGACACAGATAGAAGATTTGGCTTAAAGGCACCTTTATATTGTACTAGAAGAGTTTTTGCTTGCTTAGGGAAAACTGTGTCAGGCTGAAAAAGGATTGAAACTCACACACATACCATGTTCCCAACTGCTGTCACTTTCCTTTCCATTTATGTAGTAGAAACTCTGATTTCCATATGTTAGGGTTGTTTTTTTTTAACAAAATCGTGCAGGGCCTTTGGAATAGGCATGTTTAATTTTACCACTGCCTATGCCTAGTGCGTTTTTTGAAGAAAACAGGAGAAATGTATCAAATTAAAAGCTATAGTGGCATTTCATACATAAGTGAAACATGAACNTGAAATAGAAATAAATTTTTTGAAATCTGGTTGTGGGTAGCTATTTCATAATAGAAAACACAACATAGATTAATCCAATGCTCATTCTGTACTATGATGTGATGTGAAAAATGCATATAATATTAGAGTTTTTTGGGGGGGTTGTTGTATTTCATAAAATACATAACCTCTACTCTTATGATTTGTTAGTGTTTTGGTCTACATTTTTGCTGATGCAGTGATATGCTCTGAATAGATCTTTTCATTTTTCACCCTTATGTTTCCCAACAATAGTCAAACCTGTTTATTGTTAGAGTAATTGAGGCCTTGGTATAATCTATTCTGATTAATCATTTAGGGGATGAATAGATGAGGGAATACATACTTTAAAGACAGGTCTAGCCATGTTCCTGGCTATTCCATGCACCAGTGGGATTGTGAAAACTTACTTGTTCTGTGAATATCATGAATCAAATGTCTACTGCCTTCAACATAGCCTGAAAAATCTACTCTTTTTAAAATACAAGTTTGTATTATTAGCTGTAGTATAAACAGCTGGAGTGTCAAAAATCTGTATTATTTGAGTATAGTCTTGACAGGTTAAACTATTTGAGCCTTTTCATGGATGCTCTGTACCTGTGGCAGGAAAAATTGTTTTGCCACTGTAAAAGGCAGTCTCTGGAATTAAAAATGACTGAATAAACCTTGCATCACTTGCAAGTTGGAGTTTTTAAAAAGAAGCTGCAAGTCCAAAAAGGAAGATCAACTCCTTCCATTATTTTTCTGAATTTTCAGAAGGGCAATATTGCAAGCTGAGATAGATACTCTAAGCCCTGCCTGCTACTTCATCTCTTTCTTGTTTTTTCATTATATGCTTTAGTTTGCTTTCATTATTTATGTGATATGTCTTCCATGCATTTATCAAAAAAGTGAATTTTATATGATAGATATCAAGAATAATGTAAAATATAGATTTTAATGTGCACTAGCAACTTTTGCAAGTAAACTGCCTGATATTTTAGACCTGCAGCTATTGCATGCTGTGTAGATCCTTGAATTCTTGTTTAGTAAGGATGAGCTATATTTCTAAGAAATTATACTTCTGTAACGCCACACACACACTAAGCTTAAGCATTGGTAAATGGTCAAGTAATATCAGCATCTAGGTCAAAAACCTGAATAAATCTGAGGAATTTTAATAACTCCAGTTTGCACCAGTGTGGGTCCTTCCTGCAAGACAGAAGAGATGAAAAAAAATCGTATCTATATTACAGTATTGTAAAGGAACATTGAGAAATACCGCTTTTTTTACTTGTCTGTTATAATTCCCAGATCAGTACCCAGGACTGATCCAGGTACTGGATCTTTCCAGTTAATTCTGAAGCATGTGCTTTTCTTCTTTATTAGATGTGGTATTTTCAAAAAATCTTCAATACAGCATTTTTTAACTTCACCATGGAAGTCTGCTCAACTGTAAATGGTGCTATTTAAGGGAAACATCCTCCATTGCAATTCATGAACATTCTGTAGTAGATAAAAGTGACCCAGGGTATTTGTTCACCTCTGCCTAAAGTACTGGAAGCAGCTGTACTTCTCCTTTTCAGAGCAATGTAATTGTTTATGTTTGCCCAGCAATACTGCAAGGCAAGAAAAGAAGAAAGAACTTATTTTCCTATTTAGACTTCAGAAAAATGAAACTGTGTGAATGTATAATCACTTTCAGACCTTGGTCAGGGTTCTTCAAAACCTAGATATAATAGCTGTAATAGGTGTAATATTTAACTGTGGTGTGACAAAGACCTGAAACCATCCCATGTTCTGTTTGAAAGAGTGCTCATCTAACAGTCCTGTTCTCCTGGTAATGCTGTGTGAGGATTTTATTTGGGGCTTGGAAAAAATCAGATGGGATTGCCTTCTCATCTGAAGAGAGCCCCACAGGCAGAGGTCAGAATATTAAGATCAGGTTTGATGCTTTGCCTCAGGCAGTGAGTTCTTTGTTTTACAAAAATAGTCCTTTGCATTTCAGTTGAATAAGTAAACCAGCAATGCACTGCCTCATGTTCAATTAACATTATATTTAATATTATATTGAGAAACAGAGTTCAGAAATGTGTCAGTGGTTCATAAATGTCAGCAGGAGAATATACATGATATCTGCTGAACAGAGAAAATAGAGGAATAAAAATGTCTCATTGGCTGCAAGCACAGAAAGTAACATTTAAATAGTGGGGAGTTTGTTTTTTTTTTTTAAACTTCAGCAACTTGAGTTTCAGTATCTGATTTACTTTGGTTATAGAACAGCTTGTGGACTAAACAAGTTTTTATTTATTTTTAAGTGCTTTAAGGTGTTTTTGAAGAAAAGTAAAGCTAAAGTTTATAAAGAATTGTAAGAGATTTTTTTTTCTATAGTTCATTTGTGTGCCCTTCATAGTTGCAGCAGATTGAATATCCACAATGGCAGATGTTTGGTTTAGAGCATGCAGTTTTTGTGTGCTCAGAGTTTTGGAGTGAACAAAAATATTTAGATATTACATTAAATACACTTTGAGAGTCATGCAAATCCAGTACTTCAGGCAAGATATTATTATTGCTAAATGTTAATAAAAATGATGAAACCATTTTATAATAACATTTTGGAGTGTGGGATTGTCTGGTTAAATGCCATAACTGGAGTGATTTGTACATCTGCCATCCTGACTTTCTTCAGTGCATCAGCAAACTTCTTTGGAAAACAGGAGTATATTTGTCTATTGTGCTGCAAGGCTGTAAGTCGAAGCACTCCTTAAAAGAAAAAGCTGTATAAAGACTGGAAAAGGACCTGAGATTTGGATTTATATCTTCTTTTGAGTTAACTCCATACTCTTCATTGAAAGACTAGAAAGTACACTTGGTGATGTAATGAACTTGCAGTTAATAAAATGCATTTATCCCTGTTTCAGAATACTAAATGAATTTTTAGTTTGGGGGGGTTATGTGCTTTAAGGATTCATTGTTGTTAAAATCTTTTTGCTGGCTGAAGTTATTAAATTGTAGTTGGGTCCTTTTTCAGAATCCTTTCTGGGAGCATTTTACTNTGGAGGTATTTAAAAGACCTGTAGATATGGCACTTAAGGACATGGCTTAGTGGTGGACTTGGCAGTGCTGGTTTAGTGATTGGACTCGACACTTAAAGGTCTTTTCCAATCTAAATTATTCTATGATTTTATGAAGACTCTGCTAATGATTTGAAGATTAAAATTCTTCAGTTATAGTTTGTTTGGGTTTTGTTTTTGTAGTGCTTTTTGTTTTAAACAATGGCTTTCATCCTAGGTCTTTATTATTAGAGAGCATAAATTCTGTATACTTAGGGAAAGCCAGACATCTAACTTATGTAAGAAATATTTTACTTACTCATGTAGACTTTGTGGGATACAATCAGTACCAGAAATTACATCTCTTGTTTTGTTAAGATACTGATTTCGAGGGTTTGATAGTGTCATTTCAGAAGAATATGTACCTCACTAAAAGTTATTTAGCTTCCCTAAGGCAGATTAAGCATTTCCCTTATCTGTGCTTTAGTGTTTGACAAAGTTATTTAAGAAAATGCTATGTTGTTCGAGTACTTTTCCTAATTTTTTGACTGGGAAAAGGGGAGGGAGACTTCACATGAAGTAATATTTTGTTTGGTATCTTCTCTGAAGGAATTCACAGAGCTTCCACCAGCATAGCCAAGCTATTTGCCACATTAGGATGTGGTCCAGCTTTTCATGTTTCTGTTTCTTTGCACCATTATTTACAGCTTTGTAATTCTCTATTGCTCCAGAAAGGCTGACTTGGGCTATGAGCTGTGAAATAACACGAGCCCACATTTCTGTGGTTTTTTCCTGGGTCTCAGCAGGCATCATTGGAACTCTTGCCACTGACTGGACAGGTCACTTGAGTTGTCAGGCACACAGTTTTCTGACAAACTGAGAATGGCAACTTGGTGAAATATTCAGAGTAAGGAATACAAAAATCTTTCTTCTGTTACAGTTTAGCTACACATGAAGAACTATGTAAAGCATTGGAGAGTATTTAATTTCATTGCTCTTGGCTTTGGAGAAAAGTAAATTACAAATAACCTTGTAAAAAACTGGTGCAATGAATACTGTCCAAGACATTCTACACAGTTTCTCTACAGTGTTAATTTTTTTCCCCTAGGGAACAGAATTCCTGATTCTTAATTCAGTATATAGTAAGAGCACTCAAAGCAGTTTTCCTTTGCTGTGTATATGGCAGATGCACAGGTTATAAAAGTTGTATCTGAGAACTTGCATCTTCTTAATTTCATTGCCCAAACTATTTTAAC
>VZTR01032582.1:35683-77737 GCA_013400775.1 Chaetops frenatus | reverse complement strand
TGCAATGTGCACTTCCTAGGCATGATTTAAATTGTCATTGTGTATATATATATAATATATATAAATATATAAAATTTCACACACACACAAAAAATCCTGAATGCTTCTTCATAGAATTTAAATTATACTTGACTGTGCTACTGGAAATTAGTTTCTTCTTTTTTGTGGTCATTCCAACTCTTCCTGACTCTGCTGTGGTGGTGAATAATGTGTTGGGAAAGATCAAAAAATAAGGAGGATGGATTATAAGATGACTAGAAAGCCTCATGGTGGAACTACAAATATGAAGTTAAATTCAGTTCTGTTAGCAATAATAGAAGTCTCAGCAAAATTCCAGAAGAAAAAAAAAATAGTAGATGATGGAAAATTGGTGTATTTGGTGTTTGTTTTGTTCTGTCTTTTGATTTACATTGAAGTAATAGGAGAGACATTTTTCCTTAAATGATCAGGAATTTGAGGTTCTTGAGTGCAAAACACCTCTATGCAAGAAGCTTCCAAATAGTTGTATTTATTTGTGTAACAATCCAATTTTCAGAAGTCAAATAGGCAGAATACTTGAAGGAGCAGATAGAGTAAAATTCATATTGATATTTGCAGCATAGGTTTCTGAGGCCTTTCAAACAGTTGCAAAGAAAGCATTCCAAACATGAAAAGAGTTTCAGAAGTGTTGAAATTATTTCCTGAGTTTACAAAAGAGCCTAAAACAATAGCTGTGAGGTGTGAATAGCTTCCTTCATTTCAGTTAAATGTAATTTGAATTAACTTGTATTGGAGTTGTATGGTCCTACTTTGCTAAATCATAGTTCAGTTGATGAGGATGTAGGAGAGATGATTCATGGGCCAGATCTGCTTAGTCATAATGGCACATTTGCAGAACTTTGATTTCACTTAGAAGTTTCTAGCTGAACTCAAATTCCTCAAACTTCATCCTCCAGTTTTACTGGTGAGTGAAGGGTAGTTTCACAGGGGATGTGAGGTTTGGCTTTTCTCTAGCTCTAGGAGGTCATTATGTATTTTAAGGACAAGGAATATTTTTTCTTATCTTTCTACAGAAGATTAAGTGATCAGGGAAAGATCTTCCCCTACCTTTTCCTTAGTCCTCTGCCATATAGCTGGGCAGGGAGAGAAGTGAAATCCTCTGCTGGAGTTTGAGAGCCAGAGTGGGGCTGTTGGCTTGGATTAACACACCAGGCTTTCACCCACATGACTTACTTACCTGGTACTCCAAGGCCAACTCCATTGCTGTGCATGGTGCACAAATATGAAATGATGTTAAGAAAAGGGTGAAGCAGTAATGCCAAAAGTATTAAAAACATTTTTAAACAATTAAGCTCATCATATATTGATGTTTTTATTGCTCTCACTGGCTGTTGCACATACAGAATAGTCCTGGAACAAGGACGGCAAAATCTGCAATGAGCTTCTATACATCAGGAGATTATTACTAGCTTTCATAGTAAAATAATGATTGCAGAGCGTAGCTGGTACAAACATAATGCCCATTAGGGAATAAATTTCTGTAAACATTTTCTGAGAGAAGTTTGAGAGGTCTCCAGTAAAACCAAGAAGTAACCACTTTTAAAACTAGTCACGGGAAATCATAGCCAGTATGGCTGATACTTAGCAGAATATTTGGTCACAGGAAACATATTGACACATTCATAATTGCCCAAAAATCCAGAGATTTCAATGTATAAAATGCATTGGGAGTTACTTCCAAAGTAATTATACTGCACTATAATTAAATGCTGCTGCAGTAGTTTCTGTGTGGAAAGCTTTTTAATCTGGATGAACATGTTTTTACAGGAGCAGCTTCACCTGTAATCCCTTTTATTTCCTGTAAAACATTAACCAGAGCCATGCAAAATAGTAAGAAGGCACCCATTTCTTCCAAAAGGCATCAGAATAAACTTTCGACATACACTTTCATTTTTCAGAAGATAGTTTCCAGATATGCTGAAGTGCTACGTGTTGTAGTTTTCAGGAGCACTTAGTAACCTGAACCATTTTGGAAAGTCCAAGCCTGAGGGCTTGGGGGAGGTTTAGTATGAAATACGTGTAAAGCTCGCCCTCTTACTGTGTTCACTAGTATGAAATGCACCAGCAAGACAAAAAGTAGATCCAAATGAATCAGGGAGCTTTCTTCTTCCATGCCTGTAAGAGGAATTATTGTGTTCCTGCTGATGAGTGGTCCTCTAGGCACTGGATTCCCTCTCTTGAAGGTGTCATTAAAGCTGTAGTGGTTCTGAAGAGCTGGTAATTTCTGTCGTTCGGTTGCAAATATATTGTGAGGAGACAGTACAGGAAAGAGGGAATTATTTATCATAGTAAATATTACTTGTATTAAATTACGTATTCTGCATTTATATTCACAGCTAATAGATATTTCCAAATCAGTTTCCCTAGACAATTTGTGAAGAAAACTTCTTCTTATAATTTTTAAATGAGTTCTGTGAGGAATGAGAATTGATTTGAGACTCACTTGAACCTATGATCAAAATTTTTAATAAAGATGAATGGGGGGGTACTTTATTGTTAGTTACAGTTCTCAAAATCAGTCTAACTGGTTTCTATACGGTTGCTCTGGAGAAAAAAAAAGTTTAAAATATCCTCTTTTTAACTTTATGGTGATTTAATTCCAGATTCAGTAAAATTATAGGAAATTGTATCTTTCTTCCCAAGTACCAACTTGCACCCATATATTTTAGGTTAAATTCTCTGAAAGCGTATTTTTTGCTTTTGTTGTAGTCGCACAAACCAGCATCAATTTGTGCTCTGCTGTTAAGGGAGAAGATTTGACTTCAGAATCACTGATAGGTATCAATTTACTTCTTTCTGCTTTCTCAGGTATAGAGCAATAAATCTTTTCTGAGAATCAACCAACCCTACTGGACCAGAAAACCTGTTTGTTTAAACAAGGGTCCTATACTCTTTACGTTCTCCGATTTGAGTAAGCAGATGGAAAAAAAATTCATTAAAATTAAACTATGTTTTTTGAGACAGCAAGTTTATGTTACCCTTATTCTTGCTCTTCCTGATGGTAGGATTTATGGAACTGCAACTTACTCCCTCAACATTCTCACTGGATTTGAAATAGTTATAACTATTGGTAGTTGGATTGCTGTTTTAAGTCTTACAAGTAATTCATTGCCTGTTAGTGCTCTCCTGCATAGAGCTTTAATTTATCGTCATAAAATTTATCATCCAGCAGTACCTTTTCCATTGGCATTTAATATTTTCTAGCTTGCAAATTTGTAGCTTTCAAGATCAATGCAGTGTTAATATTACCTATTCTCCAGCTTCCTTGCTATATTTAATCATCTTTAATGTAGAAGCACTGGAAACTACTGGAAAGATGATTCTTAGCAAATGATATTAATATTGATGGTACATGATTAAGTCCCAAAACGTATAAAGGTGGTAGCAGAACTGGGTGTCTTTACCACACTTATGAAAAGACAGGTTAAGTTTAACCATTAATACTTTCTATATTCAATAAAAATTTAAAAATTAAACATCCATCTTTTCAGTCAGCAGTTTCTGGGTCTTACCAAAGAAAAGAGGTAGAGAAACTCAGTGCTGCTCTCACGGTGCAATTCACAGTTTATTAGTAAAGTTTATTTCTCTTTTCAGTGTAATTATGGATGCTTCAGGCAGGTGAAAACTGTGGAATCTTTTCTGACATGACAGTTTATTAAGAAGAGAATGTCAAGTTATTAACCTCTAGGGATCTAGTTTTAGTTGTACAGTTAAGAGTAACTATGGCAATTTTGTAGGGGAAAAAACCAAAACTTAAAGCTTCAAGTGCTTTGGCCTTTTTATTATTTTATTTTTACTTTGTGCAGTTTTGGTTTTAGGTTTTTTTTGTTTCGGAGCTGCTTTCTCTCAAAGGTTCCAAAGTGCCTCAAAATGACACTGTTTCTTTTTCTGTTTGAAAACTCCAGACAAAAATGGATCTGTGATTGGTTTAATATCTTGAAAATTCTATTAACAAGATTTTGTTCAATAAGCAAGCAGACATTTTTTTTTGAAATCCTGCAGGAGGACTGGCAACAGGGCTGATATTTATGGATCTTGACTTTACTCAAGTTGCAAGCATTTTATCCAAGAATATATCTGCTGTTTATATCTGTTACAGTGATGAATAGATTAAAAGGTATTTGAAATCATTATGGACTTGAAATTTAAAACAGCAAGAAAACCGAGCGCAGAGGAAAGGGGGTATGTGTTGTATTTCTGTTGGGGATATTTAAAACAGTGCATTGTTTGTTCTTTCTTTCCGAAGAAGCCTTTGAGCTTCGTATCAGTTGGAGAGGGTTATCTATTTTACACGGAGTAGAAGTGATCTCTTTGCAGTAGAAGTTTATATTATTGAAGAATCGCTGAGGCAATCACATGCATATAGGGTTCTCTGCTTAGTAGCAGCTAGCCTTCCTCCTGTCTTACTAGAGTAAGACTGAAGATATAATTTGTCATAAAATCAATAAGACTTTTTCAAAAGTATCACTTAAGTACATGTTGTCTGTATGTTGTCCGTAGGCATTTGACCTATTTTGGTTTGAAGTTATTTTCCTTACCATTAGTTATTGGGATGATTTAAAGGAGAAATAAAATGTTCTTCAGATGTACTGGATTAGGTACTGATTCTTTTATAATTTTTTTTTTTCTATTGCAGTCTTATTTGCTATCTGATGATTGCTGTATGCATGCTCCTGACCTAATGCAAACATGGATTTCTTAAATCATGTTCATTTTGGAGTGTTGATAAATTGTTAATTTTAGTTCATATTTTACTTCATAGCAGTTTGCTCGTGTGTACAACCTGTTAGTTGACTGCAGTGAGACCATGCTGGCTCAGCCTTGGAAATGGAATGGGAGTTCTCTGCATCAGTCCTGTCCTACCCAGCTTGCCTGGCCCGTGTGCCAGATTGACCCGTGGCAATGGCCTTCTCTGTTCTTGTGGACAAAGCAGTTTTGTTTTGACCACAGAAACTCTGATGTCTTGCTGATGAATGTTTCTCCTTCTATGTCTGTTTTGTCAGCAGGAGAATACCTCACTGTCCTTGTTTTCAGAAGGCTGGGATTTGCATTTGGGCTTTTGGACTTAGACCCTTCTCATTATTTTTTACTTGAAAAATGGGTTTTTAAAATAATACTTACAATCCACACTTGTATCCAGATATGGGTGACTGACAATGTTTCATAGTAGCATCAAATAATGTCATGAGTCATTCAAATTTGAATGTAGGAATTTCTTTGTCCTTGTGTTCTGACTTGATGTCTTAGGCTCATCGTGGAGTGAGTTATCCCTAAAGATGGCTTTCAGGCTAAAAGAAAACCACTTTTCTTGTGCTCTGTACTTACATACTTGTAAGCTGTTCTACTGAAATCTGTTCAATATGGGTAGCTGGTAAAAGGCATTTTAATGTGCATATATACTATATAATTGTACTTTATATTGTGATTGCTATTCCTATAGGGACTAGGGAAAAAATACACTTTTGTGGTCATCATAACAGGATCAGAGTAGGAATTCTTTCTACATATTTGATGTTGCAAATTATCTAATTCTGAAGGCTCACTAAAGGAACTGTATTTCAATTTATATGCTCACAATTACTTTTTGTAGGCAGGGCCTCTATTTTTGTGAAGATTACTAGAATAGTAAGATTATTCAGCATGAGAGCAAATATTTGATGAATGAGTCCTTTTGAAGTTCAGGAGCAACACACAATAAGGTGATGGAAACTTTAAAATAGAATTTAGTTCTTGTATGAAAACTCAAAGTTAGCAGATTTTTAAGATGTAAAGTACATACTTGAAATCTTGTGTGTGTTCCTAAAGTGATTCTTATGCTTTGAAGAAGCATTTTCCAGCAGGGCTAGATGGAGACTTTATTGCTATGACAGTTCAGTGTTCCACAAAGACATCTGGCATGTGTTGTAGTAAGATGTCACTTTAGTGCACCTCTGTGTCATTGGGTGTGAAGTGGGAACAATGCTGGGACAGAGGCATGAATGGTCTGCCCTTTTGCCTTCTTGTTCATTCAAATTGAAGAAGAAAGCAGGTGCTGAAAGACAGTAATTTCTTGTCTTTGTATGGTAATAAGGAGGTTTTGTCTGCTTTGATACATAACCTGACCAGGACTGGAGACTCTGCCAGGCACAGAAAAGGGTTTGTGCAATACAACCCCAAACATGGCTACTGAGGCTAATTCTGCAGCCCTTGGCCTTGACAATATCCTTTATTTTTATTCATTTATATATGCTTTTGTTAGCTGCTCAGGCCCTGTGAGTTATGGCAGAGTGCCTAGATTTCAGTCCTTTAATGTGGCTCGTTAGGTGTCCCTTACAGGCAAATATTCTGAGTACTGGTCTCTCCCCAGGATATCCATTTACTCCTTTACTGCATCCTGACTACTTATAATGGCTATGTAAAACACCGTTATTAACAAGAGACAAAAATATTTTGAAAGGAATTTGTCCACAAATGTTGTACTATATAGCTTAAGCTTCAGACTTTTTTTTGTCTAGGTAACCTTACATCATTGAGATGTTGAAAATTTGGTGTTGTGGTGTCTGAAACAAGATGAATTTTGTTTGCCGTCCTCAAATACTAGAGGCCTGTAGATAGATATGTAGGGCAGGATGTTCCTTGCTGTATGAAAAACTATACATGCTTTGTACCAGAAGGAAATCAGCGGTTCTTAAGAATGATGCTTTTAATTGAGGCATAGGCACCTCCATCTTTCTTTCCTCTGTTCCTCTTGAGTCAAAGGAAAGCTGTACAGCTGCTTACCATTACAAGTTTAAGGATGAGGGAGAGGGAGAGAGAAAGAAGTAGCATGATCTAGGGTCATTACTGCCTTATGAATTTCTTAGCAATGTTTTAATAAATGGCATTAAAATTTCTAGGTGTGCTCTTGTCTGTCATCATTGACCAGATACAAAAACAGGCTGCAGTAAGACAGGGCAGCTGTTCCCCTAAGATGTAGTTAGGAAAAGCCTTTGAACCTGACTATAGTGTGTGTAGGGATGGTGTTACAGGTCACTGCAAGGCTAGAATTAATTGAATTAGAGCAACAGCAGAGTTTAGCACTGGGGTTCAGTAGGTGCTGTGTCAAGACCAAGTTCCTTGACAGAAAGCCAGTCATGAGCTCATTTCACTTGTTTTGTTTTGCAAAATCAAAACAGTGTCCAAAAGAAATTAATTATATATAGTCTTCAGCTATAGACAATTATAAAAGTTTAACATTTCAATTGTGTTTATTATCTGGAACAGAAACGCCAGACTGTAGGAGTCCTTAAGAGTTAGGAAATAATTTTCCCACTGACAAACTATTGTCTGACAATCTATTGTCTGACAATCTACCACATGGAGCCATTATTCTTTTTTTCTATCCACTGTTTGGGCAATTCTTGGATAAAACACTGAGTTAAATGTGTCCATCCATATAGTTTCTGTGTGAGACACAGCTTTTCCGTACCTTTGTTATAGGCTAAGGCAGTTTTTCTTTGATTCCCTCCATGAGATATTAACCTCTTGTTACCACTATTATTAGGTACCCACATTGCCAGCTTTGCAGATTTGGTTTCTCGCTCTCTATATGAGTCTCTAAGAGACACGTTAGCAGGCTGTAACTTAATTTTCTCGGAATCTTATTGGGATCTAATTTCATGTACTGCTATTTGTTGTTATGGCAACAGTATAATGAGTTGAGCTGTATAAGGGTGGAAATATCACACACAGTTTCTGTTCAGGGTAAAAATGACAAAATGGCATTTCTATAAATGGTGTTCCAGAATAAACTGCTTCAGTGGGACTCATGAAGTTTTCCTTCCAGCTAATTCTTCATCATTCTACAGTTTTTAAAGTAAGTAGCAGAGGAATAATTTAAAAAATAAAAATCCTGGAAAAACTTTTAATAAAAATAGGAGGAGGATTACTCTTCTCATTCAAAGTGTAAGAAATAATAAAAAAAGGCCATGGTACCGGCCTTTTTAATACCTTTATTATATTAAAGGCTATGAATCCAATGTATATTTCTTTGCAAGATAATTTTAACTGCCAACTATTTAACTAAAAAAGTAATGCTTTTACAATGTCACATAATTGTCTCATAAAAATATAATTGTGCCCCAGTAAATTTGATATAATGGATGATGTCATGCTTGAGGGCTTGGTTCCCTTCTGGGAGTCTATATGGAAATCTGACAAACATGCTATAGGTGTCTTTATGTTGGTAAGGCTTCTGTGTCTGTGGATATAGATGCAGCACTTGGATTACTTTTTCTTTTATTATAATACATAATGTATAGAATAAATCATATTATTTTCTTTCTGACAAGCTGA
This sequence comes from Chaetops frenatus, assembly GCA_013400775.1. Taxonomy (NCBI): domain Eukaryota; kingdom Metazoa; phylum Chordata; class Aves; order Passeriformes; family Picathartidae; genus Chaetops; species Chaetops frenatus. The sequence goes on along the minus strand of VZTR01032582.1, from coordinate 69,385 downwards.
AGATAAACTTGCTGGAAGTCCTGTGTCCAGGTAATCTAATGCTTAATGGGCATAGCATTGGCTTTTATCCTTTTCTCAGGATAGAGATGAAGAAAGTTTGAGTGTTTTGATATCACCTTGCACTTGATATGGCACTAAATTTCCATCACTTATTATTCAGGCCTATTCCATAAATTAGGGAGCATTTTTGAGAAGATAGAAGATTTTTGAGAAGACTTAATTTTTTTTAGGATTCCTCAAGATATTTGCTTTACCATCATCTGCCATTTTCAGTCTGTGTAAATAAAAGTTAATATTTCTACAATATTAGTTAAACCAAGGCGACATTATTTCTCTTCACAGTTTTCTCCCAAATTTTACTTAAAGCTTGTATTTTTCAAGAGAGATGTTAGTAGATGTGGCAAACTACAAAAGAAGTTGGAATACCTGGTTAGTAGCAAGCTGAAAGAGTGCGTCAGCTTTGTCTCCTTAGTGTGTTCTGGGTAAGGTCTGCAGATGGTTTTGTCTGGTACAGCACCAAGGAGCACACAGGTATCAGGATGATGATTACAGCAGTATGTGTGCTAAGTGGTTGTTTCCTTGGAGTTTGGATTGTAGTCTCTGCAGATTTTATCACTTGCAATAAAAATACCAGGTTAAAATATGTTCTTCTATGGAGAGAAACATTTCGAATTGTTTATTCTTTCTAAGGTTAGACTAGAAACTTATATGTGTGTTTATGATGAATTTCAGTAGGTTAGGTAAGTACTTTGGGAGAAATAAGTGTTAATAAACACAGTTTCATCCATAATGCTGCCTTTAGCCTCCTCTAGCTGTTATCTGCTTATTAATGTACAAATACAGAAAGCAGTTTATCACATAGTCATAAACTAAGTTTTGCAAAAGGCTACTCAAGCTTAATGATATCAGGCCCTGGCAGTCTGGCCCTGTCCCAGAAACTAAGACAAAAACACCATGATGGGAAAAAGATTGCAAGGTCAGATTAATTTTCATATCCACCTGAAAATGTAAAAGAATACCGTCATGCATTATAAAATGCTTTTCTAGCAGCACAGGTCCTGGTTCTGATAAAAAGCAGACCATTATCTTGCAGGAAGTGGAGATAGCTTCAGCTAAATGGACAAAGAATCTGTCCTAGCCCGGGGACAGGATCACACTCTGTATGTTGCTAGCTAGAATGAAGAAAAGGAAAACATTTTTCTAAAACTAAGGGAAAACCCTATGCAAATAGTTGTGATCATTTGCTACTAGTAGTAAAAATTCCTTCTCTGTTATTGCCAAGATCATGTGTAGTTAAACAGTTTATCTGTTTAATTACACATCTTTTCTTGATGTGTGGTCTAAAGTTATTTTTTCCTAGATTTGCTCAAGTAGATGATCAAAACATAAATAACTAGAGTAAGGCCCAAATTTGTGTGGAGGTACGCATATGCAAAAGTTCCCTGCCCTTGGAAGAAAAAACAAGGGAAAAAGAAACTTAAAACTTGCAGCACTGTTGTTACCTTCTGCTATTTGTTTAATTTGCCTCCTTTATGTAAAGAAAGATGTCTTTATTGCATCATAAACTGGCTGAGATTGTTCAACTGTTCAATTGTTTAAATACCTTCCCTTAAAATCACTCTTAGGCATTGTTTGGAACTTCTTGGCTGCTGAACACTCCCAGATTATCCAGAGCTACCTTTATCCATTCCAGTTTGTATTTCAAATTCTTCTGGTACAAACAACAGTCAGATTCTTCCTTTTTATTAATATGAACTTTTACTTGTAAATGTTCTGCTGAAAAATAATTAAAAGGTGGGATTAAAAAACTTTAAAGTTGTATCACCCTGTGGGTATTGTTATTTTGTTTATTTTTCTAATGATTGCAGTTCTTAAAATGCCATTAATTGGCAGCATAATGATAAAACTTAGAGGAATTATTGTGCTAGTCATGCCACCCTTATAGGGGGTGGAGAAAACTTTCTACCCTGAAAGATAATCAGTATCAAGAATATCTCATTATTATGTTTGTGTCTTGATGGTCATTACATGGGAAAATTTTTGCATTCCATATACTAAATATAGTAATTTTGCAGTGATTATGCAGTTAACTGGTTTAGGCTTATGCACTTCAGTTTGGGATTTTTTTGCACTTGAAGAATCTTGCTTAATACTTCCTTCATATTGTTCTAGCAGACTTGGGACAGGGGACAAAAGACAAATATAGATGAAATAAATAAGATGCATATCTGGCCTCGTGGTGCTGTGCAAGTGAGCTAATGTATATATATATGTGTGCATATATATATAAATATTACATATATATATATATATACACGTACACACACCCCTACACCAACCTTATTGCTTGCGACACATTCAAATATTAGCCATAGATCTATATCCAAATTTATCACCTGCGTGCACTAAATAAATTGCTTGAGTAAATATTTAAACCTAGAAATTCTCTTATAAATTTTATATAAAACTCTTATAAAATTTTTTGTTTTCTAGGAGGTCTGAGTAATTTACCAGAGTTCTTTATTTGATGTAATAATGAAATTTTCATGTTTGCCATAGTCAATGCCTTTTGTTTTGTTTTATGGAAGGTATTTTGTGATACCATTCAAAACTTTCACCATTCAAAAGCTGGTGAAAATAAAATTACTCTTTTTGTCAATTTGAGTATCCAAGAGAATATTTACCTAAAGATTTCTTACTAAAGTATAAGCATCGACCTGTATTTCACATTGAGATCTAGGATCTTTTTTGCAGCACGGTGGTCTCTGAAGTACAACATCCAGAGACTGATAGTAGAGGTTGTAAAATCTCAAGGGCAGGTGGTAATGTAGCAATGTACAGGTCTTGTCAGAGAAACTAAGTCATCCTGCATCAGGGTGTGTGGCATCTTTCACCAAACATAGGTATAGCTGATATTCTCAAATGCACCTCACAGACTTGTCTGATCCTTGGGTTTGAAAGAAGGAGAAGGAAGGGATGGATACTGTACAGGACAACCCAGTGCAGAGCAGAGCACTGTCTTACCTACCTGCCTGAACAGCCTGTTCTCTGCAAGCATCAAATAAAGATTTGAGGGGATCTGTGGAGCAGCCTCACCAGCTCAACCCATTAGCATCCTTTGACATGGAGCATTGCAGACAGAGGGGAAGACAAGCCAGGTTTTTCAGTTTCCTGTCTCTGCTGGCTCCTATCTGCCAGAGAAATCACAAGCAAAAGACTCAGCAGTTTCCTTTCCCACCCAAGGAAGCGTGAGAGAGAGCAGAGGATCTCCCCTGCCCCTCCTCTGCAGTCATACTGAGCTGCGGATCTCCCTTTTCTCAGCAGCAAGGCAGTGTACAATTGAGTGGTAAGAAAAAGCTTAGAGTCATCTGTTAGAGGGATGAGTTTTCAAGGAGTGGGATGTGAGGAAATTTTAGAAAGGTGATTCCTTAGGAGAAGTTCCCATTACATTTTTGTCTTGGTGCCTCATGTTTTGTTTAAAAAACAGCACTCCATGAAAGATTACAGCTGAGAGAGCGAACAGTTAAACAAATTAATAATGAGAGCTAGACTGAGGATGGTTTAATAGTATTTTAAAATTAATGGCCTACCATAGAGCATTTCTCTTCTGCTTTTTTTTGCCTGGACCTCTGGCACCTTGGCAATATAAATGAGTTTAGCAAATCAAGTTTATGTGAACTAGTTTTTGGTGCTTTTAGTGGAATTACTGATGATACTATAATACTGTAGATGCTGCTGACTAAACCCAAGATATTGATAAGCTATGAATTGACAGGCTTGAAAGTGTACTATTGAAAGATTACTTCTGAAATAAACTTTGAGTTAAGCAAATAATAGTATTGCTCACAGTCATACAAACTAATTTGATGGAAAAAATGCACATATGAGATAAACGTCCTGGTTTTTAGGAGAAATGTGCAGTGGTTTATTTGGGAGACTGTGTGGAGAAAGCAGCCCACACATGAAGAAATTGTCTTTTTACATGCATAATAGGATTGAAGGGGTTTATTTATTTTGGTTTTTTAATACAAAGCTTGATTTCTGTGCAAAACTCTAAACTGAAAGAAGCATCGTGTAAACATGGGGCTCAATGCAGACATTTTCACAGCTGCTTTCTTCAGAAGCATTTTTCCAAAGTTGTAGTGATTGTGTCTGCAGCACAAGGATTTCCTTGGTAGTACAGTTACATGCAGGATCTGGCAGCAGATCTGATGTGTACTTAAAGCTTTGTATTGTGTATGCATGGCAAGATTTTGGTAGTAGGGGACCTGTAAGGGCATCTTCTGTGAGAAGGTGCTGGAAGCTTCCCCTATGTCCAGTAGAGCCAATTCCAGCCAGCACAAAGACAGACCAACCTTGCTGTCCAAGGCTGGGTCTACACCTGACCACGACAGTGGCAGTGCCTCTGTGATAAAATACTTATGAAGGGAAAAAACACCTGCACACTTGCAGGTGGAGAGAGGTGTGAAAATATGTGAGAGGAACAACTCTGCAGGTACCTAAGTCATTGCAGAAGGAGGGGCAGGAGGTGCTCTGTGCTCTGGAGTAGAGATTCCCCTGCAACCCATGGTGAAGGCCAGGGCAGGGCAGGCTGTCCCCATGCACCCCAGGGAGGTGCCTGGTGGAGTGGGTAGATGCCCCTAAAAGGCTATAACTGCTTGGGAAGCTCAAACTGGAGCTGGCTCCTGGCAAGACCTGTGGACCCATGTTAAAGGAAGCCCAGGTTTGCTGGCATGACTTGTGACTCTCTGGAAGGGACCCATGCTGGAGCAGGGGGAAGAATTTGGGAAGTCCTTCCTGTGAGGAGGAAGAAGTGACAGACACAATGTGAACTGACCACGGCCCCCATTTGCCATTTCTCTGCACTTCTAGGGAGGAGAGGGAGATAGAAAATTTAGGAGGAAAGTTAAGCCCAGGAAGAATAGACGGGTCGGAAGAAGGTCTTTTAAGGTGTGGTTTTATTTGTCATTAGCCTATTCTGATTTCATTGGTAATAAATTAAACTTACTTCCCCAACTCAAATCTGTTTCGCCTGTGACGGTTATCAGTGAATGATCTCTCTCTGCCCTCATCTCAACATTTTTGTTTTATTTTCTCTCTCTGTTCAGCTGGGGAAGGGAGTGATTCAGCAGCTTTGGTGTCCAGCCAGAGTCAGCACACCACAAACTTCTACATTATCTTGTTTTAAACTGATCTTGCTTTGATAGCGGATTGCAGTATTTGAGCAGTTTCAAGGAGTGGTGAATGGATTTTTGCCCCATTTCATAGCTTCACATTGGAAGGAGGTTCCATGCAGGCTGTGTCAGCAGCTGCTTGCTGTCAGTGGCAACCTCTGCGAGAACTTTCCTTCTCATAGGTCCTCTCTGACTTGGGTTTTAAGAAGAAAATCCATGGAAAGGGATTTTTTCAGCGTTAACCTAATCTGTGATGACTGTTCTTGCTATAGAGGGTTTAGTTTGTGGCAGCTTTAAAATAGAGGAACAGCAGTCATTATATAGGCAAGGCTATAAGTTTATATAAAAAGATCCTGTAGACTTGCAGATATCCTTTATGGAAAATCAGAAGCAAAGAAACTAAATTTCAGGAAGGGTCAAGTACTGTTGCTGATTAGTAATCTGAAGTCTTCTTTAATGAGACCCAAGAGTCTGATTCTCGTGCTGTATGGCCATGGTTCCAGCTGAGATTAAGTTTAAGTTAAGCACTAGCAAAAAGAGCTCAACATTTACATAGAGTATAATTTCTACACAAGTATTATTATTATTATTATTACCAGTAATTTAATTGGAATATTACAAGTGACAAATATAGATACTAATATATTTTTAGAAAATCCTTGTGCCTCGTATGTCCTCTTTTTTCCAGTTAGGTTGATAACCACTGAGCCATCCTTCCTTTTTATTTTGCTTCTTAGTTCTGCCCTTGCATAGTAGAAAGTAGCTCAAAACAATTCCTTCCCTACCTAAAGGAGGAGCTATACTTTGCTTTGTTTGAATAGAAGATAGCATTTTGCTCATCTGCTTATTTTGTGGTACTGCTGTGGGAGGGCTGGGTGGCAGCAGTAATTGTGTGTGTCACCGTGGGAGCACTGTGGTTCATGTGACTCTCTCCAGCCTAAGCACAGGGTGGCACAGCCCCTGCAACTGCCTGAAGTCACCCACAGAGCAGCTGTTCACCTGAATCACTTCTCTTTAGGCTCAGGGGGCATCCTGCAACCCAGGCACCATTGAAAACAAAGGGACTGAAGGATATAAAAACTTTGGTGAATCACGGGTCTTCCTCAGATTGTGAGCCTGGTACCCAGGTGTGCAGAGTACCAGGAGGGCCTCCTGGAAATGCTGTTTCCCATGGCTGAGTTTGAATCTGCTGAAATGAGTCGTTTTCTTGCCAGGTGTGAGCAGGGAAGGTCAATTTGATAGCTTTTGTGGGAGTCCTCATGAAACCTTAGCCAGTAAGTTCTCTTTAAATACAGATAGCTAAGGAATACTATTACTGATTATGAAGAGTTTTTGACAGCAATACCTCTGTGCATGAGCATAATGTGGCTTTTAACAGAAGTGGGGATAGAACAAACTGAGAAACACTGGAAGACGAGTTTGGGTTTCTATGAGCAATAGCTATGGGAAGAGGAGGAGAAGAAGTACTTGTAATGGGTGTTTACTTCTTGGAATAAATAATTAATCTCACCATAATGGTCCCAGCCCTCCTCATATCTTTAAAAGATTTCTGAATGAGCCTTCAATGAACTCTAAAGAACCAAGATGGTCTAGTTATGGCAGTACAGAGCTCTGTGCATGCTAATCAGTCTCTCGAAGGCTAAAGACATAAAAGATCCAATAATACCTCACAGAGTCAATACATCTTTTTTGAAATTGATTCTAATTCCATCTTTTACTATTAAAAATGAGAGGGAGCTTATGCAAATGTTTAGCCTGTGCATTGCTTTGCAGAATTATTCCATTAGATCAGCAGGCTGTGGATGAATAATTAACATGTATAATGTAGGGTATTTTGTATGTGTGTTGGCTGGATGGGCTTGAACTGTATTCTTTGTCATGATACAAAGCAAGTTCATGAACCGTATTTAGCATATAGATAGTGATTTGAAAGCTATTTCAAGGTATTATATAATAATTTACAAATAACAGAATACCTCATCCAACTCATAGACAAGACAAGGAGCAGCTGCAATTGCTTTGACTGCTGCTGAATCTGAGGCAAATTCATTCTGGAAAAAATTGTGTATATTCCATTTTTTTTGTTCTCAGTCTGGACATAAACGAACAACAAAAATCTGTCACAGACTGCTCAGGCACAGGAAGTTTTGGAACCACCTATCCTGGTTAGTCTTTCTGCTTGTTTTTTGGCACTTTTTGTCCATTATGGGCTTTTTTGGGCCAAAGAGACAGGTTCATAGTGCTCAACTGGTTAACATTTTGATTATTCAAGAAAGGCTCTCACCCCTCACAAAGAACCTATGAAAATAATAGTTGCTTCTGTAAAATAGATATAAGGAAAAACAAACTATACTGCTATTGAAGGCACTCTTTTTGCTAACTTATTCTGAGAATTCTGCAGATGTTAGCAGTAGTACTAATATAAGGAAAGGTGTATCATCAGCATGATTTAAACTGAAACTGCATTAGAGCAGTTGTAAACTTCAGTGTAACTGCAGTCACAAAAATATGAAGGACAAAAGGACAATCTGAGGTCAAGAGTGGGAGTGCAACTGCCAAATTCAAAGAGGTGAGCATAGACCAAGAAAAAGAAAAATTTCTAGAAATATAAATTGTGCTTCTTTAAGGATATAATTTTAAAAAATAACGTATCCCTTTTGGTAAGTGTGTAGGGGGGTTTTGCTATGCTTATTGTACAGTAAGTACGATCTTGCTACCCTTTTTCAAAAGGATGTTTTGACAGCACCTGTCCTGTCTGCTTTGATCCAAAAACTGAAATTGGGAGTGTTGAGAAAGCAAAGGCCCCAGTTCCTGTTCTGACAGTACAGGGGGCCTCGGATTCTTCATGAACTAGTTCATATATAGCGTATCAAAAAAATGAGCCAACTATTTGTGACAGAAAGTGACAGCAGTCACAGCTTACTCATCCAGGCGATCCCTTGTATTTGGAAAAAATGCCTTAAAGAATCATCAGAATGTGTCGCTTAGGGGGTGAGGATGGGCATTAAGAAAGAAACTTTATGACTAGGGTGGTAGTTTTGGTTCTTGACTATTCTGCCTCCGTGCTTTGGAGTGGGGCAGGTGGGGGAGCCTGGTTCCAGCCATGCCTCTTCCTCCAGAGTCTCCTGTCATTGTCAGTATTTATGCTTTGGCATGGAGTATGTCATATGGCAGAAAGGGTGGAAATTGCCAAATGAAATGTCTCTTTAGTTTTAAAAGAAAGAAAATTAGTTTCCTCCAGTAGCAGTCTGCAATAGCAAATGTGGCAAGTAAACAATGATAATGTTAGCTGAAATGTTCTGTGAATGTCTGCAGGATATTGTAATAAACTTTTCCATTATTGGTTTCCCCAAACAATTTGCAGTCTAACAGCACTGGAGGGCTGCAGTAAACAGAGCAGTTCAGTTCTGCATTGTAAATGTTTCCTGGAATAAATAGGAAATACGACATATTTTTTGAACAGAGAGAGAACATACAAGTCAAGCCATCTCATTTCATTCACATTCCTTTGCCAAGTTTTTTGTTGGTCTGGCTTTCTACCTTTAGAGGTGCCTTGACTCTAGAAGCCAAGTATCCTAGGGATTTAAATAGCATTTAGGTCCTCAGAATCTGGGCCACATTTGGGATGCTGTTCCGTGCACCAGAAATGGTGTGAAAAAACGCATCAAATTGGAGTGAATGAAGGAACAAAAAGAACCATGACTGCTCCGTGGCACAAAAGCAGAGGGAGGAATCCAGGCACAAATGTTCTGAGAGGCAGAAGCCACATTTGTAGATAAAACTGCTGTGCTCTGCTGGCTTTTAAGCTTTTAAAGTGTTGGCACTCTGTTTTTGGCTGGTGTCTTGGGACAGACGTGTGGAATGTGATGCAGCAGGGGGGTGGGAAATTTTAAAGGGGTTGGAAGATGGAAAACAGAAGGATCCCCAGTACAGGGTGGAGAAGTTGTTCCTAACACTCTGATAAGGAGGCTTAAGCTCCTGAATGGCATTTACCAGTGCAGTCTATAGGTAGAAATCATTCATCAAACTGTAGCATTTTTTCTCCTCTCTGTCACTTTAAGCAAGCATTTTTCATTCACAATGCAGAGCAAATCAAGCTTTTCTTTTGTCTGGAGTTGTTTGAATCCAGTGAAATAATAAAGAATTTCTGGGAACTGCTGCTTTGCATCATTTTTTTTTCCAAATTGGTGCAAAGATATGGATCTATCCCTAAGAGTTAGAATGCCATATGGCAAGAAATTGGATCAAAATTGTTTTCCATTACTGACATTTCTTTGTCTGGTAAAAGTAATTTAGTCAAGTTTACTGGATAGATTCTCTCTCAATTTCATCAGTGTCTCAGAAATTTCTCAGGAAGGTTACAGTTGTGGCTTTCAGGACTGTTGAAAAGCATTTTTAGAGGCATTAAAAGCAGTTGAAGCAGTTCTCCCATATTGCTATTAAACAGCAGTTTAACAGCTTGGGCACTGAGGCCAGGAAGACGCTGTTTGATAATGCAGGGTATTATATGAAGTTTCCAGTTTGAGACTGTTTTCCTTTTATTTGTACAAGCAAGTTTAAAATCTATACTCTGATACTGGTCCAACCAGGTCTCACCAAATGTAAATAATGTATAGCAGGGTCCTCGTTTTGTTTAGGATTTAGGTTGCAGTGCTTCTGCTGTTGCTCTTGCCCTAGAGGGCAACATCAGGTTTTCTTGACTTTGGAGCTGAATGCTGGCAGATAGGACTTCATAAAATTTAAGTTTATCTCAGATGTTCTCAGGAGTATGTGCAAAAATACGTTTTGCCATCCTGAGGCTGACAAGGAAGGGTAAATGAAAGCTGGAGAACAGAACTGATCTGAAAAAGCAGTAGTCCTCTCTCTGCAAGGTAGGAAAAGCAGAGCTGGGCAATGCTAGCTTTCAGCAAGGGCCACCCCAACAATTACCTCAAATATCACAACCTGTTAGTCTCAGTGGGGATCTCGATTTTCCGGGGTTCTGTTGGAGGAAAAGAGAACAGTGGGGCATCAGTGTTACAGACATTAAATTAGCTGGTGATGGTCCAATATGAAAGAGGCTATGCAAATATAAGAGCATTTAATTATGTAAAAGTGATGTACCTGTAACTGCATGTCTAATTATTACTATAATTAATTCTAATATGACATTAATTTTCGTGATGTTCTTCTTACTATGTCCTTTTTCTGAGGGCATATTGGCAGTGTCTTTTGGGGAATCTAGGGAATGTACAGCCTTATGCTTCCTGTTGGAAGTTACAAATTCTAAAAAATAGCATACAGCCTGATGTTGAATTGTTCTGGGAAATGAAAATGAGACTCTTTTTAAATGTGTACTGTAAGCTGGCATAAGTTGGTTCTCTCCTTAGACCTTCTTGCACTGATTTTCAGCACGTTGATGCCCTGACTGAACCTGTCAGGCAGCAGTGCCAAGAGACAGAGGTGATACTACAGCAGAGTTGACAAGGGAGAGGATTATTTCATCCACTGGCAGCATGGGTGGTTATAATGGTCTAAAATGACTTTGTAACAAGAATCTCAGTGGGGTTTTTCTTTTTTGATTAATTTGAATAGGAAACAGCTCTCTGTGACCAGTTACTGACATTGCTTGGATTGCTGCTGTTAAGCAGTTGGCTTTCCAATCATGTGATTTCATGGAACTTGGATCTAAGATAACTTTTCTTTTTCCCTAACGTTTTCAGTTAGAGAATACATCTGACTATCTAAATGCTTCTTCAATTACCATTCTCAAATTAAAGTTTCATGTTTTCCTCTGTTCACATACTTTTTGCTTTTATATTAGCTGCAAGGTTTCAGAGGGATGTATAAACATTAGTCAAATATTTCACAAGTTACAAATTATGTGCAATTGTTATTCTAGTACGGTGGCTAGAGAAATCTGAGACCTTGTGAATTATTCAGATGTATGTCATAAGGCTGCAAATGGGAAGCAGAGAGAGCCTACACAGATAAGTGCTGTGAGCTCTAACTGACTTTGAGGTTAGTCCTGCTTTGAATGGGCTCCCAGCCAGATGACCTCTCAAGATCTTTTCCAGGCTAAATTATTAGTGCATGTGTGTGGTTGGGGTGCAATGCCACCTCAGCCCTTGGTCCAATGTAGATGTATAAGCAAATAGCAAGGGGTGAGGTTAATAAAGCTAAAGAGAAGCTGAAGTATTACATGTCTTTGTATAATCTAGTAAGGAGAGACATTTTCCATAAGGGTAGTAATAATCAAAATTTTTGTTGAAAATGTGAAAAATCAATTCAAAATTGATTTGTAAGTTGAAAAAAAATCAATTAAAAAACCCTCCAACTTCTAAAAATTCAAATTTTTGTTCCTATTATAAATGACACTTGTCAAACAGAAATTAATCATGTACAGTGGGAAGTTGGTAATGAATACATTACACTATAGCTATGTCTGCTGAGCAGAACAGAAAAGCTATTTCATATAAATGTTTTCCTTTTGCTTTAGTTATGTTGAATTAATGTTTTAGGTGTTGCATAATTCTTTTTTCAAATTTTATTTCTCTTGAAAGAAAATCAAAGGAAGCAAAACATTAACATTCTGGTTTAACTCGGAACCAAGCTTAAGGGCCATTTACCAATATGAACATTTTGTCACTCAGACACTGATGATGCATATATGCTCTCCAAAAGTATTTATAAAAATTCCCATTGTAGTTTTTTGTTCCTGCGTGTAGTAGTTCTGATTTGTGGAAAGAAAAGAAAATTATATTGCCCAAATTATTTTTAGTAATTCTTCATATGGTTAATGCTACTTTTTTCACTAAACTTGCTGAAAGCAGTAATCTGGCATAGGTATTCCAATAGTAAATGGTATTAATTTAAAAGGTATTTAGAAACATTTTGCACAAGTTTTTTTTTCTGGTTTCAGTAGACTTTTACTTTAATGTACTACAAATAATAAGCTGTACCGTGATAGAAATAATGAAGTATACATGGAAGAGAAAGCATTAAAATAATTTGTGATATCAACAATACTATTATTTTGTATTTTTGATTCTCAAAATATGTCCCAGAGTCTGGTAGATCTGCATTCACACAGCATCCAGCACCATGGGGTTGAACATGTAAGGCAAAGCTTCAATGCTGGAGGATCCAGTGTCCACACTATGTGGGGGTTTTTTGAGGGTTTTACTTTAGGCAAGCTCTTGTTTGCCTTAGTTTTGCTGGAATATGGTCTGGTTTGTGCTCTCTGAGAGCATTTGGTAATGTGGAGCAAAGCATGGTAGTTAGGGATGATCAGGAGACTGGCTTCCCAAAGGCATGCTTAATTTAAGATTAAATGCCAGTGTGAACACACTTTTCATTCCCTGTAAGAGAGGAGCCTTGTGCTTTTTTCCCTCTTATACACACACCCGGAATCTTCCAATGATTATCATTTTGCTACAGACAACTAGTATCTCTGAATATGACAAATCATCATCAACATAATGCATTCTGGGATCTACATCTGTCATCAGTCATTCTTTCCTTTTGCTGCAGTCTAGCTGAGGGCATTTTGATTTTTGTCAGGAAACACTGAGGAGCAGAAAAATCTCTGTTGAGAGGCCAAAGCATTATGTGCAATTATTTAAAGCTATAAATAGTAGGAGATACATTTAGCGAGCTGTATAAAAAGACTGCAAGATATGTTTAATTGGATTCTTGATTTTGGTTGCAAAACACACTATTTTTTAATATTGATTATATATATATGTATATATTTTAGATATTTTACAAGAGGTATTCCCTGGAGCTTTGCTTCAGTAGATTTTCTGCCTGGTTTCACTTGAGTGTAATAAGCTGCTAAAGCTTTCAGGCTCATTCAGGGATCACCCTTTTGGGTTAGCAGGTTAATTGTTTGTCGTTGTGCCAGGATTGTGCACAAGTCAAGGAGAGGGAATAGTTTCCTTGCTGTGCAGGTGCTCGTGTCAGGAGTGGGATGCTGAGCTGTGCTTGGGCAGCCAGGCAGGGACACTCCCACGGCCTGGGGCAGGGCAGGGAATGGCCGTGGCTCTGCAGCCCCTGCTCTGCCCAGCCTGGTGACACTGTGGAGCACAAGCCTTCCTGACTTGTGCATGGTGAAATACATTCCGTTCTGCCAGGGTCTTACTGTCGTATGAAACAGATGAGAGAAAAGTAAAATAGGCTAGTGGTTGAAGCCTTATTTACGAATCCAATAAAATAACTAGTGATCTGTTTTAATAGTGATAAAAAGAATATCTTAAAATTACGGGTGGGTATATAAAATTTTCAATAAATGCTGTTATTTTTAATGTGTTTTCAAATTGGAGTTCTTCCAAATTTTTAAGCTGAATTTGGCATTAAAACTGTTGCTTGGAGGTTTTTGTTCTGAAACTTTATTGACAATTAGATATAAAATAATCTGATCTTATTTTAAATTGAAGTTTCCAGTTGTACAAGCTTTCAATCTATAAAGCAGCAATTCAATTTGCAGCAGCTAGCATGCTCTGGGAAGACACGTACCTTTATCAGCCCTGAAGGGTGAGTTACCCTGAACCAATCCGTTTTTCATCATCGCTATTAGGGGCAAATAATTTATTGTGCAAACCCGTCAGGTTGCATGGTCTCCCCAGAACAATACAGCCCCTGAGCAAGATATTGGTTCTTCTGCCACCATGTGGTTGTGCTGCTCAGTCAGAATCAACGACCATTTTAAGAAAGGTGCACTACTGTGGCTTCTATAAAAACAAACTATAAACTATCACGATTGTTTTGGTTTTGATGGTCAGACTTTAACTTAAGCATTTGTAAATGTTCAACTTCAAATTACATGTATAGAAAAGAAACATTTCATTCAGTAAATTTGTCTTTTCATCTGCTGGGAATAACTGCAAATTACGTATTTTTGACTTAGCCTTTTCTCCTGTTGAAAACAAGTAATAAAGCTCGTTCTTTGATGTTTGAGAACACTATTCGTCCCCAAATTTTGTTGTCAGAACTGAAATTAAAATGTCCAAACCCACAGTTCAACTGTACTGATTAAACCTTGTTTCTGTTTTCCCCATTCACTACAATGTATTAAAAAGTTAGTCTTTGCCCACTCCCTATTTAAAATTTTCCATTTCAGTGGAGAGAGATTTGTAGAAACGTTTTTGCAGAGGGGTTCCTTAAGATTTTTGCTGCAAATTCCTTTTTTAATCTATTAATGAGATTCAAAATTGGGCCTTCAATATGAAAACTAAGTTGCAAAGAACAGACTTGGCATGCTTTTTACAAGGGTATTTACTTGTCAGACCTATTGCTTTTCTTTCCCTCTTTCCATGCTATTTTCACACAGCTTCTTCAGACTTCTTGTCAAAATAACCAGCTGCCATAAACCCCGTGATTATTACGTAAGCTGTGCTGCTACTGAAATACTCATTAACATGGGAAGGTACATGTCATTTCACACCATGCATTGTCTGAAATTATAATTTTTGTTCTGAATAAGGTTTTTACTTTTACTCCCCTGTAATAAAAGATATTTATAGTAGAAGGGATGAAACTAAGTTTGAATATTGAAGTATGGGGTCTATGTGAGCAGGCAGATTTGAAAGGTGTAATTAAATCACTTAGCTCTTTTTTTATTAACTCTACTAAGCGCTACCTCTGAGACTCAGTCATCTCCCTTCTACTGTTAATGTAGTTAGAATATGTTCAATAATAAAACCTGATTCTTTTAATTGATTTTGCAGATTTTTGAAACATTCAGTAGGTCAACATTTTTAGACAAACAGTCTTAGCAGTTGATTCTCAGTGTTCATTCCTTGTGCTTGAAGCACTAGCTCTTATATTCTTATATTCATATATTAATCAACAGAGTTCTGTTGTAGGATGTTTTTAGGTCATGTTCTGATAGACCCACGCAGCCCTCTGAATATTTTCTTGGATGCATTTGAGTACGTTTCTACTGTGCAGATGGACATTGTGTGTACGTATCGAAAAGCTTCAAAACTGTTTTGTAAAATACAATGAAAGATGCTTTGCTAAAGAAATAATGGTTTTTGCAAAGTGCTAGCACTTTCAGCGTACACTGGAAGCAAATTCCATACTGCTGAGTATTGCTTGGGCAGATAAGGACAGGCACCGCAGCCAAAACGATTCAGCAAAGTTTGGAAATGCAAAAAAAAAAAAAACTCTTGATTTAAAGAGCCAAAAATATAATACTTTTACATTTTCTTTAAACTAGGTCATAGAACTGCTCAAGAGCAAGTCTTCAGAGAATCTTTAAGTGAGTTCTGCTGAAAGGAAAAGGTAGTGCATTTACCTGAAACAAATAATATGCCCATGAATGCTTTGTGGGTGTGAGCTTTTTAAGCACAGTAATGTATTTTTTCATTCTGGAGTCCCTAGTTGAGAAGCAAACTCCACATTCAGTTCACTGTGCAAAGGGAACGAGGTGAAAGGACAACACTGCAACTGATAACAGCTTGTAGTGTCATGTGTTTATGTCACAACATCTTAAATATAAACTTAACTTCTTTTATTAATTTAAAATTTGTTTAATATTTTTACATAACATTCTTCTCTGATTATTTTTCAGGTGGTCTCTCAATGTAAATTATAACATTCCTTGAAGGCACTTTGGCAGGTTATTTATGACTGGGTGGAAAAAACCCAAATAATTGAAGTTATCTTGTATCCATTAAATAGTTTTTTAAGTATGGCACTTGACACTTATATAATTGAAAGTTAGCTTGAATGTTTTTCTGGAAAAACAATTCCTGTTAGCTGCCCATACGGAGCATCATGAATTTACAACATCATTCCAGCTTACTATCACAAGGCAAAGTAAGGTCCTGAAATTTCTAATTGTATGTTGGATCATAACTTTAAGTCTTCAGGGATCTTATAATTTATGGAATATTTATGGATTTTACATGTACGACTGAAGGGTTTGTTCAGCTTGGAGCCTGAAATAATGGGATGTTTGAATTGCTGTGTTCAAAGGTTTGTTTGTCTTGATTATGAATCTTCTTATTTTCAGAATGCTCAGAATTTTTACGGCTCCTTTAATAATTGACTTTAATTTATCTTTTATGATTTTAAACATTATCATGTTTCTTTAGCATTTAGAGAGGATTGTTTCCTAGGAATTGCCTTTCTCAGAAGTTCCTTTCTTAAAATTTCTAAATGTTGCTTCCAGTTCTTAGTAATTCAGCAACAATTGGAAGCAGAGCATTGGTTTATGGACTGTCACTAAACTGAGTAGTCTTGAAAAACCTCAAGAACTAAGAGGAATATTTTCTGCAAGGGGGAAAACAAAACATTTCTACATGATGCTACCTCTTAAGAAATTTGGTCATGGTTTCATTCAAGAGGCCAAATAGTTATACCTGTGTTTAACAGACCAGATGGCAATGAAAGTTGTCTCACACTTGCAGAATTTGCATTAGTAAAGTTTATAAGAAGGAGTCTCTGTGCTGTTAAATAAACTTTCTTCTGCAATCTTCCAAATTCCCCAAATCAGATGTGATTATAAATTTGACACGGAGATGAGGGCACAGCAGAACCATGTGCATCTCTTCTAACATCAGATTTGACTGTGTATGTGAGCATAAAAACATGCCACATAATATGTACGTTAAATAAAAATATTTAGCCTGTTTTTCTAAAATTGTACTTCACTGCATAAAACATCCACATCCCTGTGCTGAAGATGCCATTTAGGAGCATTAGCTCAGTCTGGTCTGGGGAGATCCCCACAGTGTGCGCTGCTTTGCCCCTGGGTTTCTGCAGGACTGGAGTCCAGCTCGAGCTGTAGGGCACCCCAGCCCCTCGTATGTAATGCATGGGCAGAAGTGCTGAGCCTTCGTTAGAGATCTAATCTTACTGCTGCAAACGAGTTTTAAACTATGCAAGCACTGTGCTTAAAAATACTCATGTGCACTGGTCTTCCTTGAAGACTAGTGAATGAATCATGATCTGCTAGAAAGATGTGATAACCAAAAATAAACCAGAAAATCCTGAACTCCTCTCATGAAAAGTATCTCCTTTCTCAGTAAACCATAATCCTAAATTTAAAAAGTTGTCTGATTTATCTGCCTGCCTGCCTACCTATTACACTGTAAATGGTATCTGAAAATCTTGTCAATTTTGATATACACTGTTTCCTTAGCCCTAGATAAGGGAAGCAGGGGAGAGAAGGGAGCCATCATGGCCAACTCAGTGGAAGTAAAATCATAGCTTTATAAGTAGGGTTTTAGAAATAGCTTTTTAGAAATAGGTTTCTAATTTTTGTTCTTCTGAGACCCAAAGAAGGAGGAAAAGGCAGAACTGGTCTTTGATAGTGTTAGAAGAAAAAATTGATTGTAGGAGAAATGCTGTTTCTCAGGAGTTAGACTTGTATGAGAGAGTAACACCATTGCATGTAAATAAAAAGATAAATTATGTTTGTCAATTAGCAAATGAGTAATTATTACCATAGCCTAGGATAACCAGTTATTTCATTTTACATAGATGGAAAATGTCTATTTTAATTTCTTAAAGAAGTCTCATGCTTGCTGAGAGATTTCTGCTTTAATTTTGTTATGTGTAAGCTATTAAGCGCCTTAAAAAACTGTTCCAGAGAACTGTTCTTTTGAGAACCATTTCTTGCTTTATTTTATATGTGCAGAGACAGATTACTTTTGTGTGAGTTTACAGCAATATAACTCAAAACTCCTGGCAGTTGATCAGAGTTGGTCCCTGACCAAGACCATTGTATTTTAGCATGTATGCAGTTTGTGTCTGAGGTGGAAAAAGCTGTTTTAGAGATAGTGCCCCTTAAAGAAATGAGTGGTGGGCTGAAAGGGTTCCTGTGCTAGGACCAGTGGTATGACACCATGTTTAAAAAGATGACTTACCAAGAGTATTTCAGTGGCTATTAGTAGGAGTTCACCCTCTTGTTGCATGTGTGACCAGACAGATGGTGTTCTGTAATGTCAGCAGGAAGTGACACGTTTGTGAGAATGAAAGGAAGGGGAAAATGTGATACAAATAAAGGTAGGGATCCTCACTGATCAGAAGGCAAGTGGTCCTTGCATCTAGTGATTGTCCCACTAGTTTAGAAACAAAATGCCCAGGTCAGTTTATTTTGATGGTGATTCAAAACATGCTTCTGGTGCAATGGTGGAGCCACACAACTCTTGCGTTGCTGATGGCGGGCAGCAATGATTTGCTGATCGCTCCGTACTCCAGCTGGGATCTTACTACTTTTGATTTGTGATGCAGCTTTCTACTTCTTCCTAAATAATTTACCATTCATTTTCATTGAAACCACAGCTCTGGCATGATAATCATAATGTTTCAATTGGCTTCTCTTAAACTAAGATTTATTTTTGCCCTTGGTTTCCAGGAATACTCTCTATCCTGTTTTTCTTCCTTCTGGTAAAGATAAATACAATGCAGAGGGAGGATCATATTCATGATTTTGTCTGTCTTTCCATCTATGAGGCAAGTGTAATCTGTATTGCTTGCTGGAATAGATACGGGAATAATTATTTTAAATAAGTCTAGGTGCTGCTAATAATAGTCCTAATGCTTGCTCAGAGGAATGGTTTCTTCCCCCTAATGTTCTGTGTGGGCTGACTGAAAATCACTTAGTGACATCTAATTTTCTTGGCCTATTTCTATGACTTTTCCCCCACCATGGAACAAGGGGCATTGTGTATACTAAGATAATGTGCTTGCATGTAGGAGAGTAAGCAAACTGATTCCACAATATGGACATCATGGTCCAAATAAAGGCAGTTTGGATAGGGGATTTAAGATACTTTCAATGCAGCTGAGTTCGGACAGTTTCACTGTATCCTATAAAATCTGTACTTTCTAGCATAAGATTTTTGTAGCAGTTCCAAAAACACAGAATCACAAAATTGGTAATTGGCAATTGACTGGTTTAGATTCACTGTGTGATATCAAATTTTCAGATTCAGGGGGTGTTCCAAATACATCGAAAAGCAAGGTTTGGTTTCATGTGTTGGAAGGGGTATTACTGGGAGCTTTAAAAAATTTGGAGGATTCATAGTGAAGACTTTCCTTTTAAGAGATTTTTGGAGTGCTTAAATCTTGAAATGCTGTGTTTCCATCTCCTTGCATTTCTTTTCTACTTGTTAAAAAACATCTTTATATGTTTTTTTCTTTTTGTTGAAGTCTTTTGGTTATGGTTTTCCAGAAGTGGAATAAAGAAAAGGTCAGATTATAAATGTGGTTTTATTTAGTTTAAATTAGCTTTTTTTCCCACCTTTATTAGTATTCTTAAAATGCATTCAGTATTTTTATTTACTACTAAATGCTAATGTACTAAGGCTACCGTATGCTAATGGCAAAGGTAATGTTTTATAAAAATAATTAGAGAAATCTTTTCAACATGTAAGAATATATTTTTGATTTTCAATAGATAGTTACTAAAGGAAGGGGTTTCATAGAGTACATTAGCTCTTATTTATGCAGTTTCTGATGGTAAAAATCTCTTTTTAGTGTGTGGGATAATCTCTTTCTTAGGATGTTTTTGTCTCCTTCTCAAGAAGGAAGTACATTTCTTTTCTGAATTAAAATGATTGTAATAAACTAATTCATGACTGCTGTAATCTGTCATGGAGAGTCAAGTTAGAGGCTCCAGCTACAGAGCAGGCAAAATAATTTGAGGTTTTGTTTTCTCGGTTTGTTTTACTTTTTTTAAAGGAGCTTCTCTCTAGAGGTTCTTTTTCTAAAGACAACCAGTGTTAAAAGGATTTTCTCGAGGAAATTCTGACACCTTCTTAGGTAATTCACACTAAGAGAAAGCGAGTGGGAAATCAAAATCTCTTTGAAAGCAACTTGGAACTGCTGCCATATGTCTTATTCTTGAGATTATACAGGGTTGTTAAAAAAAAAAAAAAGAGACAGAGAGAGAAAAAAAGAAAGAAATTCAGTCTCCAGCTTTCAACTGCCACATCCTTCAACCAGACAGTTCTGGGATCTGTTAAATGAAATCTCCATCCACCACACTTTGCAACTTGTGAATTGATAGATGATACAGCTTCCTGTGGTGGTATTTAAGTTTACCATGGGAACAGCTAAATCAGTGACAGCAGCAGTAAGAAGGCACTGAATATATTTTTTGAACTTATAGCCAGCTGACTTTTACATTCTTATTCAGCAACCTGATAAGGCTACGTTAAAATGAATTATGTAGTGTTTGAATATGAACAGAGGTGCTGGCAAAGCAAGGAGGACAGAAGGGTTTTGAGATAATGGGTTGTGACCTGAATTTTTTAAGGAAAGGTTGTTTTAGTGTCTGCTATCTCTGGACTTGTTAACAAACAAAACAATAAATGGAATGAAGTTTTAGAGGTTAGTTTTTTACAATTGCTAGAACATTTTGTATCTTTCCAGTTTGGACACACACAATTAAGGTTTCTTTTTTTATCTCTACTGTAAGTAAACTGAGCCAAATTCTCCTGGATTTTATGTGTGTGTCTGTTCTCTGGCGTAAGTGTAGAGCTGTAACCAAAGATAGATCTTATCCTCATGTGGCTATGCATTTAGAGCATTAAGTTGTACAAATAGTTGTCCTTTGTGCTGCAGGCAGTCTCCTTGTCATTCTCTTGGCTCTCCACAGATTTTGGTTGGACCCAATCCTCTGTGTGCTGTGCACAGGTTTCTAGATGAGTTTTGTGCTGTCAGTGTCAGGAGAACTTAACTGAGGCCTTAGAATATCCGAAGGTGGTACCACTGGTGTGAAGACAGGGTTAGTACTAAATGGAAGACAGCTACAGCACTGGAATAATAAGAGAAAAATTAAATCTACAATCATTCCAAGAGTTGTTTTGTCTCTGTTTTCATTGCCAGATTTAGTTTCTGGAGTAGGGAGAAAGTTGTTTGGATCCTGAAGAAGCATTTATATCTTTGTTCAGAAGAAGAAAAGAATTCAGAGGGGTTTTTTTTTAGTTCCATTTTCTCTCTCAGATACAAGATACAGATACACAGCCCAAAGTTTAACAAGCATTTTTCTTGAAAAACTTACAGTTTTAAGAATGTTAGAAGCAGATTTTCTCTTGCACATATTAATTCTTATATGAAGGCTTCATGTATATTTTGAAAGTCAACCTTCAGTGAGTGCTGAGGGCATTTGTTCATACTGAACTGCTTTCCATTTTAGGAAGCAGCAAAAGGTGACTTGTGGAAGGAGAAGAACTAGAAAAGCTGACTTTCTGTATGTGTTCTTCTGCATAAACATAGTTTACATTAGCTTTAAATATCATTAATCTAAAGACACAGCATCTGTGGTGGCGTTTTTTAAGTTAGTTGTTTCAGTGAGTTTGATTGACAATATCTTTGGGAAAACCTTAGCAAGCCTAACATATTTTCCTTCGTCATGAGAATGTCTAATCTGTTAGAGCATTGTAAGACAGATATTTAGATCCCTGTAGAAAAGGCATGGATCTTCAGTGCTTTTCTGTAGCTAACTCTGTACATGTATATCTGATACTTCTTATGCATGAGTTTCTGTAATAAGGAGACTTCACTTTTCTGTACAGCAAGTGGATAGAAAGGAAATTAATTAATTAACAATAATTCTAAACTCAGATTGCCCTTAGAGTTTTGGCCATTGACAGATGTGAGCTGCGTTGCTCACAATTTGTCCTATAGAGAGGAAAAGGAATATTCTTTGATGTGTTCTCTTTCATCAGCCCTTTGTTCCCTTTTATTCCTCCCTCCTTTTCACATCCCATTTTTCTCTGAGTTTCCTTCTCCAAAGCGAGAGGTTTAAAACTCCGTTGAATTCCATTTTGGTCTTTTTTTTTTTTTTTCCTCTCAATTCCCCTGCTAAGTCACCTCCTCATCCAACATCCCACTCTTCCCACTTGCCAGCTGCTTCCATCAGTAAGTTTTTAAGCATTCCTGAATTTTACATCAGTTTTAGAGAACTATGAAAAACAAAATACATCTCAATCAACACATCTGTTGCCTCTTTGAAGGCTCTTTGCCAATTCCTTTCCTATTTGAGTGTACTTTTTATTAGAGACTTAATCTGCCATAGGTCAAGTAAAACAGCTCAGGTTCCATTAGATTCCTAGATGATGCTTCAACAGTTTTCTGAAATTCTGACTCAGTTAGAAATTAGGTGGCCAGTTAAGCATATTTTCATAAACCAGAAGCACTTTGCATTTCATGTGAAAGTTTGAGCCACGTGCTCACTGCACCACTGAAAACGAGAAAGACACCAATACATCTGTTTTACCCAAGGTTGGAGAATAAGAACTAAATTAACTTTGCAGCTAGGACATTTGGAATACAGAAAATATAGCGAAAGTTAGAAATAAGTATGCTTTTAGAACTTGGTTCAAACAGAGTCTTGTCTTTTGCCTATGTGTGTGTCTTACACAGTAAGACACAAAGTTTCTGGGGAATGTTCTAGCAGGTTCTCACAGAAGCTGCCCCTGTAGCTTACCACCACCACCAAAACCATGCCACGTGTACCCCATACTGATTTTAATTCATGTATCCGGTGCAGAGATATAAGCACAATTTTCCATGATATAGTTGGGGTGGGATGTGCATTTGCATCACATTTTTCAAGTGTTTCTCCATAATCTGAGGGCTAGATATGTGTTGCTTAATTTAACAAGAGCCGGGGTTCTCATGTGATGTGTGTTTCAGCAAGCACACTGTACAAAACCTCAAATGCTGCAAAATTTTTCTGGGAATCCTAAGAACCTTGAGAGAGATCCCTTTACTGTTCTTTTACATAAAGACCTGCAGAAAACCAGCATTACATTTGTAAGTAGCAATCTGATATTACAAATCAGAGGGCATGGTGGACCTGGTAGGAACTGCATGGTAGGACCCCAATTCCTTCTAGAATGAGTTAGAATGAGTTAACACTCTGATCTCCCCTCATTGCTCTATTTTTTTATTGTTGTATAGTGTTTGAACAATAAAATATTCTGTATATTGAAACCCAAAGCAAATGAGAAAGATATTAAAGCTTATCTTATTTAATCTTGTCACTGAGAAATGCTTCTTCTGCCAATAATAGGTCATGGGTGGGGGGGTCCTCTCCTTGTTCCTGTCATGTATCAATCACCTTCCTGGTAAGAACCTGTATAACACATTCAGGTTCTACTGACAACATGTAAACTCATCATCTGCAATTCCCTCATGATGCTGTGTCCAGCCTGGCAAGGAGAAAGAAGATACTGTTTAGCATGTGTGTCCATTTTTACCATGCATTAGATGCATAAGATTAACATCGTGCAGGGCAGGTTAATAGTGCTTTAAATATCGGAAAACTTCCATTGCAATCCATGGCAGAGTGAATATGCTCTTTCTTATAGCCACATCCAGAAATGCTTTGTTGAAATGGGGTCTGAAAGTAGTGTGTTGATAATAAATCATATCAAGTACTTCAGGATTTATGTAAGATATTTTTTACTGTTTTCTGAGTGGAAGTTTGTAGTAATGTATGTATTATTGAAAGACATAGATGTGAGAGTCGCCTTAATAGCGCTGTTTGTGAGTCAGAGATGCTCCTAATTAAGCTTTTGCTGTGTGCTTGGGGGGGATATCAGAATAAGGAAAATTCCTCCCACATTTGCAAGAAAGACAATAGAAAGAGGGAAGGAGCTCTTTTGCTGCTGAGTTTTGTCTCTTGCAATTGATTGCAAGAACTGCCCACTTAGGAAAGATGAGGCTTTTGGTAGAGGATGACAGGATTGTCTTAATATAGTCCTTACTAACAGATAAACTAGAAAGAGTAGTGACATGTTGGAATGGTGGTGTAAGTGTGTTATGGGTTGTATGTTGGACAAAAATGGAAGAACTGTGTCAGATGTTATTTTTTGGTGACAGCTGCATCAGAAAACAGTCCTTTTGAGGGATAACACTAATATCTCTCACTTGTTTTTTCAGTTCAACAGTAGAGTTGTGAAAAATTAAATCCAAAAGTTTGATTGCCTTGTTTTAATATGTCCTACTGCTTGGGGTTAAATCCTCTTTTGTTTATTAGAACAGTCTCATCAATGGGTTTATCTACATGAAGGTACAGCTACTTTGTGACTTACTACTTTAGTACTGTTGGAAGGAAGAAGTAATTTTCAAATATTAAAACCTTTATTTTAATTAATTGAAGAATAGCATCATCATTACCTGAAAGTATAAGAAAATTAAGTCCATATAAATAAAATATTAATATATCACTGCCATTCTCTCTGCCCTTGAAGCATCCTCTGGCTTTCATGAGCATTTTTTAAGCAAAGTGTTGAGGATTCTATGTTTTTTACTTTATACCAAAATCAGTCAAACTGAAAGGATTCTTCCTCGTTGGGATAAGGAAGCTACTATCAATCTTCTTGGGATGTCTCAGTTATTACATAGGCGCTGTGTGAGGTTCTCTGAATCACAGTCAGTTCTGCAGTGGGCTTCCTCTGCCCTGTGGCAGATACAAGCAAACAGTTAGTACTTTCGTGAGAAACAAATAAGGAAAAATTTTAAAAAGCAAAAACACTTCTCTAATTGTAGGTAAGATTTCATTGCTGCTGTGAAGTACTTTGAATCTGTGTAATGTATATCACAAGCTTGAGCTTGGTGAAGGTACAACCATTATAAAACCATGTTTTCAAAGCCATCTTCTCTGACCTATGTAGGTTATGCACCATAGATCCTTAGTGTGGTTATATGGAATTTAAATGTAGAAATTTTAAGTACAAAGGTTCTTTGTTACATGCATTTCAAAGCTTGAATGGAAACAAACTGTTGCTATCAGGATGGGGATCTGGAAACGGAATCAGCAAGACAACTTTGAGATTTAGTAGCTTAAGGCAGTAAGTGATTTTCATTCCCATTTTTACCTTCAGATACCATGAGTTTTCTGTAGTTAGCATGTGACTGAGATTGATGCCTTATCAGTTTGACCTGGAACAGAGGCTAGACAAAATTAGAGGAATAAAGTAGGTATTTATTGAAAGGCCTTCAAAGGCCGCACCCTGGCAATACAAGAGCCCAGCTGCAGCCCTGCCAGGGTGGGTCTCGAGATGGATGCAAAAAGGGCTTTGGTCATGGGGTTTCACACTTCTATAAATTTTGGTCCATTTTCATATTCAGGTTAACTGTCCAATTAATAACTTTGAATTATGCAGTTCCATCCTCCTTCCTTGTCCTCCTCTTTTCTATGTTGTTTATGCCTTTGGGCTTGAGGTTCAGAACAGTTGTCCTTGAATCTTGAGCTGGAGAGAATTGTTTTGTCCAACTACCCTGTGAAGAGAACTTAGTAACACTTAACATGAAGCTAAGAGTTACACACGAAAGCAGAACAGGAAAAACCTTTTAAACTTAAGGCATCAGGATATCCACAGGGTCCTGTTCAGTAAAGCAATTTATGTCTTGCTGTGGCCTGAGAATCGTACAGAATTTCTGCATTCCTCTTTTCTGTGAGATCTTGCTGTGTCTCTGGCCTTTTGCATGGTATCCACAGGATAATGGCCATCTTGCTGCTGATACTTCAGTAGTTTCTGGGCTGGCAAAAACTTACTTTTTCAGCATGCCATCACTCATCCAGCATAACTTACTGCAAAAGGATTTAGGTTGAATATTAGAAAAACAGCCTGCCTGCCAGACTAGTGAAACAAGATAC
The DNA here is from genome assembly GCA_013400775.1 of Chaetops frenatus. Taxonomy (NCBI): domain Eukaryota; kingdom Metazoa; phylum Chordata; class Aves; order Passeriformes; family Picathartidae; genus Chaetops; species Chaetops frenatus. The sequence continues at coordinate 43,603 of VZTR01032582.1, read as the reverse complement.
ACGAGTGTGTTGTGGAATTTCCCTCACTGGAGATTTTTGAAAATCATCAGAAAAATGAAAACTGAGGATGCCTGAAGTACATGAGACACTTCCCCACTGCAGGAGACTGAGCTCAGGAATCTCCTAGGTACCTGCCACCTGGGCTTCTGTTGTTCTGTGGGAAAGGAACAAAGCTGGGCTTGAACAAATATTTAAGAAACAACTTCTGAAAGACTAGAAATCCCAGTCATACAAAGTTCTGTTTCATCATAATCTAGGTAGCTTTTGCAAATATTAGAAAAAGACTGCTGAACTTCTCTAATTTATGACTAACACTTGCTTAAAATAATGTCATTTGGGATCTGTCTGGTTTAATAGTTACCTCTGGGAAAAGGGCTTTGTCCTGAAGTTTTTACAATACTTGTTTTCCTTCTTTGCATCACAACACTGTTTCCTTTCCAGGGAGCTGACAAAGGCCAGCAGCTCAGGTGTTGACCCTGCAGAGAGGTCATTTGACCCTGCAGATACTCCCATAGCCTGCAGCTCTGTTAAAGTAAGCATGGCTGTGTACCACTGTGGAAGTTCACCTCCCACAGCAGCCCTGACTGTGGTGGTTTGTCTCATCCTCCTTTTTTCATTGAAGACAAAGCACAGCCAGTATGAGCATGTGTCACCAGAGCACCAGCCACCACCGCTGCCACCGCAAGGGGCTGGGTGTGCTCTCAGGAGCACGGTGCAATCAAATTGCAGGACGTTTGTAGGCTTGCAGCAGTCACAGTAGAGAGGTCAAGTCCCAAGGATAGCTTTTCTGATCAATACAATAATGTGATCAGTTGCAACAATCTTATAATAATAATCATCTAATGTGTTATGTTATATTATATGTATATACTTTCTTCATTTAGAAGATTGTGTACTTTTTTAGCTCTAGTAAGTAGTTAGTCTGTCAGGGGCTTAACACTAACAATGCTAACAGCAGGCTGCTAATATTGCTCATTACACTGTAACAACATGATCTGACTCTTACTGACACAAACTAATTTAATTTTTTGCCTGCAAGTTTATCAAGACAAGTTATGGCATAAAAACTGTTCTACATTTTGTAAATTATTACTTTACATTAGTAGTTAAGACATGAATAGACACAATAAATTTCATGGAGTAAGCTTTTTCTCCTGAATAATAGCTTTAGTATTTGCCATATGCAGAATGCATTTCCAGTTCTCTAATTTCAATTGCAGATTTATTGACATAAGGGCATTGTGTTTGGAGTGAGGCTGTTTGTTCCTCCTGAAAAATACCAAAAGACTGAAATAACCTTAGTTAGCATTGATTTTTTGTTTTTTGATCCTGCTGCCTGTGACATCTCCTTTCCAGCTGAAAAAGCACTAAAGTCTGGGTTGTGGAAAAAGGTTTCGAAGTTGAAACTTTATTTTAAAAATCTTGATATGTGAAGCTCACTTTTCAGAATACCTGCCATATAGCAATAAATTCCCTGTAGTGTTTCTAGTGATATATCTTCCTTTGTCAAATAAATTGTAGTATGTAAATTGTAGTTACAAGATGTTACATTGTTTCAGGAATACTGTTTTTCTTAAAATCGTTACTATCACAAATAAAGAAATTGAGAGGAAGTAGGAGGGATCTGTCTCTGATTTGCTTGCTTTGTGGATCTGACAGCTGTTTAAGTACAGAAATTACTATATTCACCCTCCAAAATGAGGTCAGTACCCTGGCATCTGTGTGAGCTCCTATGGATCTAAAAAATGGGCCACATATTTATATCCATCCTCAACCAGTGGTCCAGTTCCTATAAAACAGAATTCTATTCGTTAAATACTAGATTTATCAAACCATGCTGTATGGTCACTGAAGATGACCGTGTGTAATTCCACGTTATTAATACTTCAAGCTTGTGTAAATTGTCACTAATTCTGTGGGCATTGTGGAGATCAAGAGCAGAAACTTGACTTATCTTGAAGTCCTTCTTCTTAAGAAGAGTCTCCAAGTCATTTCAAGGAAAATGTTGTCTGAGCAGGTATAGAAATGAATCCCTGCTCACCCCAGCCTCTGCTGTAGTTGAGCAGGTGCTGGGGCAGCACTGGGGGTTCACCTGGTCTCTTCAGGTACCACACTCCTGCTTTTGAACACTTGGTCAAAATTATTGCCAGCCACCAAGGCTGGGACATTTCTGAAATCTAAATTGGACTTCTGTGTGTGCTGAAATTGCAATTAGACCATCAGTATGTCTGAGACTCTTTGGTACTTCTGGACATTAGGTCCTCCTTTATTAAGTGTATTGAATGTGGAAGTATTTCTGTTTGAAAGGATGTGGGGAGTTACTGTTGTCCCTTCAGCATTGAGTGAGCTTATGAATGTGTTATGAAAGTTTGAATCCTGTGTAAGTAATCATTGGATAGCTTTATAGTGCTATTTGTGTTTTGGTTTCAGCTCTTTTTTAGGAAAAGGAAAGTAACAGAAACCGTCAAACAAAAGTATGGGCCTGTCACAACCCAAATCAGCTCTATCTGTGTTCATATCAAGGGAAATTTTAAAATACATATAGGCAGAATCTCTCTTTTAGACAAGAATTTAGGCATTTAAAGGTAAGCGTGTGTTTGAAGGCAAATATGTTTGAGTCTCAGCCTATGCTACAAGGCCACCCACCATATTTGGGCTTGATATACTTTAAAATAGAATTTATTCTTCAGTGCATTTAGTAAATAGCTGATGTTAGTAAATATGTCTAGACACATATCTCTTTTAAAACTTACCCATTCTGTAAGCATTTTTTTCATTTTTTAGTAGCACTCAGCATCTTTGGTTTTGTTAATACAGTGTTATCAAAGGATCTGATTCTCCTACTAAACAAGAAAATTCCTGTCAGGTCTCCTAAATAAAGCAGATTTGAAATATAGTAAGCAAAACCTGTAGGCTTGTTCCTTGTTTAAGAAATAGTCTGTAAATGTAATATCTCTAGAAAAAAGGCATAGAAATATTCATGTTCTTTCTATAACTGTGGTTAACTATCTATGTCATTTCTGTGACCATCAGTAACAGCTTTATGAAATTATATTGTAGCATTTACCTTACTATTTTTTTCTCGAAAAGGTACAAAATCAGTTTTTTGCATGTGTTACTACTAAATAAGGCTTTTTCAAAAGAAAGGATATAGAAATGCAAATATATGAGGGTGTTTAGCTTTTTGTTCATGTTGGGGTTTTGTTGGGTTTTTTGTTTTTGGTTTGGGTTTTTTTCCCCTTTAAAATAGATTAAAGTCTTGAAGAATCATTACATCTTGTAATGATTTCTTCCTGAAGAAATCTTGATGACAGTATATATGCTTCTGTATATATGTACAGCCCAAAATAGATTTTGGGAATAATCCTTTGAGACCTTATTTTGATGCATAATGATCAGGTTACACTCCATTCTGAATCCTGAGAAGTCCTGGACATTGTTTCTGCCCCTTCTCACTTTCCAACATATTTTTAGACAAATTACCTCTCCTCCTTCAATCAATATCCTTCTTTGGTTTAAACATTATATAGTGCTAAAACAAAAGCTCTATTTCAGTACATGCATACTGGTTAAAGTGGTCAGGCTTAAATATGATACAAAAGCTGTTAGTTTTCATCTTCAGCAATAAAACATCAGTACAACCATTGTTCCTTTGCATTTGTTGTTTGGTTGTAATTATTAAAGGTTAATGTTAAACCTTTAACATTAGGTTTCTGGATGGTGCTTATAAATTGGGGGTGACAGCAGTGTGACACGCAGGAGATGCCCAGCATGAAAAGGCCCTTGTGCCAGAAGTGCTGTGAGGGGTCAGTGCTCTCTTGCAAGGGGTTACCTGGCAGCTCCACCAGTTGCTGCAAGTGTTACTGTTGTACATGGCCCACACTTTGGCTTTGGTGGGGCAGAAGCCATTTAAATAAAGCCTCATTGCCTTTTTTTCTTCCCCAAACATTGATGGTTTGGTAACAGTCACCTCCAGATTAAGGGAAGGGCTCAGTGTGTTCCTGTTTAGAACTCAGCATAGTCAGCAATAAAAAATGCTGGATATCCGCTCTGTTCTGTATAAACTCTCTTGCTCTTTTTCTGCCTTATTTTTTGCATTTTTGGTTGTTGTCAAAATTCTGTAAGTACTCCCAACATTGAAGTTGGGAAATGGAAATAGCTATGCAGGATAATCCTGTTGCAGGTAGTGCTCTACATTGAGCCCTTCTCCTTTATGCTGAAACCATATTAGTATGAAACAAAACTTGACACAGTTGAGCCTTTGTTATTTGGTGTACAGGTCTTATTCCTCCAACCTTGTTTCCTTTGAAGGTTGCTGAGCATTATGCATCACTTTCCTTTCTTTTAAATTTTGAATAATGACTTTTAAGTTGTGACTTATTCATGCTTAATGGATGCTATACAATGAGCAGTGTTAAATGTAGTTCAGACAGTACATTTAAGCCTCTATTTTGCAGGTATTTATAAATTTTGTGCATTTTTTCATGCCAGATACTTCTGACTTTTATAACACTTCCCTTAGAGGTTGGAGTTAAGCCTGCAAGTCTTTTTGAGCCTTTAAAATTGTAGGCTTTATGTATGTATGTACATATGAGTATATAAAAGCAATTATATGCTATTGTTTTTCAAATAACTCAAGAGTTAGTCTTGGTTGCAATGAAAAGAAGTGGTGGCATTACTGGGTATGCTTTAGAAACAAAAGTAGTTCTAAATTTGCCAGTTCTCAAGTACCATCATATAAAACCTAAACTCAATATGCTCCATCGACAGCATTCTCCATGAACACTTGGAGATTATCATAATTTCTTATTCCATCTTTTGAAAATTAAAATGAAAGAAATGCATTTTAAAAGGATAAACTGAATAGTGCAGAAGACAGAAGGACTCAAAATTAAAACAGGGAACAGAGTGTACATTACATAAAGAAACAGCCTTTCCTGAGGAAATGATAACCCTCTGTGACTATTCAGTAGAAATACCATGAGAAGAAATTGTTTATGTTGAAACTTTCTAATATTCTATGAAAAATTCACTTAATTTTAACTCCTCTGCTAAGAAATAGAAATACCATGCACAGCATGCAGTATGCTAATGGTATTTTCTAGAACCTAATACTTACCTGTGTAAGTCTTTAAAAAATATATTTTAAAGGCCAGTTTTGGTTGGGATGCTAGTATTTTCAAAAGAATGCATTGAAAACCCTATTTGTCTGGATCACACAGGCTTTGGGGGTTTTCCCAAGTACTCCCTGCTTTCTGATAGCATTTACTAATCTTTGCTTTCCTGCTTGTAAACAATGAGAGATGTTTGGAGAGAGCAGTGTAGCTCCCTTCCTAAGTAGGTGTCTTCAGACAGATAAATTAACATCTCTAGTGTGGCTGTTCAGTATGAGATAAATGGAATTTTGTTTAAATATATACTTTTGTGAGTTCTCCTGGAAGTAAGGGGTTCACAACCCTGGGCATGAGCCAGAAAGATGTGATCATCTGCTTCTGAGTCACCTGGAACAGTTCCTGCCTGATTTTATGCCTGTGGCCCAAAACAGATGTGTGAATCACAGGATTGTTAAGGTTGGAAAAGACCTTTGAGGTCATCAAGTCCACGTGTTAACCCAGCACCTCCATGTTCAGCTCTAAACCATGTACTTAAGTGCCATATGCACACGTTTTTTGGACATTTCCAGGAATGGTGACTCTACCACATTCATGGGCTGTCTGTTCCAATGCCTGACCACCTTTTCAGTAAAAGGTTTTTCCTAAAATCCAGTCTTTGTGCAAGATGTGAAAGTGTTTTGCTTGGGGTCTGTGGGAAAGCATTGCTTATATGTTTAGGTAGGGTCATAGTGAATGAGTGATAACCTAATGTTAACTTGTAGTTAATGTTAAGCTTGAGGGTGAGCTAATTTCTCTTGTGACTTCACCTGCTGTGATGAAAGGCTGATGTGCAGTCATCCAGTGGTCAGTCATGCACTGTAATGTCAGATGTGTGTTTAGTCTGGAGAAAAGGAGCCTGAGAGGAGACCTTTCTGCTCTCAAAATCTACCTAAGAGGAGGATGTACTGATGGGAGAGTTGTTCTTTTCTCCCAAATAACAAGTGATAGAACAAGAGGAAATACTATCAAGTTATACCAGGGGAGGTCTAGATTGGAAAGTTTTCCTAACAAATTGTGTAGTCAAGAGTTAGAACAGGCTTCCTGGGGAAGTCACCATCCTTGGAGATACTTAAAAGACATGTAGATGTGGCACTTAGGGACATGGTTTAGTGGTGGCCTTGGCAGTGCTGAGTTAATGGTTGGACCAAGGGATCTTAGTGGTCTTTTCCAATCTCAACGACTCCCTGATTCTACAGTGCTCCAAGGCCTCTAAATGAGTACTGCTGCCAACTGATGAGGTGGGGATTGTACACGGGCTGTAATGAGAGGTGAGGTGGAAGCAGACTCACTGCTCTTGAACATGCAGTTCCTCTGTGCACTTCGACTCTAAAGCAGGGCATGGTGCATGGATTTGGCCAAGTGCTGGCCTTTAGTGACAAAAGGAGAATAGCAGACTGACAGCAGAGACTGCTAGGGGGCAACTGGCTAATGGACCTCCAGCATTATCCAAGATGGACCAAGAAAACAACATTTTCTTGAGCTGTTAGAGCATCCTTCTCACATACAGTGATGCTGTTTGTGTGGAAATGATTTTGATAATCGAGACCTGCCATTTAATCTGATGCTTTCAGATGTATTGCTTGTATCTGTTTTCAAGTCTGCAGTTCTAAAAAAGATACTCTTTCATTGTTTTATTTAAACTGTAAGTATTATAAGGGAAAAATGGAATTTCATTAAAGAATTAAATATAGAATTGAAACTAATGCAGTGAAAGTAGTTTTAAAACTCTGTTGGTAGAAACAAAACAAACAAAAAAACCCAGGTGTCATGATACTGTGTTTATTAGCCAAAACAAGAGGAAGATTTTACATGCTCTGTAAAATTACAGGTGCTTTAGCTGTGAAGAATTGTACTTAAGATGTAAAAATGAAACAAACAGTATTGTAGACTAAATATCATATCAAATGTGTATTGTGCATTGTCAGAACATCTTGTTCATTTCATGTAAGCAGATAATGTTTTGGAAAACCTTTCCAGAAGTGTTGGATTTTTGGGACAAACCTTTCCAGAAGAGTTGGATTATTTGAGGGAAACCTTCCCAGGAGAGTTGGATTTTAACTTTCTTATATCCAGGCTATGCACACTGTAGCAAAGTCTACAATCTGGATGAAAACCAAAAGAGAGGGTCTCTGTTAATATAGAATTATTTCCTATAATAGCTTTTAAAAGATTTACAACAGTTTTCTAAAGTCAGTAAATCATTCAAGAAGCTGGAAAAATGAATTTTTGGTTGGATTTTCAACTACTTGTTACATTTTCTTTGTGGAAGACAGTCTTTCTCTTAAGGACCTGTGATATTTATTGGACCATTAGAGTTTTGCTTAATATCTATGTAGCGGTTTCACATTCACCTGCTCGCCTGCTCACACCAGGCGAGAGTGTAGTGTAGTGGTTTCATGAGAATAAGGATTAAGAGAAATGCAAAACAGACCTAAACTTCAAAGATAAAAATAGTTTATTAACAAAAGACAACAAAAATCAAAATCAACCCCCAGGTGGTTTCTTCTTCCTCCCCCAGCCCCCCACCCAGGATGGTTCCTTTCTCCCACTTCATTTATCTTCCTTTACCACCATCTTTCTCATCAACAACACAGAGAAACAAACTTAGAAAACCCCTGGTCAATTTACCACTCTTGAAATAGGCTTTCATCAGTCCAATTGGAAGAAGAGTCTCTCTTGTCTCACTATGGAGATTTTTCCCACAAGAAGCACAAGTCTCTCGTGGAGTTCATATCACCGTGAACTCCCGCCCAGAAAGGATATTAGT
>VZTR01032582.1:22583-34967 GCA_013400775.1 Chaetops frenatus | reverse complement strand
CCCCCCCTCGGGTGGAAACTGTGCCCCGGCGGAAGAAGAAAAACAAAAAACCCCCCCCAGGAAGGAGAAAAAAAAAAAAAAAGTTGTTGTCCTTTAAACCACAACAATCTAAAAATAAACAAAATTGACAACATAAAAATAAGCATAAGTGGTAACTGTCTGATATTTCTTATCTCTTTATTGAAGGGTGACCTGCAACCCCCATTGCTTTTTGGTTGTTCTTCAGCATAAATAAAAGGGGTAGCTTTGTGTATGAGGCAGTGTTTATTTACTGAGAGCTCACTATAGAACAGAAAATTAGTGCCACTCTGGCCATCCCACAAGTGTGTCATCTTAGGGTGAAACTCACTCTGAGTATGAAGTTTCTGTGGGACATTGATGTGTATGCAGCTTAGGCTCTTTTGCATGTAAATAAATTTGCTGGTGTCATGGATTTTAACCCTTGCTCTGCAGTGGAAGACATTAATCTCAATTTGTTCATCTCTGCTCTGTTTTTTTCCCAAGGTGTCCATCCATTGGTTTATTTTAAGACAATTTTCTAGAAATTCTTTAATCAATACCTTTTATTTTTACAACCCTCAAACCCAGGATTTATTCCAATGTTTGTAAAAGAATTTGAGACCTTTATACATTGAGATGTTCTCAGACTTTGAATTCTCTATGTGTTATTATTAGGTACTGTACTGTTGTTTGGACAACCCAATCATGTACAGAAAAGTTTGCAGCAGACCAAAGTTGGTATTTTTAGGCCATTGTAATGATTCACAGTAGCTGAAATCCAAAGAATGACAAGTGTTAACTACAGATCAAAGTGTTATATGCACTGAAGTATTGAGTGCATAGATTCAGTTGGCACTGGATGACTGAATACAGTCCCCTCCAAGTCTTATATTCTAGTTTGCCAAAGCATGAGTGGCTCAGGGAATGTTTGTAAAATGTGTCTTTCATTAACAATTGTGAACTGTTCTTCATTGCTAATTCATCCTCAGCTTTTGCTTAAGGCATACAGAATATTATGGTGGTGCCAGTGACACTCTGCAGAAAACAACCTTAAGAAAAAGACCCAATGCACTCTGAAGAAATTTTTTCCAAATGTTTTCACTCTGAGATATAGCAACTTCATTTTTTACTTCCTTTACCATTAAATCTCATGTACAATTGGAACAGGAATTGATTAAGAGGAACAACTTCCTTCCCTCAGCATGTATTAGTATCAAAGTGGGTTATTAGAGCCTGAAGTTCAGATCTTAATCAGGAATTCTGCAAACTAGTCAATTCTGGATGGAATTTTTTGTTCTGCTTCATAATATTTATTTTTACTCAGCCTTCTTGCACTTGTAACAGCACTTCCTTGAGTGTTCAGGGACCAAGGGATGTTGGGATCTTTTTCTTCCCCTGAAGATCAAGTGAGGTGAAAGACTGAGCTGTTTCAAGAATCTAACTATGTAATTACTGTTAAGAGGTTGTCAGTGTGCTTGATAGTGATAAAGTGTAGAGGATTTAATCTCAATTTTGCATGAATTTGCAGATGAAGTTTTACAAGAACTAGAAGTTCCTGTACTGGGCAATGAAAAACTTTGCCCTTTGGTAATTGATGCTAAAAATGAATAAAAATTACCCAGAACTTAAGAAAGTTCTTTTGCACTGCTGTATAGAGAGGATTATTTTTATTTTTGGAGAATATCTAACTGTGCACTGCATTTGAATTTGCCCATACTTGCGCCTGTGACGGCCAGTGCTTATTGCTTTTCCCTGTGTTGCAGCACCCAAGGACAATGAAGAGCGCGTGTTCCGGGAGCGGATGCGCCCCAGGAAGCGCCAGGGTGCCGTGCGGCGCAGGGTGCATCAGGTTAATGGACACAAGTTTATGGCCACCTACCTTAGACAACCAACGTATTGCTCGCACTGCAGAGACTTTATATGGTATGGAGTAACTTTGGCTTTGCTTTCTTTGCAACTTTGAGCTCGGGAGTCAGCGTGCCTTCCTCTTCTGCTGAAGTGAAAATGGTATAGAGTAGCTCTCTTTCTCTTTGTTTTGACATTAACCTGCCAGCAGTGTTGCAGTTGATAATCGAAGGCTGTTAAACTCCCATCAAAAATATTAGAATTGGTTGTGCTTGTGCTTTTTCTCCTTTGAGCCACAAAGTTCCATATTTCCCTATCTAATGCACACTAAATTCCTGGTAGACAGCCAGTCTAGTGTTATGTGAGTGCCTAAGTGTATTTAGACTTAATATTAAACCTTTACGTTTTATCACGGTGACAGAATTCTTTGTTACATGATTAAGAATCACCATCTTCTTTCTAAGAAATGCAAAGCTCCTGTTCATCCTACTGAAGTTTAATGGAATACAGGTATATTATACTTCTAATGACGCAGAGATCTCAGTGCTCAGTGTACAGGGTCTTTATTATTACAATGTACATCAGAAATTATTAAAAATAGAAATACATTAGAAACCATTTACATTAGTTTTGAGTATTTGCAATTTTCAGATAGGGAGAAGTGGTGAAGACATTCAATTTTAGTTGTTTTTCAGCATCTCCTGATGTTTTCCAAAGTGATGTAGAGATACTGATTTACACATAAGATGTGATGTGATCCGCAATAAATATTTCTTAGAAGTGTGTAATGAATCAGTTTTTCTTAATGTAAAATGATGGGAAATATGCATAAACTCAACTGCATTCCTCTAAAAAGTGCCTGGAGGTTAGGCTTTATGTTGGCTAAGGTGATTTCAAGCAATACTGACAAATGCAATCTTCTGTCTATTTAGAGGTCTGCTTGATGATAATTTACCACTTTGTCCCCTTTCCATGCACCCTTTGGCTTTTTCTGTTTCACTATAGTAAATGTGTCTGTACTTCTGACTGCCTTCATGGTCTGTCATCCTTCCTGTTACCTCTCAGCAGCTGAAATGTTCCTACTTTGAACAGATCTCAGTCTAGGCGTGCAATTATCAGATGATGGGTTATGAGGAGCTTTTATTTAAACGTGTGCTTGTCTAGTAAAGGGAGGGAAAAAATGTTTTAATTTTTAGAAATATTCCCTCTTTGTTTTCTAAAGCACTTTATTATTTTTCAGGGGTGTAATAGGAAAACAGGGATATCAATGTCAAGGTAAGAGAAATTCTACATAAGGACAGTTTAAATATATTTATTATGTTATATAAGCAATAAGATATTTTTATTGGGCATTTTATATGTACAATGCTAAGAATTTAGCACATGATGATCAGAATAAGTTTGTCTCAACAAGTATACAATCTTTGCACCAAGTCACAGTAATTTTTTTTCAAAACTGTTGGTCATAAGCATCATAAATGAAGTAGGAGCACAGCTAACAGCCCTGAACATCAGATCCCAGATATCTCTTAATGTATACCCATCTAGGGAGCCATATCTGCAGATGTTGGCTGCTTCATTTTTCAAGTCTTGCATTTTAAAATTGAGAGCTCTTTTTTCTGCTTAAGATTCTGTGTTTAAAAATTCCAGGTAATTGCAAAGTCTGTAATTTAAATAGATTAGATAATTATAGAGGTCATCATTAGAGAAGGTTATAGCAAAGACTGCACAAGTGCTTCATTTTCATCTCTCATTTTTCAACTCAATTTCTTGTACTCCTACTTCTTTATGCGGCCACCTCTTGGGATGATGCATTAGTACTTAATTCTCATCTAACAACTAGAAACCATCAAGATAATGATGATTTTTCAGTTACAAAAGACTTGATGAAATCTCATTGTAAATAAGTAAATGCCATTTTTTTATAGAGCTTTACATGTTATAATAAGAATTACTGTATTAATACACTGGAGAGGTACCTTGACTTCTCATTTAATGTTTTTTTCTTACAACAATGACCAAAACTGGTGAAAGTAAAATTCATTACTTCACTATGAGGGTTTGTTTAATGACCTTGAATTTTACAGTATGATAGACCTAGTAATTAATAATCTTATCTGTCATATCTGCAAATGTTATTCATTGATTAAGTAATCATTATGTATATTGGCAAAACATTTTTGCCTCCTGAAACCTTTTACTGCTATCAACTTATGATAATTTGTTACAGAAGGAATGTTTGACTTCTTTTTTTTCCTATTTTGATTTTTACAATGACTTATCTTTGTTTTCCTTTGGAAGTCCTTTAGAGAGGAATTGTTTTTGCTATTGTGTCTCATGTAATGTGGAGATCATGGACTTCATCAGATAAATAATTCACATATGTAAAAATCGAGAAAAATTGCAGTTAACATTTCAGAAGGTAATTTGTAGTTTTACAGGTGAGGTATTTGGCAGATATGCTTTAGTTAAAATTCTTTGGTCTTTTGAAAGTCCATTATCTTCTGCCTTTGTAAACCAACTTATTTCATAGGACTCACCAACTCACCACCAGTCACTTGCACACTTTCAAGTCCAGTGCTTCTAGTCTTCTGAAATCAGACTTCTGCTTTAAAATTAATCTTCATGAAAACTCATTCTTTTATCTGTTTTTGTCTTTCTAGTTTGCACTTGTGTAGTTCACAAGAGATGCCATGAACTTATAATAACAAAGTGTGCTGGCTTAAAAAAACAGGAAACTCACGATGAGGTAAATGTTTATAAATTAATTTTTCTAGATAAAATTCTGTCTTTGATCTGTTCAAAATAGTATCATCTCCTCTGTTTACCCAATAGATGCTACAGACTTTTTTGTGCCTTTCTGGTCGTTTTGTGTTGTAGCATTTACTTGGAAATGCTGGATTGCCATCAAAATTTAATTTAGATGGGAATTATTCAGATATTTATTTCTAATTAGTATACATTCTATAACATCTGAGCTCAAAGTTTCAGAGAGCTCTTTCCACTCCTTTTCATTTTTAACATTCTTTCTGCATTTCTGAGTTAATACAAGTCTTGTGAGTTTAATTCAGAAGAAGCAGACTGGGCTCCCTCATTCCCTTGACTGCATTTTGTGTGGCTGAGCCATCAGCATCTGGTAGGAGAGCTGGGATGCTCAAGTGGGTGTCTGGCACCAACATAAAGGACTGACCAGAATTTGCTTGCAAAGTCTCACCTCAACAAAGACTGCATCCAAACTGTCAAAATGTAGTTATGTTTTTTTTAAATAGTTTTAGCCCTTGAGTATAAACAGTGACTGCTTTTTCTTACAGAAGTTTTTGGTTTGTGCTTCAACGGAAAAGCAAATGTATGGTCACTGCCCTGTTGTTTTGTACAACAGCAAGGGCATGTTGTCTTTCACCATAGGATTATGTGAGGTGGTCTTTGGGTGATCACAATTCCTTGGCCACACAGAAAAACTACACTTTTTAATTTTATTTGTTAAAAACCTACAGTCATATGATTGAAAAAGCCTAGCTTTAAATTACAAATCAGAGCTGTATGTAACAGGGCAATTTTGATCTATTCTTTCAACTTCAGCATGAGTTTGAGGCACTAACTAATGATCTCTTTTCCTGTGCAATTCACCAGCATTTTCCTTACTGGAACCATTCTGTAATACCTGGTTTGCAACCAGTATTTTACATCCAGAATGTGATCACATGCATACAATTGTGATAAAGGACTGTGTTGGGCTGGTGCTAGTTTTGTGTAGTACTCACAGGAATATACAAAATCTTGTACAGGTTTATATTCCCAGGCTCCAGACTGGTGGAGACTTGCATACTTTGCTGATACTCTCATTGTTTAGGAGGGGTACTAGATCACTGGAGAAAAGCCAGCGATAATAGAAAAGGGAAGGAAAAACATAAAAATAAATCTCCTGCAGTGCAATGGCCACTATGAAAACTTATCAATGACATCCTTTAATTAGTAAGTGATCATACCTTGGAATCCCTGAACACAACAGGTTATCATTGTCATTATCATAATCCAAAGAAGAATGGGATATGAAAAGGTAAAGGGTTTATGATATATTTCTTTTTCTAGTCCTGTATTAGTTTGGCCTCCTGCTCCTAAAACAATTGGGAGTGACTTCCTTGCCTTCCACATTAGAGATCTTTCCTGATAACTAGGTATTTGTTTTTCCCAAAAGTACTAGGAAGTAGACTTTAGTCTTTATCTCTTGGACAACAGCAGCCCTTCCCCCTCTTTTCCCCAGAGAAAGTAATGAAAAGAACTCTGGGGTTGGAGTATATGTAATGCTATGGTCATCACTTGAGCACAGACCTGTTTAATCTTGTTTGAATTCTGTGTGGTTTCAAAATGCTACAGGGCCTCAGCATACACCAATTGCAGAGAAATTAATTAAAATGACATATGCTGTGCTGTCCTTTTTCAGCAAGTGGGATCCCAGCGTTTCAGTGTCAACATGCCTCACAAGTTCAGCATTCACAATTACAAAGTGCCCACCTTCTGTGACCACTGTGGTTCATTGCTCTGGGGTCTTTTGAGACAAGGTTTACAATGTAAAGGTAAGCCACCACTGCAGAGCTTTTCTTTTTCTTTGTGAGTGACTTGTAGACTTGGAAAGACTTCAAGTTACTGTATCAGCATGTACAGAAATAAATAGGAAATAAGTAGTGGAGGAATGTAAGGATTTCCATCATGGTTAGAACATGGTCCTTTACCCTGTTGGCAATGCCAGTCAGTGACAGATGTAGAGGTCAGATGTTAAGAAACATGTTTTGCACTCACTCCTCTGTAGGTTTATTGCCACATAGGATTTTAGAAGTTAACAGAAAACAATGAGCATGACAATCTACGTGCCTTCAGTGTATATGCCTTTTGAGTTTTCAGGTTTGTTAAACTTTTTAAACATCAGTATTCCAGCTACTTTTCCCTTTAACGCCATCTTCAAAAATTGCTGTTATATATTGGCTAGAGTTGGTAGAACCAGTCCTGTGTGTCCATATCCAGAATACGAGATACTCTGATATCCAGCTAAATCATCCTTTTTCATGGTCTGCTTAGCCCCTCTATTCCAGAATATAAAGGATTCATTATGTTCTGCCACTTAAGGACTATGTACTCTGTACAGGAACTGTATGTGAAAGTATGGCTGGAAGGTACATTCATATCATTTTAGTTGACAAAAATGTTTGGTTCCATATCTCATTGTTTCAAGCAGATCTATATAATGGGTGAGAAAGCAGTACAAACAATAGCAAAGTAAAGTAATATCTTAGAAATAGTTAATAATATTCTTCAGTTAATGGGTGGAAGGAAGTGATGTCATGAAGGAAATTATTACCAGGTTCTTAGGAAGTAGTGCCTAGTGGAATGATAAGCATTTTTATTTTGTTATGCCTTATGAACAGATAGGTCCATCTTCATGAATACAAAAACCATGTTATGTACACCTCTCAACAGCAGAAACATAGAGTCACACATAAATATATAAATATGTTATCTATAAAATACATTCTTTGCAGTATTTAGGATATAACTATAGGTGAAGGTCAATTCTGATGTTTCATGTCATAAGCTGCTGAGCAGCAAGGGAAAGAAGAAATTTCTTTCACAACAAAGTTATGCAGAGTGAGACTTCTGAAGTTCAAGCCTTCCCTTGTGATTCCAGCTGGTGAACAGTGAGGAAGTGTTAGGCTCTAAATGCTATTGCTTTGCAGCTATTGAAAATTTTGCTCAAATGCTATCTTAATTATGGTGGAGATGCATTCAGTGAAGACTTTTCAATTAAATCTGGGCTTTTTACTCTTCAATACTGCTTTTAAATCAGAGCTATAGTATCTCTCTACCTAATATATGAGTTCCCTTTCATATTCTAACTCAAGTACCATATTGTTCATTTGCTCTTAACTGTTATTTCTCATACTGTGTTGCAGATGCATAGAAATAATAGTGCAGAAAGCCTATGTTGCTTTCTCTATATTAATAAAATTTTTGCCTATATAGATGCTGTGTTGTCTGCATGAATCTAGAACTCACATGAACTGGAAATGCCATTTTCTCTGGGCTTGGTTTTTTCTCTTTAACAAGTGCTGAGTGACTCCCTTCTTCTGAGATGAACTTCCTTGATCAGTCTGAGAAGTGTATAACAAAGATTTATTCTTCTTCAGGTTTTTTCTACTGGTTATTCCTGTGCATCTTTTTACAAAATATGTTCATGAACTCAGACTGTACAGAATTTTCCTGCTATTTCAAGCAGTTTGGCTCCTTGATGTCCACTTTTATGGATCCTAGCTCAAACATTTTACGTGTTGCTGAGGTTTTTCACTGAATATACATTCATTGAAAACACCATGTTTAGCAATTTCTTTTTGCTCTTCTTGTGAGCTGAAACATACTTAAAAAGGAAAGGCACCAGCTTTCTGAAGTGCATGATTATGGCTAGATGCAATGCCTGGATATAGTCTCAAAGGCAAATGTGTTTTATTTTTTGGGGGGGGATTTGTACAGTAAAAGCTTTGTTGATGAAAAACATAATGTAATTTAACTTTATAAATACATTTTTTTAATTTTCCTTCTTTCTAAAAAGTAAATAAATGAGGAATTTGAGCAATTGACTATTAATCTAGCATTTGATCATGCAGCTGTGCTCTCTTTATGCCTTGCTCCACAAGAGGGCACTGAAGTCTCAGATAAAATATGCCATCTGCTCCTAACAAATCCACACTCCGTGAGCTTTAAAGGAGCTGTTTTCTTGCCTCTGCCCCATAATCTGGAAGCAAAGTAACCTTTTTTTTCTCCTCCTCATAATAATATAATAATTTTAGGAGATTTAGGGGAAAGAGCTTAGTAGGATTGCCATCTAAATAAAGCAGATGTTTAACCCTTAATTTTTATTAAAACTTAAAGCGCTGTCGGTTTTATGGCTGCCTACATTAGAAGTTAATCTAGTTCAGTAAAATAGAGTAAGAAGTAGTAATACATAAGGATTTAATGTTGCACTTTCTGTAGTGGACTGTTAAAATCCAAGCTCTGAAGGGCTTTTCTTCTGATTCAAATTCATTTAAGAGTTACAGGATCATTCGATAGTTTCATTTGTTCTTGTGTCTGTTCTGGGTACTGTATGAAAATACTATTTTACATTCTCATATCAGAAGAATGATAATCAGCTCAATAACTTTATATTAGCATTGAAGTATACCTTCAAATCCAGGTAAGTATTTTCCTACTGAGATTGTATTTATTTGAAAAAGTTATTGGTAGGTCTGATGAGACCTGATTTAGGTAAGGCAAATGCATGTCAAGATAGTATTTAGTTTACTGTATTATTTTATATTTCATTGCAGTTTGCAAGATGAATGTACATCGACGCTGTGAAACAAATGTGGCACCAAACTGTGGAGTGGATGCTAGAGGTATAGCTAAAGTTCTTGCAGATCTTGGAGTCACTCCAGATAAGATCACTAATAGTGGGCAGAGGAGGAAAAAGGTAATTTTACTATGGATTGTCACATTAAAAAAAATGAGATAAGTATGACTGTATTTTAACTTTATTATTT
The DNA here is from genome assembly GCA_013400775.1 of Chaetops frenatus. NCBI lineage: Eukaryota > Metazoa > Chordata > Aves > Passeriformes > Picathartidae > Chaetops > Chaetops frenatus. Next base: position 25,554 of record VZTR01032582.1, on the reverse strand, counting down.
GGGGTTCAGTCCTACTCAAATGATTTGCACAATAATTGTTTTATTAATCAGTAGAGACCTAAGACTTTGAGTTTTGTTTTGCAAGTGTAAATCGTTTATTCTGAACTTTGATATGAAATCTATTTTGACCTGGTACAATGTTGCAGTTCTCAAATCTATAATTTCTGGAAGGATTTCCCCTTTTTAATTTTGAGGAAGGCAATTTGGCAGAGAAACAATGTCTGGCAATAGTTAAAAACATAAATGCCTGTTATGGCTCAGAATTGGCATTGGATAATTGATTGATTGATTGATTGGCAGGCAGCACTTCTCCATAGTGTTGTAAATGTTGATAAATAAGTAATATGCTGATTCTCATGAAGAGGAGCTGTTTTCCAGATGATGGTCTGGAGTTTTCATGCCTTTTATAGGAAGAACCAGCCTATTCTAGAAATAAAAAGCATAGGTCACCCCAAGTACATCCAAAGCTGATGGAGTTATACCTGAGTGATGATGTGTATCCTGGATGAGAATGAGCCCACACTTTGTATCTCTATTTGCATGATTGTCACAACAGACCATTGGTCTCACAGAAATAGGCAATTTGTGCCATAATGTCTTTAAACATTGAAGGTTGCTTCTATTTATTTTCCTACTTGTTGCACACTGGGATCCCCTGTATGCTGTTTTGAAATGTTACAGAAATGTAGGAAACTTGAGAAAGAATTAACTGATCTGACACTCCTGGGAAAAGGTGTTGGCATGTTGTTACTGCATGAGGTGGTTTGCACTGCTTGCTGACACATGTTGTAGTTAAATGTATTGACTGCGTAAATTTGAATGCAGACTCATGGTGGCTTCTCAAAACTTTCCTACTCACTGGGTATGTACACTGTGTTTATTTCACCTTAAGAACCTGTTTTTCTTTCAGTTGCCTGTTTTGTCTGTTTATATTATGGCTTCCATTTGGTGTGATGCCATCTACTGTATGGCTGAGGTTCTGCCATTGAGAATCCACAGGGGTAGATCTTAATTTTCCTTAGTACTTCTACTTTTGAACTAAAGTTGTTGAATTATATTTCCTCATGGCACAGGAAGATCTCACAACTGAGTACCCTTTTGGAATTGTTCTTAGCTAATTGCAGGTGCAGAGACTCAACCACCAGTTCCAGGATGTGCATCATCAGAAGAAGATAGGTCCAAATCAGCACCAACATCTCCATGTGATCAAGGTCAAACAAATCTTTTTATTTCCTATCTAACATATTTTGTCATACATTTTCCTGGAGTAATAAAATCTATGAGCACCAGCCTCTGTAGATGCAAATCAACAAAGTAGTTACCACCAGAAATTGAAACATTTCAAGTTATGAGCTGTAAAATCTTTTTTAAAAAGGCCTGCTTCTCATTTAATTTAAATCATTGAAATTAGGTGACTTTTAAAGGGAAAATTTTAAAACAGTCATCTTAAGATGTTGCTAAGTTTACTACATGGGTCCTTGTCAACAAAATGTATTTATGGAAGTAGTTTATATATTCTATTGTAAAAGTGGAGAATTTTTAAAATAGTAACACAGAACTTGAGAAAGAACCTTTATTTATCTGAAAACCTGTCTGTTAATAAGTTTTTGAGATAAAATTGCCTGCTTATAATTCCATGTTGAACATTTGTAATAATAAAATCTTCCTTCCAGACAGGCTATGCTAGCATTTCCATATGGTCTCTAGAGGCTTCTTGAAACTGTGTTTCCTTTCAGCAATTTCTTTTATGCATAGATTTGCACACAGGTATTTTAATCTTTGCTAATATGACCTGATTTCATTGAGCTGGGCAGCTGATTGACAGAATGTGTATGTCAGCAGCATTTTTTGAGTCTTCTCTAATTGTTTCTAAAAATCAGAAGTCTGTGATCTCTGAATCCAGAACTAATTTAAATTTGTCAACCTTTTGGTTTCACAGACATTGTTTTCATAAAATCATAATTTTTAAGGTATCTGATGTTTTGTTTAAAATAAGAACAAAGAATTTGTCTAAATTCTCTCTTTAATGTGACCTTTGTAGATGCCCAATAAAATTGTTGCTTCCAAAGCCATCAGGCAGAAGTACCATGCAGGAGCTCAGGGCAGATCCTGAGGACTTTTAGTCACCAGGACTCTCTGTATTTAACAGAGAACACTTCAGAACCGTTTAGCAGATCTACACAATTGCTGCTTGAAGCAGCACTAGGAAGTGGTCAAACACTTTATTGGCAGGCATCTGATAACAGCTGGAGCTGAATAAGATGCTCCATTCATGTTGACTTCAAGGACTGGGACGCCCAACTATCCTTTGAACTTTTGAAGACGCAGCTCTAAAATACTTAAGCAGGAAGATGAGTAAGTGCTACAGGAAGATAGGGATTTTCAAAACAAAGTACTTCTCTGTGGTGCAGGAACACCCAAAGTCACTAGAACAACTATTTGGCTACTATTCTGACTTATCTTTCAAGTTTTGGAGATGTCATTCGCTTGGGTTCATTTTAAAAGGCCACCCTTCCTGTTAGAGCAGGAGTTTGGTTGATTACTGTAAGGTGGAGAAGCAGTTTGCTAAATATGTATTCTTAATCACAGAATGCTCTGAAACACAGAATTCAGAGATGATGAATGTCCGTTCCCACACTGAGGCAGACTAACACAGGCTGGTTTTCTGATGGTTGCTTAAAACTAGCTTTTCCTCACATTTCCACAGAAATCAAAGAGCTGGAAAACAACATTAGGAAAGCATTATCTTTTGACAACCGGGGAGAGGAACACAGAGCAACAGCTACAACGTCAACAGACAACCAGCTTAACAAACCTGGGGAGAATGGTGAAAATGGGGAGGTCAAACAGGCCCAGAGCAAGCGAATAGGTCTTGAAGAGTTCAACTTCATCAAAGTATTAGGAAAAGGCAGCTTTGGCAAGGTGGGTAGCTTTTTTTTTTTTTTTTTTTTTTTTTTTTTTTTTTTTTTTT
>VZTR01032573.1:0-11096 GCA_013400775.1 Chaetops frenatus | reverse complement strand
AAAACAAAAAAAACAAACACACCAAACCAAACCAAACCAAACCAACAACAACAACAAAAAACAACAACAACAAAACAAAAAAACCCCCCCACACAAACAAAAGAAAACCAAAAAACAAACAAACAAAAAAAAACCCACAAAAAAACCCAAACAAAAACAAAACAAAACAAACCAACAAACCCAAGCAAAAAAGCACCAGCTGACACTTGTTCTTTCTACTGTTCTCAGGCTATGGTCTCCAGCCATAGGAGCTGCTGCCAGGGATTGTACTGCCTCTGTGACTCTGAGAATGGAAACAAACTGATTTGTACCAAAAAACAGTAACCCTTCTCTTTGGAGTGATGGTGATTTTTCCTATTCTGAACCTCTGTCTAGGATATTTGAAGGTTTTGGGAAAGAGCTGAGTTTAAGTGGAAAGCACTCATCCTGAGTTGGGTAGCTGAGACCTTATCTGCTTTCTACAGAAAGCATTAGTCAATATCACAACCTACCTCTGTGCTACTGGTTTTTGGGGGGATTTTGTGTTTCAGTCTTGCATTATCTCTTAATAAGCTTCCCTCTTCAAATTATTAGTGCCTAAACACTTGTGAGGAGGAAAGGCTACAAAGGACTGAAAGAGTTGCAATAATATCTACATTCCCCTTATTAATCTCCAGATAATCTGGATGCAAGCATATGCTTTTTTGACATTTTCTCACCTGGAGATGGATTGCCTCTCTGCAATATGTGTTCTCTGTTCTGCCAGAAAGACCTATTTGGTGTTCTTAGTACTTGGAACAACCGTCATTGCTTTTCTGATGACTGCTTCTTGTACAGCATGTGGGAATGACATCCAGAGACCCAATTTCCTTTGTAATTCAAAAAATTATGTTCTCCTCAGGAAAAGTTTGCCCCTTCATAAAGTGACTGTTTTAAACTGGTCAGATGAACTGAGCTTCCAAAGAACCACTTCACTCCACTGACCACGAAGAACATCTAAACATTGATCAAATGTAAACATTTACTTTCTAACAGCTGCTGAAATTAGTGCCTGTCTGCTGAATGTCCTGCAGAGACAATCCAGGATCGTTTCCTCATGGCACATTCAGATAAACACAGTTCAGTTCTGGAGAAGGGTTGTATTTGATTTTTTAATACTGAAACTGCCACCTAATCTTCTTGATATTGATTTCCTAAATCAAAGACAGCTTTTCTCCTTCTGCATACTTCACTAAAATTCAACATGCTTTATCTAAAATTATTTGAGAAGTACAAGAAAACAATATTTTAAATCATACTTACCCTCAAAAAATTAAATAAATGAATTTTTAGATTAATATGACTCTCTTTACACTCTAAACAGCTTTTACATTGGAGAGGTTACACCATGGATGCACATTTGTTTGAGAGACAATGTGGATGTGAAGCATGGTGATGGCTTCATAAGAGCAGCACAGGAGCAGAACACCCATTTTCACAGTCTGGCATTGATCAAATTATCAGATTATCTGAAACAGACTGATGGACTTTCTGTTACCTTCCAACCTGACACTTCAAAAGCAAGTAATGGCCACCAGTGCCACACATTTGTGGCTAGACAATCTGAAACATCATAAAAGTTTTGGGGGTTGAAGCACAGGAGGTATGTGAGCAGGCTGAGAACCTGAGTTGTTTCAGCTGTGCAGACACAAGGGAACCCAGCTGAGGTTCTCACCATATTAACGTTCAAAAGCTTGCTGACATCTGCTGTCTGTAAGCTGTCTTAAACACCAAGAGGCTGAACTTACTTCAGTGGCATGTGTGAGTTCCAAGAGTATCTCTGTGTGCAACTGGTCAGGATGATGCAGACACCACCTGATTTGTTTCTGCTTCTCACCTGTAATTCACATACCTCTGCTTATTTGAAGGTGCTGAATGGAAGATGCCTGCATGCCATTCTGGGTCTTAGCAGTGTCAATTTTCTGGTATTTTTCAGATAAGGTGTTGGAAACTACCACAGGGTTTAGTATGGTCTAAATACAACTCATTACTATGTTAAAAACTCAGCTCTTTTTACCCACAAAGAGATTGAAAACGTAAGTACATAATCCCTTCACAATTTGAGTAATTCCTTCATTCAAGTAATATACCACAGTTATAGTAAATTAATTCTGGGATGAATACTGAAGCAAATGAGAGTGAGAGAAAGGGAGGGGGAACAATGAAATGAACTGTCTCTCTGGTAAGGGTTCTCATTTCTGCATCTGTCTCCCATGCTGTGACACCTGGGGTCCCCTCACGGCTCTTCTGTTTTGTAGAGACCTTATTGGTGACACAAAGAAAGAGCCTTGCCTTTCCTCAGAGAGACAGACATTTGTGTGTGGGATGGCAGGGAATTGCTCTGGAAAGAAGGGACAGAAAGAGGAGCAATAGGGTAAGATACTTCTGAACCGTTGCAATGGATGAGAGGTTTAGGGACAGAGTCAGAAGCAGCATGAAGTATTTTATCACTTCATCAGCTATCAGGCAGTACTTGACACTCCTGGTAGTTTTCTCGGCAAGTTGGTCCATTTGCTACTTAAAAATTATGATTCACTTTCTAAACGTGTTTTAAAGACACTGACAGTGCTTGTCAGGGAATAATTAATTTAGACTTTGCTCAGAGAAATAGCTACTGATGCTTCAACTTCCACATGATGTCAGCAGACAGAGCAGTTATGATTACACAGCCTGTGGGCCACTGTGCCCACCCTTCCTTGGTCATGAGTTTCAGCAGCAGAGGAGTGTGCCAAAGCCAGCATCAACAGAGTGGAAAGAAATTTAAAGAGTTCAGTTCAGCCACATGAAGTTTTATGTGCTGCTGGGATATTAAGAAAGGTTTGTCATGAAGGGACAAAGCAGTGGGAATGTCTAGAGATAAGGAAGGGTGTACTTCTTCTATGGCTTTTGGGGGTTTTTGTACAGCCTTTGTGAAGTTATATTCAAGTCAGAATTACAGTTCACTAAAGATACCCAGAAGGGTATATAAATCCTACATCTCCAAAAGGTAACTGATGAGATTTCAAATCTCCAAGGTCATTTTCTTTCTCCAGAATGTAAAAATGAACAACAACTGTACACACAGGAAAAAAAAACAACCAACAACAACAACAACAACAACAACAAAAAAAGAAGCTGAGAACCAAAGTGAAATCCTGGTCTGGCAGCAATCTTGTATCTGTGAACAGAAGTAATGCAGGTTTTCTCTTGCCCAGTGGCAGGTTTTCTGGCCCAGACTGGCTTTAAACATTGTGGCAACAAGATTTGGGCATTATTCTGGAAAAACAGTGAAAAAAATAATGGAAATTCATTCTGCAGATTAACAGGAACATCCTCAAACATTTCTTTCCCTTCTTGTCATTGATTTAACAGAGCTGGCTGGTAAACTACATTGCAAGTTACTACTACAAATGAAATGCAGGTTAGTTGAACATGCATTATCAGGATTGTAGCTGTTCAGATTATTGCAAAATCAGACCCCATTCTAGTAAAACTGAAGCAAAAGGTCAATTACCCATTTATATGAACTGTAAAAATCAATGTTGGGTGTTATCCTTGTTCGAGGGACAGGTGTCTGCTGAGGAAGGCAGGAGCCTCCGTTGGAATGGAAAATGTAAACCCTTTCCTTCCGAATTACCATAATTTTGAAATTAAGGGGCTCTGAGGCAAAGATATGGGAATAGGAAAAACAGTTCTTTACTAGTATTTTAATAAAGCAAGCAAACAACAACTACTGTGGCATTAACAACAAACAGAGCCAGGAGCCCAGTCACAGCCTGCTGCCCTGCAGGCACCTTCCCTTTCGGTGCAGTTCCGGTCACAGCCGGCAGGGGGCGCTGGTGGCGCTCAGTGGGCAGGGCAGGTGCGATGATTCCCCTGCTGCTGCAGGGGGCGCTGTGGTGCGAGCTCGGGGAGCGTGTGGTAATGGCGGCTCAGCCGGGACGGGGAGGGATGGAAGAGAAGTTTTACTTTCACAAACCCCCTGGGCAGGCGATCCCAGTGCCCCAGCAGGACTCTGGGAAAAGCAGCAGGCTGGGACGGCAGGATGTCTCAGCAGGCAGGGGGTGCGGNAGAGAGCCAGCAGCTGCTCCAGCCCTGCCTTTTTCCAACTCCCAATTCTCAAGACAGCTCTGTCCCTCCAAGAGAAAATCTCCCAGAACTGCAAACAATGCCCTTTCCCCTGAGCTTGGCCACTTCTTTTGTTTTTCTTAAGTACCCAGTCCTTAGTGCATTCTTAATAACTTATGGGAAAAAATTCTATACTGAAAAGGAACAGAAGAAAAGAAAACCTAACCTTCAACAAGGGTGCTATGTATTTTTTGTCCACTATCCCCTCACACACGCACTTCCTTTTGTGCTATGGAGCATTCATAACTACATCAAAATAAGTTCATTTGAATATCATTTCAGATATCATTTGCCTATGAGATTTTTTTCTTCTTAAGAACAGGTCAGAACATCTTTTTCTCTTGAGAACATAGCAGTCATGGAGATTCCAATCTGTTTGGTTGGCCATGTTGATGGAACTCTGGTTTTCATTCTGCCTTAGGCTGATAGAGTATAAGACTGTTTCTCCTTTTCTCCTAAATTTTGGTGCTTCTATAAAAGAGCGAGATCCCATGAAATGGCAGTGTAATTGACAGTTCCATGGATTGGCAAAGGGAGGACCAAGAAGCGCATCAGTTCATTAGGATGTTCATGTTCTAGTGGGAGCTCACAGATTCTGTACAGCCATATCTCAAATTTCTGCAGAGGGAGGATGATGATGATGATGATGATGATGATGATGATGATGATGATGATGATGATGATGATGAAAAACAGTTCTTATGTTGCTGCAAAAACAGAACACATGTTCTGCATGCTTGGAGGGATAAAAGGGGTGCTTTTATAGGGATTGAAGAAAGTGAATTGTGTTAGTGCAAGATGAAGGAGTTCTGAATTGGGTGATAACTATTTCATTACTTTACATAAAAAATTCACAGGTTTCATTTTCAACGACAGTAATACTGCCAAGCACCCTGAACACAGCCTCCATGAGACTAACGCAGAGAGAAATGTTTTGATTCTGATTCTGGGCCAAGCAAGTCAGACACCACTTGATGCTGGATTCTCTACAAGGGTTTATGTCTATTTCCACATTCTTTAGGTTTAAAGGTATGGTTTCAGGACTGACAATGTATCTATTTGAGGCAATGATGCAGTTCATGAACACAGGTATGTTTCTAACAAGTTTTCAAAATGGAAAAGTAAGTCACTTGGAATATAAAAAACAGATCCGAGTCTTATTTTTAAAAAATATAGCAATTAAAAGAACTTAAATAAATTTGGTCAGGACTGAAATTATAGGTTTTGTAATGGCATGTCTTGACTTTTCCATATCTCATCTGAATATAGCTGGTGTTTCATTGGCAACTGTCAGTACTGCTTGTCAGCCTTTCTGAAATGAGCCTGTGTTATTATACTGTGTCTTCAAGTAGAACATCTCTCTAGAACAAATCACTTGGCTAGCAGAGTAACTGTGCTTTGCTTGTATTCTTTCTAGGCCTGTTCATTGGGCCAGAACTAAGAAAGATAGCAGGAGGATGACATGAGGATTGATGTGCAGCACAGTACAAAATTCTCCTTATTATCTGCTCTGGTCCTGGCACATGGCATAAGAGGTTTCCATGTTACATCCGTTCATGGTCTTACTCATAGGTTCAGCCATGCGCAGCATTGAGGCAGATTGCTCATGCCACAGACATACACAGCAAGGCTGACTTGACAATGCTTTCCACAGCTGTCTTTTTGTCTCCTTGAATGGAAACATTCATACTCCGTTGTGTCAACCACCATTAGCTCACACCAGAACACAAAAGAATGTGCTGGTTCTGCCAGGGCTCAAAAAAGGCTGATGTTAAAGGGAAACATTTATTGAAAATTTGAGTATATTTTAATTATTGTTGAATGAAGTATCTCTGCTATTCTCATTTACACATTAATCATTCCAACAAAACACAATCCTTTTTGTTGAAATATTTTGTCAACAAAAAAGCCTTGATCTTCTGGACCAAAGGAGGAAGCCTAAACTGCAGTCAAAATGAGAGGGAAAAGAAATTATTTTAGGCTGTCCAAACCAGCTCAAAAATGCAGAGAATCGGAGTGTAAAAAGGTCTTGGTTTGAAAAGACAGGTGTCTGCTAAGGGAGGCAGGGACCTCCCTTGAAGTGGAAAATATAAACCCCCTCCCACCAAATTATTATAAATTTGAAATTAAGGAGCTCTCAGGCAAAGATATGAGAATAGGAATAACAGTTCTTTTAATAGGAAAATTAAAATAAAATGCAGTAGTACAATACACTGCCAGAGTCAGAATACAACCTATCAGTAAGAGTGTTGGTAGCAGTCCGATCAGATGGTGGCTGCAGTCCTGCTGGAGTCACAGATGTGGTTTTGTTGAAGCAGGGATCCTGTAGAAGGGCATCATTTTCCTCTGAAGTTCCAGTGGTAGCGCAGAAGGGTCTGGTCTTCCTCTGGGAATCCAGTGGACAAGGCTGCCTGTGGTTTTCTGAGTCTCACATTACATCCAGGTAGGGATGCTTGGCTCCTCCACCCTGAGTAGAGTATCTCCCAATGGAATGATGCAATTTTATCAGTCCTGCAGTGAGACTCAATGGCCCACGAATGGAAGATATCTCCCTGGAGGGAAAGATGGGTGTGGGAGAGATAAAGAACACTGCCCCACCTGGTTTTAACAGATGGTAATAGAATACAGACTTCTTGTTACATCTTGCATTGCAACCTAGGGCAAAATTGCACTGAAAATCCTAACAATCACAGTATGGTTCATTGTTTGCTTTTCCATTACTTTTTATTTTTGAAATTTATGCCTTCCCACAAGATGTTATTTCATGGACCAACAGATATTACTATTATTGCTATTATCAGCTTTCAATTTCCCTCCCCAAAATGTATTCTAGCATAATTTCTCATATATATCAAATAGATCCTTGCTCTGGATGGAATTTAACATTCCCATGTATGCAAAGTGTTAGTTAAATGCAGAAGAAAGGAGCGAAAAATAAACCAAAACAAAAACCAAGCCAAACCGAACCAACCAACCAACCAAACAAACCATTAAAAAAAACAAAACAAAAAAACCCAACCCAAACCAACCAACCAACCAACCAACCAACCAACCAACCAACCCCCCCCAAAGAAACAAAACAAAAAACAAAACAAAACAACAACAGCAACAACAAAAAACAACAACGACAAAAATTAAAACCAAAGAGATAATTTTGTGGTTACTTATCTCTTTAAGAAATTAAATTCTGGAAATTGTTGTCATATTTGCTAAGTCTCATCCCTCATATATTTGTTGTCTCTCTCTTAAGGCACCCTTAGCTTGCCACTTAAAATGTCAAAATAATTTGCAATAAGCATGACAGCATCCCTTTAGTGGCAATAATTCATTTAAGGGGCGTGGGGAGTGGGATTTAGGAAAGGCTACAAGGCTGGAGGGTTAGGACCAAAGAGCTCATTCATTCTCCTTCCCTGCTTCCAAGGAAGACAGGAAGAAGTTAAGTGAGGGAAAGATTGAAAGATCCTCAACAGGTGAAAAATATGGAGGCTCTTCTTCCTATATTTTTTACTTAGTCATTTGTGTTCTTAATGCCTTATTTTGCCTTTAAGTATTTTTCATAGTGGGAAAGTGGCACTTTATTTCCAGAATCTTTACTGTGTGGAGTATTTCCTACTGACAAGAAATTGCTGAAGGCAGGAAACAAAGAAGCAGCAAGAAAACCTGGGATAATCCGGGTTAATTTAACCTTCTTAAGTGCCACTAAAGGACATCACTGTTATTTTGAAATTTAAACATAGGTGCAACTGGTAGGTGTGTTGCATGAAGATGCTGCACTGCATTCTGCCAGTAAAAGCACCAGTGTCCCATGAGAGCACATGGCCCATGAGAGTTCTTGTGAGTGTGAGGGTTCATGCCAGAAGATGAGACAACAGGATTGGGTGTCTGCCAAGACCCTACAATCTTGTTCTCATAATTTGCCACAATTTATTTTTAATCGACTTGTTCAACATTTGGAATGGGGTTAGCACAAACAAAGGTGTCAAGACACACCTTCGGGAAACTTAACAGAGCGTATTCCTCCTCTCCTGGCATTAGGTACTGGAAATAGGTGGCTATGGAACCATCATAATGTGATTATTGGGTATGGTTCTATGCATGGCCAGGAACTGGACTCAATGATCCGTGTGAGTCCCTCCCAATTCAGCATATTCTGTGATCCTGTGATCAAAAGCCATTCTCATTTTTGTTCTCCCACTGTAGGTCTTGATTCCTCTGTGAGGCCTTCACTGCCTTACAGACTCTCACCTCTGTCAGGACTGAGGGTGTCAGTTTGTTTTTCTGGTTTGTAAAAATAACCATGTTCATTTTTGTTGCTTAAAAGTTAAACAAAAATGTGTTTTAAATATTTTTGTAGAAACACAAATCTTTCCATACATGATGTGCAATAAATCAAATCACTCTCAATGTTTTACATAGAAGTATTTAGAACGAAAATAATATTACTTGGAACAGCAATTTAAAAATAACTTTATTTTTAAATACCTTTGTCTTTCTGTTTCTACCACATCATGAACTCTGCATCTGAAGGTCATTCTCAGGAGACAGAATACTTGGGTACTTACCTTAAATATGGACCCTGAAGAGGAGCTGTGTACACCTTCAGCCAAGGTAGAATCCCTAACAGAGTGGTACCTACCTGTTGCAATAGGGTGGTTTCAAATCCACACAGAATCCGCAGCCAACCATGTCTTACCAATGATGCAGCACTCCCATTGGTCAGTGAAGATGGCTGGCATCATAAACCAGCCCATGGCTGATGTTGAACTGGGAGATTTGAATCATCTATAAAAGAGAGCTGAACAGAATAAAAAAAGGCTGCTTTTCTGCACGATATGCAGTGTGTGTGTGTGGTGTTTTTATATTCTGTCTCCCTGATTCACAGTGAGTAACCAACAGTAAGAGATGGTGCCCCATGTGAGCCAAGAACAGCCAGACAAGGACTGCATAGGGGAGATGGAAGGCAGCAGGAGCTGCGGGGTTTAGCCACAGGGGATCTGCGAGGACAGCGTGAACCTGGGTGAGCTTATCCACAAGCATAATCACAAAGGCAGCAGAGAGTCTCCGTGAGATTAGTCACAGCGGGACAGCCGCAAGGGCACCGGAACAGGTGCGGGGATTAGCCACAACTGAAAAGAGTCACGAAGGCACCGGGACAGAAGTACATTTTCAATAGACACGAGACGGTGGCGGGAGAAGAAGCCCTGTGAGTTTAAACCTCCCTTTGGAACTTACAACACATTTGGTAGAGATGGGGTCTTGGATCTCCAGCCCCGAGATTCCTACGATTCAGGTATGGACCATTAATTTAACAAGAAGATGATTTAAATTTGATAATCAAGCTTTATTAGAGCTATGGAGCAATTGTGAAAGTCAGCAATTAAAGATAAATTAATCGAATGCCCTAGACTTTAAAATCTGGAAAAGGGTAGGAAGATCTATTATGGAGGCAGTAACCACAGGAGATAAATCTGCTTTTAGTGTAATGAAACAGTGGAGGCTAATAATGGATCTCATAGAACTGTTAGATAGTGAGCGGGAGGCGGAAGGAATGTAAAGGATGTCAGGCAGAGCACGAATGACCGATACAGCCCAGGTGAATGGAGAGAGCAGGGCACTGGTGCCGGCAGACGGCCCGGGAAGGCGGGGTCCGCACCAGCTGCGGGTGCTTGGACGAGCGGGAGAGGGCCAGCGCCAGCGAGCAGCCATGGGCAGCGGAAGCTGGCACCAAGCGGCAGCGCTCAAGCGAGCATGAGACCCGAGCAGGCTGCAGCGGCTGTGGCAGCACCGGGGGGTGATGTGGCTGCAGCACCGGCAGCAGCACCGACAGCTCAATACAGTACCTACAATCAGCAGCGCCCAGGCAAGCCCATGCCAGGGCCACACGCTGAGCCCAGCACAGCTCCCCCTCTGCCTGCTCTGGGCGGCACCATGGCAGACTCAGGGATGCCCGGGCAGCCTGGACACAGCCCCCGACACCGAGACCCAAGCCAGAAGGCACAGACACTGCACTGCACTCTGTGCATGTGCTTCCAGCCCAGCTCCCTGGGGGAGTGACTGTGCCTCCAGCCCAGCTCCCGGCGGGTGTGTCTCCACCATCAGCCCTGCCTTAGCAGGGTGTTCCTGTACCTCCAGTACTGCCTCATCTGGGTGTGTCCCCATCTCCAGCAGTGTGGGAAAACTCCACCCTGCCAGTGAATGGATGTTTTGATCACATCACCTCTGGGAAGACACAGGAACCGGGAAATACTAACACAACAACACAGAGTTCTACTCCTGGCTCTGGCAACACCCTAACTGCCCTTCCTATAACATCGGAGCTACAGTTACCAGCGGATTATTCAAAGGATACAAAAAACCAGAATCATCACCCAGCTGAGGAAACGCAAGACAAAGCTGCTATTGCTACACTGTGCACAGCTGCACACGATCCAGTCAGCACCTAGAGAAAGGTAAAGCTAGATGCCGTAACTAGCGAGAGCTATAAAGATGCAGAACTGATTGATATACCCTTTTCAGTGGTTGGGAACACGAGACGGAGACAACTGGGGCTTTTCCAGTCATAAGGGAGAGTGGAGGCGTTCCAGACAAGTACACACCTTTGCAGTGGCCAATGTTATCTGAACTACGTCAGCTTATTGCCAAACATGGCTTGGGGTCCCCTTCTGTGGCTAATNTTTCTAACAACAGAGGAAGTAACTGCCTTTGACATAAGACAGCTGGCAAAGTTAATGTTTACAACTGTACAATGTATGGTTTCTGAGTCAGCATGGAGAAGCAGTGTTGAAAAGCAGGCGCAAAGGAACTTAGCACTGCCAAGAGAGGACCCCCATTATGAGGCAGGGGTCTCTCAGTTGCTAGGAATATCTCCATATGCTGATGCAAGGCTTCAAGCCAGATTTAACCCATTAGTGTTAGCACAAGTAAAAGACCCGGGATTACAAGCTCTAAATAAGGTTACAAACATGGCAAAT
>VZTR01032570.1:7084-26543 GCA_013400775.1 Chaetops frenatus | reverse complement strand
CATTTATCACTAATGAACATGGTGCTGTATAGCAGTGGGTTTTTTCATATCATAATGCAAAAATTGTATTAGTCATCACTGAGGCTTTTATAGCTGCTCACAGGCAAAGCTACACTTTCTTTGAAAAGTCTGCTATGAGCAACTGTAGATAGTCTGTCTTTGAAGACCAGTTATTTGCATTCTTTAAATGTTACTAGATGTTCTTAATGTGTGTCATTACCTGGAAGTCTCACAGTATTGGAGGGAATGACTGATGAAAACAGCACCATGTGTCATGAAGATGAACTATGTATATCAACAGTTTTTTTACAGCTATTATGTATTAAGCTGCTCTGCCTAGCAAAGGAACTGTGTTTGTCCTCTATTGATTGCTGCATCTTAAGAATCTTTTTGTTTATTGTGTCTAGAGAATAAAGTCATTGCATTTTAAGTATAGGACTTCAAAGTCATGAAAAGAGGGCAGGACTTCAATTCATCACAGTAGTTCAAAATTAATTTTGGTGAGTAATAAAGCGCTTGCTTTCAGATGGCTTGTGACCTCCTCCCACAAGACTTCATGTGTAAGAGATTGATTCAAAGGGTGTGAAACATGAATCAGCTTTACAGAAGATAATAGGATGCAACTAAGGTATTAAGAAGCTAAACTAAAGAGAAAACCAAGTGTGTTATCCACTTGGGAAAGGATGACAGAAGAGGAATGAAAGGGGAGAAAGACGTGAGACATTTACTAGAGAAGTAGAAAAACACTACAAATACCTTAAGGAGCCATATGCAAAAGCTGAATGAGACATGGCTGTAAAATCAGTCATGTTCATTACAGACCTTCCTGGCTCAAAGCACGTTTATGGGAATCCACTGTGTAGGCCTGTGAAGGGGAGCTGATTCCCTTCTTTGTGTTGTAAAGTGTTTTACAAGTTCCTTTTTGTTGTGGGAGCCTGTGTAGGGGGTGAGATGTGAAAGCTTAAAAACAATATGCAATTTGAGTTACAGGGATTGGATAGAGAGAAATTACCCATTTGTTTTTCTTCACTAGGCTTTGTCTAGGTGATAATGCTGCTAGGCTTTGCCATTGCAAAGCTTTGCTTTTCTCTTTTTGGCTTTTCCTCTTTCCCTGCATACCTTTCATCTTGAGAGGTGTCAAAAAGGAAATTTTTCAGTGCAACAGTAAGAAATACTGCTGGAAGTCTTAGAACCTGGGGTAAAGGGACATGTAAGTAGTGAGAAGTGCATTTACTAAGAATTAGCACCTACTGCTGTGTCAGTATGCTGGCAATCAGTCATTGTAGCAAAAGGAATAGTGAATCAGATGTTGTAGGTATCTACAAGGGCCTTTAGGGGGATGGCAAAAATCCAGCTGGAAAACAGGAATTTAATTCAGAGTGTGGGTGTTGTAAACATTTTTGACTGCTTCTTTTTTGGATTTGCCCTAAATTTAATTAATTGTTCAAAATAGTGGTTTTGTTCCTTTGCTTTTATATGGTAAAAATCCTCCATTTAAACTTACTGATGTTCCCATTTGTATCAGTAGTAGACGTCAGTGTCATTTTTTTTCCTCTTTTTTCAGTCCTTGTGATTTATCTGCCCCAAAACATAATTTGTATCTTGTGATCTATCTGTAAACAATAAACACAAATTGTACTGCACAGCGAGGATAGTTATCTTGGTGGTGTTGTCAGTCTTTGAAACTGTTTGCAGTTCAGCATTGCTGTGTTTAGCTGCAAAGAGTCTTGTGTGTTTTCTGTCTTGAGCTGTAATGATTTTATTTTGAAAACTCTGGATTGTACTGTCCGTTCTGGACAGTCATGTCCTCCTTGACGTGGTCATCCAAGTTGCATTAATCCTGATCAGCTGTACAAGTGAAGTCTGCCATATGGGAGATGTTGTTTTGCATGCAGGCTCTGTCAAAGCAAATACCAGACTTGGCATTTGTGTAAAAAATATAGCAGAGCGAAAAACTAATGACAGCCATTTATACGATTTGTGGAGAGTTTATTTTCTTAATCTCTCCTTTCAGATTATTTATTTATTAAAAGGTCTGACGTAGGAGGGAACACTGGTGAGATATTTTTCTGATAGTTCTTTCAGCTATGTCAATATTCATGGGACTTTTTTTTTTTTTTGCTTGCCTGGATTTCATCTAGAGGAGATGGCAATTGTTAAAGCTCATCAGAGTGTATGTCATTTGATACTCAGTCAACCCATCAGAGAATAATTTTTCAGCAGATGTTTGGTGAAAACTTTTATTCCTGACAGTAGGGTTTCCTTCCCAGGGTGAAGCAGAGGCCCTCAGAGATGCCACAACTGCATCCAGCCTCAGATCATTCTTGATGAATTCATTCTTAAGTCTGACCTATGAATTTTTTTCTCTTTTGTAAATCTCTATCACCTGCATTTAGTATTCCAGAGTGGATCCAGGTCACGATGTTTCTAAGTAAGCCTTCGTGGATCTGTCTTCTGAAAGGTTTGCAGGGTATATGATTTGTTCCACTGGTAAGGTCTCAGCAACTTTTTCAAATTCAAGCTCTCTCTTTCCTACATTCCCATAAGTATTTACCTACTTTGCAGTCCATGTTTAAAAAAAAAAAAAGAGGGGGAGAACAAAAAACCATCCACACTCAAAAACCAACACAAAACAAAATAACAGTAAAAACAAAAAGTTTTGGGGTTTGAAATATGAAGTTTTGTTTTCCCTTCTTAGACTGGAATCAAAGCTGTATACAGCTTCTTAGAAGTGTGTGTTTATTTTCTATATAACTGTTCTTGGAAAACTAAATTGAAATGAGACCACATGAAAAATGGTTTAGTGATGTTCAGCATTTGCTATGTTTATTTTTCCTTGTTGGTGTGTTGGGGCATTGCTCTAATGGTTTCTAAACATTTCCATTTTAAGATGGTTTTAAACTCTGCTCACGAGACTTTTTTGTGGGCCATTTTTCTTAAAACCAGGTTGTCTTGAATGGAAAACTGAGAGTCTAGGTTATCAGCTTCTGAATCTTTTTGTGCTAAAAATAAAACTTTCCTTTGTAAGAAAAGCTGCTGCGTTCATGGGCTGGGGTAAGGAACAGGAAGGCTGTGGTGCTTTCAGGGGCCTCTGCTCTTGTCCTTGTCTGCTGACCTGAGTTTCTCCCTCTGGTTGCTGGGTCCAGCTGTGTGCAGTGTGGTTATTTGGGTCAGTTCTAATGATCTGAAAGTAGAAGATCTTTCTGGGAGGGTCCATAGCAATGGGATGAGGGGCAGTGTTTTATACTAAAAGGGGATGTATTCAGATTAGATTTAAGGAAGAAATTTTTTGCAATAAGGGTGATGAATATTGCCACATGTTGCCCAGAGAGGTGGTAGATGCCCCATCCCTGTAAACATTCAAGGCCAGGTTAGACAGGGCTCTGAGCAACCTGATCTAGTTGAAGATATGCCTGCTCATTGCACAGGAGTTTGGACTAGGTGACCTTTAAAGGTCCCCTTCCAACCCAAGCTGTTCTGTGACTCTGATTTTACCTGGGCCCTTGCTGAGTAGCACTGACCACCTTCTGTCAAGAAGTTCTCTCACCAGCTCTCCAGCACTTGACCCATGCTTGTGTTGCTTCAGCAAGGCAATTACTTGGAGGCAGCCACATGGCATAATTGAGAATCCAAATGAGGGTTAAAACTGCTTGCTGGTGATCTTGGCACTGCACTAAGCTTTTCTCCCTTTTCTCCGTGAAGTGGAACCTCAGAGTTTAAGGGAAGGAAAGGCAGGCACCTCCTATTTCATAAACTCAGGAGAGTTTATTATGCTCTCTTGAAACTTGATCTGAACTCCCAGATGAGCTCTGCAGCTGTATCAGTGTCTCTTCAGTTTCAGGAGCATTATGGGATGTCACTGTGTTTGTTTTAATTCTTAATCTTTGTCTTGATAAAAGAACATGGACACTGATTTCCTCTCTAGCAGTAAAAGCAAGGAGTGAGTGACTTTTGCATATAATTTTTTCTTCAGAGTACAAGAAATACTGGTCCAAGCAACTCTTAATTGCAGGGGAAAGCTTTTACACCAGTCTCACTTTTGAATAGAGGTATACATTTTTGGTTTGAAATAGTATGGGATGCATTATCCATTGCGAAAGGTCCTTGAGACCTTGGAGTGTATAAAAGGCCAAATTCCCTGTCACAGAAATCTGTAGGATGAAGAAAAATAATCCTGGATGTAGTGAGATAGCATATAGATGTGTGCATCATTCCCTTGCATTAGCCTTAATTAAAATTTTGATAATTAAGTACTTGATTTTGTCTCTCCTGTCCTGTTATATGTTGAGACACCATTTAACTTCGTATTCTCATTTCATTTCCGAACTACCATATGGAACGTGTACTTACCTTGCCTTTAAACACCAACCAAAAGTCAAGTGCTCAGAGCAAGAATGTCACTTTGGACACAAGTGAAAAGTAGTTAATAGTCATTGTCCCTAAAAAGCAAAAGAAATAGAGGACATTCCAGAGCACACAGAGTATTCAAGTTGCAGAAATATTTTGCTACTAAAGAAGAGGTTTCAGACAAATCAAAGTGCTATCTGTGATTACTGAGTAATAAAGAAGTAATTGAAAAGGTGTCAATAAGGGCAAGTGTTGAATCACCAAGTTGTTAGCTTCTCTCAGAGAGGGTATAGTCTAGGCCTGGAGAGATCAGTCATGGGGCGTAGTGAGGTGTGTTCGCCATATCTGCCTCCCTAGAGCAAAGGTTTATGGTGTTGAAGTGAACATTAGAAGCTTTAGATAGGGAACTGCTTCTACACTTAAACATCCATATATGTTTTTGTTTCAGAAACACCATTTTAATTTTTATCAGCAAATTTTTTTTGGCCTTGTGTTGGGAGCAGTCTTTGAGAATGACCCCTTGTGACTGCCCTTGTGGGTGTCTAATGAGGATTGTTGCTTCCAAGCTGCTTGTGCTTGTCCTTAAAATGCAGCAGTGTTTTTGAACTGTAAGCTAGTCATCTTAAGTTAAATTCCTTTTACTCAACCTTCGGAGGCTGTTGTTGAGTGGTAGTATCCTTCTTTCTGTGTACCCTTTCCTACTTGGAAGCTGTTCAGCCCCACACTACTTTAGGTCCTGCCACCCTAGTTTCCTAATCTCTCCAGTATTCTTTACAAAGTCATGCCACAAGTGCAAGTCACTCTGATGTGATGGGGAAGTGAGATGCATGGGCAAAATAATATCTAGACAAAGACCTAGGAAAAGTTTTTAGTAGGTAGTTCCTTTTTTAGACTGCCCAAGACAGCAGCTGTCACACTGGCATTTGGTGCATCTGTGTTTCTCTCATTGCCCTTTGAGCCTGGAAATCTTTGCCTCATGATTCAAGGTGAAGCTTTCTTCTGCCTGAGATGGTAGAAAAGCAGCTGCTGCTAGATGAAACACAGACCTTCCTGGAGCTGTATTTTCCCCCTGCTGGGGCATCCTGAAGGCTGCAGACCAGTAAGACAGCCTGGCCTGACTCTATACACAAATCAGAGGATCTGGAGGGTAGCTGGGCCACTATGTACAAAGTGACTCCAGTTTAGGGGAAGAGTACTTGAATTTGTGATATACTGTTGGTCACGTGCTTGATATCCTGTGATGTTTCAGGATGAGGAACAATTTTAAAAGGCACTATCAAAAGAAAGCAATTCTATCCTTTGTTTTTCTTCGAAAGTATGGATTTTAAAAGCGGTTTGTTGCCGTTCTTTTTGGTTAATGCAGAACTGCCGTGCACTTGCACAGACTGCACTGAAGGAGTTAAAATCTAAGTCTTACGTTTCTATAGGACCAAATTTTATTAGAGGCTGATAGGAACACTTACAGATATGTATTACACTCTCTAATGCCTTGCATTCCTTAACAGATGGCAGGAAATAGAATAGGAACTAGGAGTATCTTGTCCCTGAGTGCAGAGTAATTCTGGAGATCATGCTGGAGTGTTACCATTATACTTTCTGTTGATAGCTTCTGATCAATATTCTAAGAGCACTTAGATGTCATCTAATGGTATTACTAGAAGAAATTTTCTGTATTTTTCTGTGGAAATCAATCTTAGTGGTTTTCATAAAGTAATTTAAGTAGATGGATTGGAAAAGCAGTTTTCAACTCTCATAAATTATTAACATTTTCTCTGTAGGCCACCTTATGCCTCTGTACTTTGCTGTACTTAGGCAGGTGGATATAAACTAGGCAATAACGTGTAACGTTCTGTATTCTGTCATGATGGCTTTTCTAGTCTGAGTTTTAAATATTTTTTTTAATATGTCTATATTAGGTGCTTGGAACTTGTTCAGCGACCAAAAAATGTTGAGAGAAACATTATGTAACTGATGTGTTCATTATGCTGTACTTGCTCGTTTACCTTTTCTCTTTTTCCATCTTACTCCCATTTTTCATCAGGCTCTACATTGCTTTTATACCTGTCATCTTCCAAAGCATGTTAGATAGACCACTCACAATAAAAAAAGTTTCTTTGGCTTGTTTCCTAAGAAAGAAGTTAAAGAAACTTTTTTCCCCCCTTTTCTTCCCCTTCTTTCACCCACCCTTAACATTTCAATCAGCAAGTTGTTCCATTCTTTTTGACAGTGACTTGAGACTTCAGACAATTGTCACCATAGTCTGAACAGCTGAAGAATTTAGACTTAGTCTCTTTCCTTTGAGTTTTCTAGATAAGTGCAGTCAGACCCTGAACAAGTTTGCCTTCTGTCAAAGTCCTTTCTCACAGTTTTTCCCCAAATAAACACTGTTTTTCCCATATCCTTTTTTTCAGCAGAACCTCTCTGTGACAATAATGAATAGCCTGCATTTCTGATCTGGGCTTAAGATAAAATAGCCAGACTCATGGCCAGAAGAAGAGTCCCTTGTGTTTCAAACCTGGGCTGCTGAGGGGTTTGGATGCTCATGCTGGATGTCCAAAGCAGTTTGTTCACCACTTCAGAGCTAAAGGAGGTCTCCCCTGTGTCTGATTTCAGCGGGGATTCTTCTCCCTTGGCTGGCTGCATGGTGCTTGAGGCTGTGGCAGGGGTAGGACACTTACAGATGACACTTGAAACCTTGAAGACAGGCTGTGACGTGGTGAAAAGGTTGCCTGAAGAAACCCCACCAGGGCTTTCCAGTGCTCCTCGCAGTTGCGGTGTCTAGGTTGGGTTGCGCTCACGTAGCCGTTTCTTACCGACTTCCTGTACAAGAATTCATTGTGTAGGATGAATTTTGTGCAAGTGGCCTTCTCCCACCAGGCATATTTTTTTGGAGCAGCTAGAATGAGAAGACAGCTCTGGCACTTTACCTCCACAATAACTGAGCCCAAGTAACTTGTATGTCACTGTACAGAAAGGTTTGTTTCTTCCTTCTCTTGAAGAAGTAGCAGGGTAGGCAGGGATTATGACCCTTAAACTTAATCTGAGATAGTTTGATTCAAGCGCTTTAGGCTTTCCTGGATAATTTTCCCCACCAAGGATGTGTATTCTTTTTGTAAACATGCATTATATGACTAGAGTATTCTGATTTTTTTTAAATTATCTAAGTTAGCTATGAACTTTGTCAGTTAGAGCTGGATGGCTGCCTCTCTTTGTCCCCTTTTATCTCCCAAAGCTAAATTCTGAGGAGCACTGGAGGAAGAACATGCGTTGCAGTTTGGGGCTTGCTGATTTTTCTTTATTAAACTTCCAGCATTGTTCTTTTATCCTTGCATTGCATCTGGCAAAACTTTATCTCACTTCTTTTATTGTTCATGCTTGAATTACACAATTGCTTGGTGTAACTGTCCCCATACTCTCTAAGGCAGAAATTCTTGTGGGAATTAAATGTTTATAGCTGGAAGCAAGTCCTTGGGCCATCAAATTCTATGTTCACAGTATATGTCAGATTTGCTGCTAATAGTACTCAGGAAAACCTCAATATACAAGGAGAAAAATACAAATCCTGATTAAAAACCTTGAAGGATTTTTTTACCAGTGTATCTGAGAGGAAAAGCTACTATCTGTGATTACCTGTATCTGAAGTCATTATTTCTAAAATTTTACTGGGAATTATTAATTTCATTTCAAACCTAAGTAACAATTTGTCAGCTTCTACCAGAAATACATCCACAAGATAAACCTGATGTGTTCGTTATAGCAAGAAGGGCATGTGAAATGCATAGTACAAAATACCTAAATCACAGCAAACTTCTGTGGAGCTCATTTGGATTCTAGGACTTTATGTTAAAGTTATGCTCCTTCCTTCTAATTTGAGTATCACTTTAGCAAAGCTGTGCATCTTGTAGGAAGAGTAGTCTCTAGAACAGGTATAAAGCTTAAGTGTGTTCCTTATTCTTCACTTTGCTTCTTCCTCTCTGTTGTTTCTTTGGCACTATCACTTCCCATCTTCTTTATTAATCACTAAGCAAGAAAAAAACATTTTAAGGTAAGTGAATAATAAGAAACACATTTGCCCAAACTGTTGGTAGAGACAACTCTTGCAAGAGAAAATCAGTGTAACATTTTCAACCTACAGTCAAGAGGAACCTCAGTCTGGAGGTATTTGAGGAGGTGGATCTCTGTACCATTCAGGCTTTAAAGGTCTGGATGAGGCAGGAGGAGACCAACCAACCAATGCCTTTGGCCTGACCAGCAAGTTGGCCAGGCTGTATTCAGAGAAGTGAAAGGCATGTGGAGAGTACTGAACTGTGGCAGCACTGAGATGTTAATATTGTCTTGTGTGTATCTTTAGGGTATTTTGTTCACCTGTGCAGTAATTACTCTTTAATTGTCCTTGATTCAATTAAGAATGCTTAGAAGAATAACTGCGATTACAGCTGGGTCCCAAAGGAAGCCTTTGGATTCATGTTGCTGTGAATCATCAAGAAGCTAATCAGCACTTTAAAATATATAAAACACATATTAATTCCCAAGAATTTAAAAAACACTTACATTAAATATATTTGAAATATATTTCTGATTATTTTTTAAAGAATGATTCACCTGTCTATTTATTCTTGTGCTTAGGTAAGTTTACATTATATATACTGCCCTGTTGTTGCAAGGTAAAGCAGCTTCTTTGAATTTTAACTGACATTTTGGAAGTTGAAATTGATGATGTCTTATGCATTCTTCACTGGCAGGTTCCAGTTGCACACTGTTTTGGGCCTCCAGGACATTACAAAAGGAAGTTTTGCACTGTGTGCAGGAAGTCCCTAGAGTCACCTGCCTTTCGATGTGAAGGTAACTTAGATCCTTCTTGTACGGCCATTGGTGTGTCACCCAGTAACCTACAGTTTCCTTATACTGCCTGCCTCAAATGCTTGAGAAATTTTTGGTTTGTTTATTATCCATTCATTGGTTGTGGGAAGGTGTACTTCAAACTAAGGAACAATAAAGCAACCACCTTTGATAAACTGCAAACTTTGTCAAACCTGTATGCTCTTTTCATTTTTCCTCCAATTTACTTTGAGCAAGTCTGTGGTGGTGTGCAGTGAATCCATGCCTGAGATGGGCAAAGAATGAGGAGCTATTACGGCAAAAGAAAGACCTCTCCTGTTGTGGTAATCCGTTTCTGTTTCCAGTGGAAGCTTTTGGTACAGAGAATCATCAGGTATTCATATTTCTAGAAAAGAATGTAGAGTTTCCTGTGTTACTAGTCTCAGATATCTGTTACTTGTAATGAGGATGAGGTACCTTCAATGGAAAGATATTTGAAAATATTATTTGTCAAAATAATACTGCTCTGAGTGTTCTGACATGGATTCTCTGAAAAAACAGTAATTAAAGAAATCACCCAAAACCCAGATTTTTTTATTTGAAATACATGTTGGGATGACTACATGTCTAATTTTGATGTAGGACAGCTCTTCAATTCTCCCTTGTCTTAAATGTCTATTAGTTGTTGTTTAGTTGAGTTGTGAGGTTAAATGGAATTTACTTTTTATAGGAGTGTTACCTCTGAACTGTTAAAAAAAAACCAACAAAACAGTCTAATGAATGAAGAACCAATTCTTCAGGGAATTGAGTTGCTTCCAAAATTCTGTTTTGCTAAAAATAATATTTAATATGATTTTTCTATTCGTATGTGTAGGGGAAGCAGTCCTCTTTGATCAGAGCTTTAGACTTAGAAGGGTGCAGTATTTCTGTTTCTGTCTGTTCCATAATGGAGCCAAACTGTTCTTCTGACTAGTGGGAATATGTCACTTTATGAAGTCACCATGTGACCTGGATGGTCTGGTAGGATGTTCAGTGATACCACAGAGAATTTTCTAGTGAACTGTCTTAATAAGTCTCAGAACCTGTGTGCCATGAGATAAACATTGACATTTGAAAAGAAAATAGTTATCTCTAGTTATGCCCTCCTAACTGTTGCAAGTATCTTTAGTTTAGTGATCCAGTTTAGTTAAAGCTTTCTAAATTTTGTTTGCATATTCTTACTCTCTTAATTCTACTTACTGCATTCTCATTGTGTCCATTTGATGTGGTTTAACCCCAACCCTCAGCTAAGCACCACACACAGCCACTCGCTCCCTGCCCCACCAGTGGGATCAGGGAGCGAATTGGAAGGGCAAATTCATGGATTGAGATTAAGACCATATAATAGGAAAAGCAAAAGCCACTCACACAAGCAGAGAAAAACAGAGAAGTCATTCCCTGCTCCCCATGGGCAGGCGGGTGTTTGGCATCTCCAGCACAGCAGGGCCCCTTCACGCCTCACAGGGACTTGGGAAGGCAAATGCCATCTTTCCCAATGTCCCCCTCCTTCCTCCTCCTTTCAACCAGCTTGAAATACTGCGCAGGATGTCAAATGCTCTGGAATATCCCTTTGGCCAGAAAGGGTCACCTGCCCTGGAAGTTCTCCTTTCAACCTCCCATGGACCTCCAATTTCCTCACCACCTTGGCAGGAAAAAAAAGCAGAAAAGGCCTTGGCTCTGTGTAAGCCCTGCTCAAGAATAACTAAAACATCTCCATATTACCAACCCTGTGTTCAACCCAGATCCAAAACACAGCCCTATTCTAGCCACTGTGAAGAAAATTAACTCCACCCCGGCCAAAACCACCATACAAGTGCAAAGGAGTATTTATTTCAGATGTTTCTATTTAAGTATTTGCAAACATGAAACACATGAAATCACATGTTGTAGTTAGGTATTACAGATGCACAGAATTTTTTTTATGGTTTGTTGAAGGTTTTCCTCACATAGATTTGACAGTTTTACTATTTTGTGTGGTGTGACTTGTTCAGTAGCCCTTTTCCTGAATATCAGTAAGTCTACAATTTGTTTCTCTGCTAATTTTTTAAAATGTGACTTAAAAGGAGCACCTGAAGTTCATAAAATGCACAAGATTCTTCCTTTATTCTTCAAGAATGCTTTTAAATCCAGATGGAGATACTGAACTTCCTTCCTTTTTTTTTTTTTTTGTTTATTTCTAATGACTTAGCTTAATACTACAAATCTAATATTGTTTATGATGTTCATGTCTGATACTAAAATTAAGAACTTTTCCTGGACTCTTTACCATAATTAAGATAAAAAAGAGGGTTAAGATGGAGTTACCTTTTCTAAGCAAATGATTGACATCATTAAATGTACTTGTAAGATGATTTTAATCACTTGTTTTGCACTGTTTGTATCTTAAAATAGAACAAACTTTCTTGAAAGGAAATAAAAGGTTTCACCCACATAAATGTTGTGGGTGCACTGCAGGGAACCTGTTCTCATAAATAAGCATGCATGTGCATTAATCCGTGGTGAAATAGATACATACACTTTATTGGTAAAAATTACAATAGATTGACTCCAGATTCAGCTGTCAGTTGCTGATTTCTTTGAATAGCTATTTCTGCTACGAGATTTCACTGGTGTCAGTGGAACCTGGACTCATGATGGTTGAGAGTTGTTCTTTCTTTCATTTCCAAGAAGAAGGGATGGAAAGTAAAACAAGTAAGTTGGAGTAATCTGAACATTTTTTGGGGCTGAATTCTTTATTAAGCATTGACCAGGATCAGCAGATTTACTGGAGAAGAAGCCAGTTGACATTTTAAAGGTTCTTCTTCCGAGTTTATGTATCTGAAATTATTCAGATTGCGTTTTTTGGCAGTCATAAAGAGCTCTCATAAATAGCTTGAACAGAAGATTGTCATTCTGTTATGAGTTAAAGTATTATGCAGATTATGGAATGGCTGATAAAGATGAAATTTTTTTTTTAGGACCTATAATTTGACTTGATCTTTACATTCAAAAATGTCCACTTTCCTACAGCAAGATAGTCAGTTTAAGAGATTATCTCTTATGACACTGCCACCATTCATGTGAACATATTTCTTACCAATTCCAGGGTAGGGTTGGTGCTAGAAGCAGCTGGTATGAATTAAACCAAGGGTGAAAACCCCTCTGTGGTCTTACAAAGTAGAGCAAAGGACAATGCATGACGGTGTTGGCAGAATTAACGGTAAAACCCCCAATGCTTTTGTAAATTCCTTGAAACTATAACTTAATCTCTGGACACTTTTAACATTAGCAAGAACATGACTTAAAGCATCTATTTTACGTGGTAGTTGAACTGGCAACACTGCAAAATACTCCTATTAAGTCTATAAACAGGGAGAAATGTGAGTGGAGGAGAGACTGTGCCACAGCTCAGAGAGGTCTGTGAGTGCAGTGAAGACACTGAGCATGGGGAGCTGTGTGTGTTTGTGGTTGACTTAGTCATGACTCTTTGCTTCAGTGTGATGGTAGATTTTGTCTTCTGTGGCATTAGAATAACACAATGTTAATTCTGCTCACCTCTGGAAGAGTCCAGAGATTTCAAACTGGGTGTTATTCTCTATGTAAATTAATAACATTGTTTTCTGGATACTTTCAGATAATGTACTAGTATGTGCAGTTGTTACCTTACAATCTTCAGGTTACAGTACTCATATTTTTGGGATACGCTTGGAGAAATAACCTGTTTAACCAGAACTGAAAAAATAGTTGAAAAATTAGATTGTTGTCTCTTGCTTTCATTTCCTTGATGAAAAATCAGATGTCTTCCCAGAGCAATACAAGTATTTACAAAGCAGCTACAGGAGGATCTTTTTCATCCATCTCTGTCTCTGAGGCCCACAGAGAATGCTCCTAAGTCTTAAAATGATGAAGCTAGGTATTGAGATCTGTTAGTTATTGTTTTGGGGGATTTTTTGTAACTCATCCTTTGCAGCACTGCAGATTATTTTCTTTCACATCTGGTATTTCTAGTCAGGTTTTAAATAATGAAGGCCTTTTAAAACCAAAACTTGTGTAGATCTTTACATGATTCACTAAAACTTCTTCCACCTACAGAAACTACAATATTTTGGAAGGCAATGTTAGCCTTACTTATGAGAGTGCTCTGAAAAAAGTATTTTCTTTTTTTGACAATGAAATAGTGATGTACCTTATATATGGTGATTGAACCAAAGTAGCCTTCAGGCACAGGTACGCTGGAGTAGGCAGCAGTTCCTGTGAAACTGAGGCAAAGCCAAGCAGTTGTACACATTTAAGTTGCTGTAATTGGATGAAATATGACAAGTACTGCTTATGAGCAAAATTAGCTCAGCCTTTCCTTTATGTTTGCTGCATCTTTTTAATACAGAGGAAGTGGAGGAACACAGAACAGTGCTGGTAATCTTTGTCTACCTTTGTTGAATGTATAGAGCACGAAGGAGAGAAAGGTTGGTGTGAAAAGGGTAGTAGAGGAGTACTGAAGGGAGGGAGGAAGGAGATGCAGAAAAACCCTGGGCTTTCCGCCCTACAGAAGTTTTCTTGTTTTTGTGCTTTTAGTTTGTGAGCTCCACGTGCATGCAGACTGTATCCTGTTTGCTTGCAGTGACTGCCGGCAGTGTCACCAGGATGGACATCTGGACCATGTAAGTACAGATGCCTCTGCAGGGGAAGGTGGTCGTCCCTTTTGTGGATTAGGGAAGGAGCAATCTTGGTCTTTACTTTCACGTGCTGCCAGTTATCAAAGCACTTTGTTGCTTATTGGCAGGCAAAGGATATATGTGACTTCAGAGTGTCTTGCAAAGAATAAGATGAACTTAAATGCTGATATATTCACAATGCTTTTGAACTTTTTCTTATAAGTCTGTGAAATGTGTACAATGTCAAAACTAAAAATTAAAAAAAAAATCAAGCATCTTATATAAAAGCTTGCTTCACAATAGCTGAGATGGAACCCTTTTTGTTTTCTGTATATTGAGCTGTTGGCTGCATTGCATCCCTGGCAAACAGTCTTTTATCCTCATGTTTCCTGCAGTCTGACTAAGGCAAGACTGCCTATTTTCTTATCTTCTCACAGTATGTACATACAGAGTACTGATATTTCAGGATTTTTTTTAAAGAATTTTTTTTTAGTGGACTGTGAAGGAAAAACACTGTGATAAATTTTTTGATAGTTTGATAAAACTTCTTGTAGTGAAATGTAAGTGTAATTGTTAAGATTCATATTTATCTTGAGAAAAACTTAATGCCCTAGTGTCTGTTGCTGTTTCCTCACGGCTATTTGAATTACTGATTTTAAAGTTGTATTGAAGATGCACCCGTATCTGATTCATGTCATGCTAAGTCGTGATGTGTTCCTTCAGGATACTTACCACCACCACTGGAGGGAGGGAAACCTTTCTTCAAGTGCTCGTTGTGAATTTTGCAAAAAAACCTGTGGGTCTTCTGAGGTGCTCTCCGGCATGAGATGTGAATGGTGTGGCATCCTGGTATGTTGTGTTGCTACGTGTATTTGTGGGAACCACATATATATGGGCATGTGCTTATTTAAATATTTGATATAAACATAATTTATTTGCATACTGTATAAATATATATTTTGCATACACTTTGTAAATGCACTTAACCTATGCACTTATTTATTTAAATATATATTTATGTGTTAGATAGGAAATCTGGTTTTTTTAAATCCTCCTCATAGTAATTTTAATGAGCAGCTCCCAAAGTCACAGTGAAGCTTCGTGTATATCCAGGGAAATTTAACAGGGCCTAATCGTTATAGATTTGTGGTTAGAAGCCTGCAGTCACTTTCTGTGTTAAATCAGAATTTCTTTCAAATCATTAATTCTGCAAGGTTAAAGAGTTACATTCTAATAAGTTTATTCTTATTTCAGTATAGAATAGATCTTAACCTGTGTGGTTGGGCTTTTTTTAAGATGTCAATATCAGTTTCTGTGTTTTTCCATTCACACGACACATGTTTATTTCCTGTGCAAACTGATGGTACCCTTCAATAATTCTTCTGGAAACCACAGCTTTTCACACACTGATAAACAGTGTGCAGTGCAGATAACAATTAGTCCATCCACTTAATGCCACCTCGTATTAAAATATGATGGAAGTGAAAGTAGCACCAGATGAGGTGGGAACTGAAAAGCATATGTAAGAAATCACTAATTTTCTACTTTAGGCTAGATGAGGTACTCCGTGTAGTAATGATTTAAAATAAAACTCTGGAGGTTATTCAGTATTTCAGGTATGATTTTAATGATTTTAATTTTTTTCAATATTGTGGGGTTTGTACTTTAATCTGAGACATAATTTCCAAGGTGAGAGGGACTTGAGAACAGTCTAAGAAATGTAACATGCTATGTGGCCATACATAGAAAGATATGTGAATTCAATAATGGCAGAAGATTTGCAGCAGTGTAAAGGCAGAAACTATCAAGTCACCCTTTGAAATAAAACTGAAAACTGTCTTACCTTGGAATCTGCAAGTGGATACATCTATGTGAGAGGATACTGCTCTTTTCAAGCTGTTCAGTATATGTGCACCTTTTCCATTTCCCCCAGTAAATATCCATATAGAGTGGAAGATCAGAGTTTGAGACCAAAACTTTAAACTTCTCCATGTAGCTGTATAAAAACCTGCTGTTTTTAATAGACCAGGTTTGTGATCCTTGAAAGTTTCTTGACATATTAAGACTCCCCATTATTGGTTATACAAAACCTGAATCAAACAAATAAAAATCTAGGGTGAAAGATGGGTCATTCATTTAATGAGGGTGATTTACAAAATGTCTGTGTAATCCCTAACCTGAGTTATACAATTTCAGTCATAGTTCATTATAAATAAATTTACTTTTTTGTGTATCACAAGTTCTTAACTGATGCTGTTGTTTATAGGCTCATGCTGCTTGCTATGTAATTGTCACACCAGAATGTACCTTTGGAAGATTAAGGAATATGATTCTTCCTCCAAATTGTGTTCAGTTGTTTTCTCGCAACTTCAGCAAATTGCATTGTTTTCGAATATCGGAAAATTTGCAAACAGAATCAGGTAATACTTTCAAAGCTGAATACAACTAATTGATGAGCATGTTTAACCTAGTGTCATAATTCAGTTAAGTATGTTATTGCTAATTTTTACTGGCTTTGGGGCAATACTATAACTTCTTGCTATTTCTGAGACAGGTTAGAGATTTTTTAGTGGGCGCTGTGCAAAATGCAGAAACTTCTGTTTACTGGTGCAGGGCACTTTGTGCACTGTTCTTGAAACAAAGTGAAAACCTAAAATCAGAAAATTTGTAGTGTGAGTGTTATCATTGCTGCAAACACTTCTTGTATCTTATGTAGAGATACATTTATTTGTCTCATGGATTAGAGCATGTGTCCTTTTTAAGATTTCTGTGCAGAAATAATGCCTTGTGTCTAGGCACGGTAATGTTCTGCTGCCATCTAGAGTGAATGTTTGTTTAACAGCTCTTTAGAAAGAAGAAGTTTTTTTTAAGCCTGAGGTACACTGAAGTATTTTTTAATTTATATTTTGATTATTATGCTCCTTTCTTTTGGTACTTGAGTGGAATATGAAAGAAAATAAAAGGTAGGCAAAATACAGCTCATGAAAGTTAAATATTTACAGCTGCTCTTTTCTTAGCCTGGCAGATTGCTCTTGAGCTTTCTGCTCTGAACTCATAGGTTGGTTTTGGTGAGGAGAGCTGATCAGGAGCAAGAACCCTGTGTTCTGTATGCAGAAGCTGTAGCAGAAGTCCTGCTGCTGCATGAACAGTGTGACCCGAGGTCTACATAACCCAGACACACTCCAGTGACCTGTCAGACAGAAAGGAGGTTGCTTTTGTGGGTTGGTTTTTTTTTCAGTGAGTGTTTCTTTCATTTTAGTGAATTTGCTTGCTAGTGGTCAGAGATGTAGTATAGCACACACTTGAAAGTCAAGGAGTTTCTAATGCTTCCAACATAAGAGATAACAAAGAGTCTGGATGAGCTCAGTTTTGCTGCAAGACTCACTGTGAACTTTGATTCAGGTCTATTGTTAGGTATTTCACAAGTATCCCAACAGTTTAAGCAAAGATGAAGTTATATTATTATAACTAAGAGAAGTTAATAACAAACCTTTAAAATAGTCTTTTGTTTAACTTTTCTGATGTTAACTAAGTTTCTCTCTTCAGCAGTCGTGTGTTCATTTAATATGTCAGACTTAAACTTTCCCTTTTTTTATTTTTAAATCACCTTTTAATAAAAATTGAACATAATAATTGAATACTTTAAGTGAAAGAATCTAAGGTTTTAGCTGCACCTTCTAGTCTCTTCATTCAGTATTTTAAGAGATGGAAGAGAAGGTTTTCTATTTCAGGACTTATGCTACATGCTAAGTCTGTGAATTCATGTTATGCATAGTCAAGGTTTTTTAAAGTAAGAGTGGCTTTTTTGTATTTTTTTAGTGAAAAAGTCTGTCTGGTACTTAGAATTGAGAGAATGCAGCCATTAGCTCATGGTCAGGAGCAGATATATAGGGATGGAGAAATATTCACTAGCTTAATTTGGACCATTTCCAGTGCTTTATTGTGATATGAAGGGGGAAAAAAGCTAAATTAATAAAACTCATCTTGTTTGGAAAGGGAGAATATATTTTTATAGTCCTCAGGCTGCATATCACAGAGGTATAATATAGGGACACCCTGAAAAATCTCATTTCTAACACAGGATCTCTTTTCTGTGGCCTATGAGGATTTCTGCCCCATGGGCTCAGCTCCCCATCACCCAGTGGGCAGCAGCCTCCCAGGATGGAGGGGCTGCTGATACCCAGGGGAGCAGGGGCTGAGCCAGGGGATGCTCCCCTTTCCTCCTGCTGCAGATCTGTTGCATACCTGTGAACTTGCCAGCTGCCTCAGCAATTGACATCTCCCTTTTTCTTCATGGTCAGTGAGCCACAGTAGTGGCTCAGCACAAGGCATGGTGAGTAATTTTTGTGGTACAGTACCTGCCTTGCCCTCTGCTGTGCATAAAGTGTTTTGTTCTGTGTTTCTGTAGCTGACAGTGCTGTTTAGCACCTTGGTTTAGCACCTACATGCTGAAATCTTCAGGGTAGTAGTCTGATGTCTTCACACATGACTCCTTTTACACCATCCACATCCTGTTGAGCCTTGCTTCAAGACCTGTTGCTGGATGTTTGGCATTCTCAGTCATCTGCTGAAGATCAGGTGTGTGCAGGTCACTGCCGAAGGCACCAAATACCGTCGCTATATGCTCTTTTTCTTTGTCCAAATTCTTCCTCAAAGGCAGAGCCAAGAATTGTCTTGAACTAATTCTCACAGCATCCTGTATTGAGGAAACTCAGTGCTCTAGCCTTTTAATCCTTCTTGTTACCCATGTTCACAGAACAGACCTACATTTTCTTACAAAACCCCACTAGCTCCTAGCACATGCTGAAAGTTAGCAAGATGTGTCATGAATACAGCAGCTCCCTGATACTCTCTTAGGATGTATTTGATGCTCATCTGACAGTGAAGCAGCTCCAGTGAAGAACACCTGCTCCAGGAGTTGCTGCTGCTTTTCTAGGTGCGAGGCATAGACTCTGTATGGCAGATCTTGTTATAGACTGTATTGCGTATTAGGGATGCATGTTAGTTTCAAGATGCTGTTGGTGTAGATTTCCCTACAATTCAGACTGAAGGAGAAAGTGTAATAAAATAATTCAGCTTCTTCCCATCTCAACTGACAAAGAGGAGGGTTGGGAGCAATCAGAAGCAGTCATTTCCTGTTGTTATATTTACTACTTCTTTTTTTCTAAACTTAATTGTCTGGAGTGAAATTCAAGAAGGCATTCAGTTTTCTCTTATTTCAGGGTACTTCAAGACCATACTGTCTAAACTTCTCTCCAGTTTGCAACTTGATCTGTTTGTCTGTCAGCTGCAACAGGGAAGATATCTCAACATTCTTTTTGTATTTTAAAAGCCACAACTCAAAAGCATGATTTTTGTTCTTTCTTGTAGATAATTGAAGCATTACCCAAATATTAAGTGAGTTATCTGGTCTCAAGTTTAGGACTACTGCTTGGAGTACCCTTCTTGACATGCTATGATTCTGCTTCTTGGAAGGTTCTCCTGCTTTAGAATTTTGACTTCACCAGTATCTCTTTTGCTCTGAAGATCTACCTTTACTTGTTTTTGTTTTTTTTTTGTTTTTTTTGTTTTTTTTTTTTTTTTTTTTTTTTTTGTTTTTTTTTTTTTTTTTTTTTTTTTTTGTT
>VZTR01032569.1:0-41876 GCA_013400775.1 Chaetops frenatus | reverse complement strand
AATTTAAGCACTTGGATGACTGCTATGGAAAATACCCCTGTCTTACCCGTGGCCAAAGAGTAAATTAAGGTGAAATGTAGACTGCTGTCCTGGGAGCAATTGAGTCAATGTAAGCGCTTTTGAAAGGAGGAGTTGAGATCTCACTGTCCTCCCATTGCTCTTAGTCATGCAGCCTTATCTGTTCTCTTCCCCCCTCACTCATTTTACTAATATAACTAATAAGAAGTATCTGACAAGGAAAATGTTTTCCAGTAGTATTATCACATACCTGAAGCTGCATATAGGCACACATTTTCATCCATAAGTAGGAATTATTCTTGGTGTTCACATACATTTTTTAGTATCTTGTATATTTGTAAGAATTTAATTTTTTATTGGTAGAATGGGGCAAGGGAGGGGCAGCATATCATTTGACTTTATTCAAAGTGAAAACTGTTCCAAAGTAAGAACAAAATGGTTTTTATTTCCTTTATGGAAAAATTAAGTGTGATTGCTCAATTCATATAGTTAGCTTCTCAGAGATTCTTCAAATTCAGGGTGTTTTAGAGGATAAATTTATGTGAACTTGCAGCTCTGTTTAAGAGCTATTATGATGAAAGTAGGTATGTGGAATTTTTAGGTTTTGTTTTTAATTCTGGTATTAAAATCCTAAAAGGGGAAAAATTGAATTACTGGCTGCAACAAACAATTCCAACTAGTGTTATTTTTCATTTCTGATGCTAATACTTTCTTGTAGGCTTGGGAAGACCTGTACTAAAGCATTAGGCATTGGAAGTGTTTTAAGACTTTAAACTATTTCAGTCTAGTCTTTCAATATGTGTTTCTGGTGACTTGTAAAGGAATTCTAGGAATTTTGAACCTTTACAGGAATGTGCATCAATGTACTTTCAAGGAGAGGCAGCAAGCAGTGAATTGATTTCAGCTATGATGTGGAGCACCACACCTTTTAGAGCCCACATGGACAGGTGATACTTAACCTCTTTAAAGCATGTGCAAACTAATATTGACAGGTTTGATGCAGTGGAAGGCAGAATTTTGCTATTAATACTAAGGGGAAGGTTTCTTGGTGTTGTTGGTATTGGACACTTGTATTTTCTGGAAATTTTGTGATGAAATATTAATGGAAAGAGAAACAAATGCTAAAGGGGAAAATAGATTTGGACTTGGAACTTCTCAAGCTCTGCATTCTATTTGTGGTGGCTGGCAGTGTGGTACCTGTCTGGAGTGACACTGTTTAGGTTAGAAAGGTTAGACACAGGCTCCTTATTTCGTAACACTCTTCACATAAAAGAGAGGAATTGTTGGAGATGGTAAACTGCAATTGCGGACAGACTGTGTGTGTACTAAATAAAGATACTGCACTTTACTGAAGCTGTAAGGCCTTATTTTGAATTAACAAATGTCAGTTTACAGAAGAGCTAGAAAGGGGAATAACATCTTAAAATAACCTTTTTAAGAGTACCAAATGTTCTTAACTTGATGCTAGGCTCTTTGAGCTGCAATGAATGAGAGTAATAACAAAGTAAGCCAGGATTTGGAAGTGAGGCAAGAATATTAATGGCAGAAGTATTTCATGTGATCTTGTAAAAGGTATTTTCTGTTAAATGATGTTTAAGGAAAACTTTCTCAGAAACTTGTGTTAAGATGTCTGGCTGGATATTACCAGGATGCATCTTTTAAAACGTGTAGCTGCTTTTCAACCTTGATTTGAAGATACATTTACTAGATACAGTTTAGGGGAAAAGAGATACATTCTGTTACTCTTAGCAGGCGTAGCAAAGATAAGGCGTTTACACATAACAGAGGTTTTGTTCCGGAAACAATCTTGAGGTCAGGAATATGTGTCTTGGTAGACTAGTTTTCTGTGGCATAAATCCAAGCACCAGCTTTCAAGAGTTAAGATGGCTTGATAGCTATCTACACTCACATTATCCTGTGGCAGGTGTAAGTAATGTTTACACTTTAAATGACCCTATTATCTCTTACACCTTGATGAGCTGTAGTTTTTATTTAAGAAAAGAGCCGTGGTTTTCACTTAGTTTTAGTTGACAAGACAGGTGAATAATCCTTTAATTTTTTCCCCTCTATAGCTGAATGTTGTGTATCTAAGTAGAACTTGATCTACAAGTGTTTTGCAATTTAAAGCTTTTTAAAAGTGTTTGACATAAACTGTGTCCTAATGTTTTTTTCCCAAACTTCTTTTATTTGAGAGAACAATCTGTGATGTTTCTGTTCCAACTGAATCAGAAATTTTATAAAAAGGCAGCTAACTGCTAACTATAATTGTTTTAAAATCTGAAATATGCATAAAATTATTATTAAAGTAATAGGGTCATAAAACTGAAGTTTTATCAAACAGCACGAATCAAAACTTAAAACTTGCAGTAAGCTTGACAGCCTCAGATCACTCAAATATAAAATTTTTGAGATTAAATAGGATATTACATGATTCTGCAACTTATTACTTCTTGATGACCTTTCATAACATACAACATTTTTTAATCCCTTAAAAATCAGTTGTTCCAAAAATTGAGTAACCTTGTGCCTTGTGGGATATTAGAATTATTTCTGAATGGCTGATTTCTCTATCAACATTTCACTAAAAGCTAGTGTTTCATAGCAGTTTAAGCTTTTAAAGTGTGAGATTTACTTTATTTTTAATTTACAAAATAAAAAATAAGAAAAGGAGAGAATTTGAGATTTTTCAGGAAGAGGTAATCCTTCTATGAAGCAAGATTCCTTCTGTAATGTTTTTCATATCTTGAAATATCAATAAATGCATTTGGCAAACCAGTCCATTTAAGCACTTGTACAAGAGAGGGGTGTGATCAAATTCATAATGATAATGTATTTGTGACCCATTGAAGAATCTGGAAAATTTCCTTCACAAAAGTTACTTATGAAATACTTTACAAGAACAGTGTTATGGATGTGGAAGCCTTGTGTCTTTACCCGGGGTGGAGGGATGGGAGCTGATGATCCTCAAGATCCCTTCTAACACAGACCATTCTGTGGTTTTATGTTGTATCTAGTGGACAAAGGTCTAGTATGGAATCTTAAAGGGGCTTGCACTTGAATTGATTGTTTCTAGGTTTTCTCTCCTCCGACAGAAATTACTCTTTGAAATTACCTTTTTACTGAGCTCTGCTGCAGAGACAGGCTGTACCAAGGATCCTCAGCTCAGATAAAGCGTGGGGCCAGCTCTGGTCTGGCTTGGCTGTGCAGTTGCAGGGACAGCTCGTCCCCCCTCCCATGGGTACCAAGGGCTGGCTCCTTTCCCAGGAGAGGAAGATTGGTGCTGGCAGGGAGCCACAGGTGGAACTCTGTCCCAGAATCTCTGTGTGGCACTGCCACCTGGCACTAAGCTTTTCCTATTACTGTTCCTCCCTGCATGTCTAGTGTAATTGCTGATAATGCCTTCTTGAATATTGTTGATTGTGTCTAATAGAAATATTCAGATTGTGTCTAATAGAAATACTCAGTGCATTTTTCTCTGTGACTGCCCCTACGAACTCATCTGGTGTTAAGTCAGGAAAAAACCACTTCTGTGTGTAATGAGAAAT
Organism: Chaetops frenatus; assembly: GCA_013400775.1. Classification (NCBI taxonomy): domain Eukaryota; kingdom Metazoa; phylum Chordata; class Aves; order Passeriformes; family Picathartidae; genus Chaetops; species Chaetops frenatus. The sequence goes on along the minus strand of VZTR01032569.1, from coordinate 38,313 downwards.
ATGCCACTTATTGCTTCTGTTAGCACAATATGCCAATTTTTGTAACGTAGTGAGAAAACACTCTTCCTGAACTGCTTTACTCTATGCTATGCTTAGTTTGGGATTATGCTTCTCAGTTCTATCAGTTCACGTATAAAGAGTTTATTCTCAGACCTAATTGCTAGGAGCAGCAGGAGATTTCAGAGTACAGCCCAGGAGGTGTAATGGATTCTACAATACGCTGTGCAGTGGAGAACATTTGGGTTCCAGTCATGGAATGCAGCTATCCCGTGAAAGAATTTTCTTTACTTCTTTGTACAGGTTCATTTAGAAGATTTTATCTCAAATGTTTAATTCTGAGACCAAGAGATAGCTTTTTTTAAATAGTCCCTTTAACAAGAAGAATCCCTGGTAGTTAAAAGACTTCCTAGTAGTCAATTCATGCAGGGAAGACAAGATTATATGAAAATATTTTTTATTCACTTTTGATACATTAATTTCCTAGAAATTACTTTGAGTCTTTCTTGGGAATGTGCATGAGAAGTGAATATGCACTTATTTATAAAATAAATGAGAAATGCTGTTTATTCTGAAGTATTTAGTTTCTTATGCCAAGAATGTCACTGTCAATACTAATTTGCGCATTTAATTGCATCCTTCAGAAATAGGGCGTTATTTTTAATTAGAAAATTAGCATAGCAGAAGTATTTTTAGTGAATTAGTGACTTGAATGATTTTTCATTATAAATAAGCAAGGGTGTGTATGTGTGTGTGTGTGTGTAGAGGCATTGTTCTTGTTCCTTAAGTTTTACCGGAACCAAGAATATTTGGAGAAGTCCTATGGGCTGTGAAGTTTTTAAGGGCAAGAAATGACGATTTTGTTATCACTCTTAATTCTTCTATCCACCTAATTTTTCCCATTTGTGTGCTTTTACCTTCAGAACAGTCTTGTGAAAGAAAAGGTCACAAGAAGTTGTGCTTGTAGATTGCATTGAGCTTATTTTTGTGCACACAAGTACACTCTGTGATGCAAGGGAAATTATTCCCAAGGAATGAGATGCTGTGTTCCAGATCTTTCCTACTAGGGTAATGTGTTTGGAGATGTGAGCTAAGACATCAAACAGCTGGATTTCTTCCCCATTTTATGATTCTAAGAAATGGATTAGGATCTCTCCTGCCGATACTCCAGTTTTTCCATGCTGGAATGCTCCATGCTAGGACGAGATGACGTTATTCTATTGAAGAAAAGCTTCTGTGTAAAATAAATTATCCATCTTCAGATTATTGGAAGATTTTCAGAAAAAATAGTAATTGTGGTCACAAAGTTTTAATTTTCAGCAGACTTGCGAGCTTATTGAAAAGATGAAGTCACACTGGTGCGTTGTGGAAGGGTGAGGGGGATCACACATTGCTGTATTGGAAGTGATAGTTGAATATTAGGATTTTTTTTTTCAGATGGTGTGTTGCTGTAGATTGGTATAGGTTGCCCAGATAGTCTGTAGAACATATATACTTAAAAATACTAAAAGGATGGCTGCATCCTAACTAAACTGATCAAAACCATGGCTTCAACTTGGAAGTTGGCTGTACTTTGAGCAAGTTTGGACCAGGTGGCTCAACTCCAGATGGTCCCTGCATCCATCATTAATATATGATTGCTCTTAGTTCCAATTTCTAACTTGACAGGATTTGAGAATCCACATAGATATAAACTTGATTTTCTTTACTTTTCCTTGTTAAGATGGAGAACAATGTCCTTCTTTCTAGGAAGCTTAAAAGGCATTTAGCCAAAGAAGAGAAAGTTCTGTGTGGAATTGTATTTAAAACCTAGTGATACCAGGGCATTTTTGGATACATGTTTTTGATCTCTCTCAGACTTCAGAAGTCTTCCTTTACTATTTTCGTAGAAGCTCTGAGGAGAATTCAGGGCACTTAGAGCATTTTCTTTTCTGTAAATATTATAGGACTTTACCCAGACTGACTTTCAGAGGGAGACCAACCATGTGATTGGAGATCAACCACGTGATGGAGACACGTTGCTAGTTCCTAACATTTAAGTTTGTTTCATATCAATAAAGGCCTTAAGTAGTAAATACTCTCAGTGGATTTGAACAGCTAAGCTTGGATAAAGTCATGTTGGATTAAAATGAGCAATTATCTCTTGAGCTTTGTATTACTAAATTTAGTATTGGGCAATCTACTAATTCTATTGATTATTGGTTTATAGTAATTCTGTAAGAAGCTTTGTTTGAAAGTGGTACTGTGCTACAGACATTTACGTGAGTAAAGCTTTGAAGGTCACATAATGTACCTTTTGAACTTCTAAAAACAATATTAGAGTAAAAGGTTGTGTCCCTATAAAAAATAACACCTGTTGCAAGAAGCTTGAATCACAGTCTTTTTAGAGTTAAATTTCTCTCCATTGCTTCCACTGATAAATAAATTAAATTTTATATTAATTACCTTTCCTGAAGATCTGTTTTTTTATTTTGTTTAGGTTAGATGTTTTGGCCAGGCTGAAGGCTATCATAAGTTGTTTCACCCAATTCATTGGGAATGAAGGAAAAGAAATGGCCCTGGTTTTGTTTTGTTTTTCCTTGTAAATTGTATTTATAAGTAAATCTTTATCTGTCCATCTGAAAACATTATTACTCCTATCTGAATAATGAAACTTAAGGAAACAGACCTACTCAGTGCAGCTGTCTTATTTTTAGAAGGTTTCTCAGTGCTTTGCTTTGTTGACTTAGAATCAAAGTAAAGTTTGTCCAATTTTTATTATCTAGTTTTGTCCTACCTTTGGAGTTGAATATGCCTATAACATGTTTTTGGGTAATCATAGCAGTATACTCAAGAACAGTAGTTTCAGTATTGTTTAGGATGGAGATCCTTGGAAAATCTGTCAGGGAATTTGTGGAAACAGCAGGAGACCAAAATGGGGAAGTTCTTATTTCACAGGGAGTAAAATCCTGAACAGTTTCAGATTCCTGCAAGGTTGATTGGTTTTTTTCCTAGTGCAGTGATCAAAATACATGCTTAAAATGGTCTTATTTATAATATTAAAAGAAGTAATTATAAAAGATGCTCTATTACTAGAAGTATGCTAGAGTTTCTCTTAGGGAGAAATAGTTCCTGCAAAAAACCCAACACTTTGGCAACACATAGAACTGTTCAAGTGTATATATAAACTGTAGCTTGATACTTGCTAATTAAATATAGAAAATAAAACAGAAACCCTCACAGGCACAGTAACAGCATTTGCAGTGAGTGGTGGCTCACTCAGTTGCAGCTTTGAGTGGGATGTGGTGAGTAATGCAGTTATTTTTGAACCTCATACTTTTGCTTTCCCTATGCATAAGATTATTGTATCATGATGGCATCAACAACATGACCATTGTTAATGATGCCCCCGATCATATTATATACCAAGTGATTTATGTCTAGGCGTCACATTGGCATTAAGTTCTCTGGGAATTGTATTGTGCATAGCAGTCATGGAGGGCAGAGGTCAGGCTGTCGGGCAGGGGCTGGGTGGTGTTCTTGGAAGAAACTCACAAAAGACAAGTCTCTCTCTATAAATAGGACTGATGAGTGCTTCGAGAAATTAATCTCTTTTCCACTCTTACATGGAAACAAATAGCTTTTAATATGCTTAATTTCAGATTTGGTCATAGTGCCAGTCAGTTGACTCTAATTAAACTAGTGTTGGAAGTGTGTCAAGAATTGTGTCTTGTTACATGAAAAGGAATGTTTGACCAAATTAATTAAATGTTAAACTTACTTATGTTAATAATGATTTTTGCTTGTATTGTTAGTCATTTAGCACTGTAAAAATACACAAAATGTCTATAAAGCAGTGTCTTTTTGGGCTTAGGGATTCTTTCTTTGGGAAATAAGTCTGACGTCTTACCACTTTTTGTTTTTTAAAGCTCTGTTTTCACCAGAATTTTTCAACATCTTTAATCTAGTGTATGTGTGCTATGCACACATATTATGTGCATGTATGCATACAGTCACAATTCCTAGAGCTTGCCTGCATAATATAAGTTTGCTGAATTTGCATCTGTCTAAGAGCTGGAAGACCACTTCCTTTTCCTTTGGTTAATGTCAGTCTTCTGTAATAACTCTTCAACACCATGAAACAGAGTATTTAGTATTATTGTTAATTGGTCTCTTCCTGAGGTTGTTTAAATAGGAATTGAAAAGCCTATTGTATATGCAGTCTCCATTACAGGAGACATGGTAGTAATATGTTCATAACAGTCAGTGGATTGATATCTTTTGGTAAGATGTTGATGCTAGTATTGTCTTGATGTGAAAGGTCAAAGGAAAAACAAGATGTTGAAAGTACATGTCTTAAAGAGCAGTATGTAGTAATTTGAGGATGTGCTCCTAAATTCATTAAAACGTTCTAGAATAGGAAAAATGCCACTCCAGCATATCTGTAAGTTATTTGAAGTGTTGGCAAGCATTTCAAAATAGAAGTTCCTTTTATGTTCCTGATACTTAAATGGTGTAGTCCTGATAATGAAATTAGTGGTGTAATTGAACATCAGTTCCATCTTGATGTGTTATTGCTACTTTAGGATATATTGGCAGCTTTTTCAAGGAGAGAAAACTACTTGCAGACTCTAAACAAAGGGTAATTCCTTAGGAAAGGTAATAAGCTGAACCAGGAGATTATTTTGGCATTCTTACAACTGTCCTGATATGAATCCCTGCAAAAAAAAGGAGTATCATGTAATTTTTCTGCCTTGGCCTCCTATTTATCAAGTAGCTTCTTTCAGTGTTACAGGTCAACATTGTATTATTTGTTTCACAACAGAATTCTTAAACTGAATAAGAATTTGACCTAATTTGTCAGAGAAATGAGTCTAGCACTAGTTCCTTGACACCCTGGAAGGATAGAAAGGAAATGGTCGTGTTCGTTTACTAAACATGCTTTTGTCAAGTACTTTTGGATTTCTATTTCTTAAACCTCTTGTATTTAGATACTAAATTTGGGCAGTAGGTAATTTTTTGCTTACTTGTGTCCTTTTAAACTTTCATGAAAAGGCCACAGAGCTGTGTATATTGGAGTTCATGTCCCACTTGGAAAGCCAGGCCGTCGACGGCATAGACATCGTGGGCACAGGCACCACAGAAGAAAAAAAGAAAAAGAAAGTGATAGAGAGGATGGCCGAGAATCTCCATCATATGGTAAGAAATTTGTGGTGCATATTCTTTGTGTCTCCTGAAAATAAACTTGTAGTAGTTACTTCTTGCTTAAATGTTGTTTGTTTTATGCTATTTCTTTTATTCTCACTGTAATTAATGTATTTCTGTGTACAATCAGGCAACGGTTTTGTGGTTGTGTTTTATCTAAGTCAGAAGCTGTTGGAGTTGGTCCAGCTGTCTGCATGAGTGTTCAGCAGCCTGCACTGAATAGGTTAGACTAGAGCTTTGTAATGCTCTCCTGTAGCATGAAAATCTGTGTTATTTAAATTAGACACCTTTTTTCAGATTGTGTAGTCGTGTATGCTTCTTCCTCTGATTTTTGAAAGTAAGCATGTAGCAGTGAAAAGCAGCATTTGCCATGGTAATTTGATCAATGATCTTATTTTATTGAAATATTTACTTTAGCCTTCTTGTTGCCTGTTAGTAAAGAAATTGTACTGCCTCCTAAGTTTTTGGTTTGGATCACAAACTGCATCCACCCCCACTCCCCAATCCTCAAGAGATGATGATTTTGTCATACCATTCTCTGAACTGAAATTATTTGGCAGTACTCTTAGCAGTTTTTCTTTGAGACCCTTAAGTCCACTTTTATTGCTAGACTGCTGTGAATGGGCAAATTATGGCGCAATGTTCAAATTTAAATGTGGACACCGTGCTGCTCACTGTCACCTTTCTATGACTAGCAGCTTGTTCTGCGTGGGGCCAGTACCTGAAACAAAGGAGTTTTCAAATGGAAATGCTTTGACAAATCTCCTTTTACCGTTCTCCTACAGTTCTTGAGTTCAGCCATCTTCAATGCTTCCCCTCCCAAATACAAATTATTATAGTTGACATTATGGTTGTAGAGTCTTGCTGTACAGTTTTTGAAGAAACAAGTGATATTAAGTTGATAGAAATTCACTTCTCTGTCCTGGTTGCTGCTGTGTACTGCATGCACAGAGTTTGGCAGGATTCTGGGGTGTGTTGGTTTTGGGATGGAAACAATCTGCAGTAGACCTTAACTGATAACGAATGTTGTTTGCATTCAAGAGCACATTTTGGAATTATGCTACTGGATGATGGTATATACCAGAACAAAACTGCTAAAGCAAAACTCAGGTTGGAATGAACTTTGTCAGTAATTCAGATCTTATGTTTAGATCTAAAAGGCCGTCTTCCTTCTACAGTAAAAGCCTACAGTTGTATATTCATATCTAACAGCTGTGAGAGTGATACTTCAGTGAACAAAGTTAAGATTTTTAAAATTTAGGAAAATTAAAAATAAAAAAAACTAAAATTGAGATTTACCTGGATTTTCTCTCTCTGACCTTCCTTGAGGTAACATTGCAATTAGTACATTATTGAACCCTTGTAATAAGAAAATTCACTTAAGTTGAAACAAAATCTTTGTATAAGTATTAAAAGTATCTCTAAATCATGTGGTTGCTCATATTAATTTAAATCCAGTACTTACTTGATCAATAAAGACAGTTTAATTTTCTAGCAAGTTATTACTGAGCCTGCTCCACCAGGCATTATACTATGAGAAGTTAAAATATTTTTTGAACACTTCAGCTGCACAGTTTTCTAGTTTCCTATGCTAATTTATATATAGTGCTCCAACCATGCAGTAAAAAATTTTATCCTACGTAAGTAGCAACAGACCACGGAAAAATCTGCTGCTCTAACAGTGACTGCCTGGCTACTCACTGATGACTGTCTTGAACTATTCCTTGGGCAGCTGATCTGTAAGTAAGGCTGTTTGTTTCCATCAGCCTGTTTTGTTTTCACTTTTTCTCCTTTAGTGTCCTATGTTGTGATGGTATTAATTACTTTGTTCTCAAAATTAAAACAAGTTTTCTTTGTTTTAACCAAATTTGCTGTTAATGTTAATTTTCATATTGGCAATCTATAGAAGAGCCAAAAACAGTTTTATTAATTTTCATAAACATGAATTTCCAGATGTTTCATTTTCAGAAACAGTGCAAAATTTTCAGAGATCCTTCTTTTAAAGAAACGTATGTTTCTTTTGTTCCTCTTCCCTCATAAAAAGGATGTTGTCCTGCATATTTCTAAATGAGGGCAGGAGATTTTACTGTTATCTAGTGTTTCTTCAGTAATAGAAGTATGAATTCTTCTAATTGTTCAGTTTCTTCTTTTCTTCAAGACACACCATCCCAACGAGTGCAGTTTATCTTGGGTACTGAAGATGATGATGAACACATTCCTCATGATCTCTTCACTGAAATGGATGAACTTTGCTTCAAGGATGGAGAAGAATATGAATGGAGAGAAACTGCTAGGTATGTTTGGAGTAGATTGTTTCAAAGTATATCTTACAGTAATTTCATTTCAAAGAACTGCAAGCCAAGTTTGGGTTAGAATCTTTGCTGTCTATAGGAGTTGTGCACTCAGTTCATGCTCGGCAAACCAAAACTTTAGTTCTTTGTGTCCAACTCTGAAAGAGTCAATGTGGTTTCTTGAGATCCTCAGGCTTTCTGGTGGCGTGTTCACTTTCCTAAAACTGATCATACCAAACACTGTGAAAGGTAGGAGTATGCCGAGTTATAAATATGGGTGTTTCTCCATGGAGTGTGGTATTTGCAATCTCAGAAATCAATTTGGTTTATTATTGCCAATATGTTAGTATCATTTTCTTCTCAAACATAAAGAACATAATGTATTATGTTTTTCCCTGATTGCAGTTGATTAGTTTTTGGCAAATTGCATGCCTGAACATTACAGGATGCCGTAATTGTTTTTGACCCTTACTGGTTTAGTTGCTTCCTTCTACATATGCACTGTGATGAATTCTTCCATGTTCCGCACTTCCAGCTACCTTGTTGCATGCTAGCTTTTGCAGAATTTCAATTTGCATTATGTCTGTGAGTCAGAATCAATAACAGTTCATAGTTTCACATATTAATATTGCCTAGTTCTTAAATGTCTGACACAGCATCCTGAGGAGACTAGAACATGCTATTATATGGTATGTTTCAGACAGCTTTCTAATCCTAAAATACTGATGAAAGTAAGATACAGATCAGGTAATAAGGCAGACTGCCATATCCTTCACAAGAACATGTGAATAGACAGGTATTGGTCATGTCCAAAGAAACAAAATGGGTAAAAACTAAAACAGTTGAGTGTGGTTATTAGGGCCTGATAAAAATGTCAATCAGTTGGGTTGTCTGAGAAAAGCAAAGATGGTATGATTTCCTGCTATTTCCAGTTCTGTGTCGTGCCTAAGCCACATGGAAGAGTGGGATTGCTTGCCAAATTTTCCTTCCAGGAGAAACATAAATGTGTGTATGTGAATGCATTTCAGGTGGCTGAAGTTTGAAGAGGATGTTGAAGATGGCGGTGATCGATGGAGCAAGCCTTATGTGGCAACTCTGTCTCTGCACAGTCTGTTTGAACTGCGGAGCTGTATTCTTAATGGGACGGTCATGTTGGACATGAGAGCTAACACACTTGATGAGATAGCAGGTTGCAGCAAAAATTTTTAAAATATTTATTCCTAAATTTTGATCTATAGCTTGAAATGTTTTTGGTGATGTCCTTATGTTCTTGAAAATACTATGTGGAAGAAACAGGTATGTGCATGCTTGCTGCTCTTTTCTTGGTCTGGTTGTGAGGAGCTGGTCCTACAAACTTCACTTACAAAAAGCTACACTGGATGAGTAGGAGTTCCTTAGTATGTATTTTAGGATGAGGTCCAGAACTTGCCTTTATGTTCTAATCCCTTAATGTATTCTCTGTCTTTGTTTCTACAGATGAATTATAAATGTCTGCCAGAACATTTTAGGAGTTATTTGTGCACTTTAGTACCATAATTATTAATCATATTTTGGCTGATGTTAACTTGATGCCATTAGTGCAGTTGGTTGTTGCACATCTGGTATTTTTTTTCACCTTTATGAGAGGTGAGCAGAAATAAATTTTGTACATGTTGTTTGACCTACTGTGTTGAGTGTCCTCACTAATCACATGGTCATTTTGGATACTGTACAGGCAGCTTTGAAGACTTTAATATATATATTATGTATAATATATAGACACATGAACATATATATGCACATTATATGTATCTGCTTGCTCTAAATGCTTTTGAATTAGTTCTAGTTTATTTTCCTGGTATCTCTTGCTACAGGTACCACACAGTAGAATGCCTTCTAAGGAATCATATTAGACTTAGGGTTGACCAGCATGTGTGAAGGACAAGGTGTTTTGGCCTTAAAAACTTTGGCAGTACTTGAAATGTTTTCTTGTTTTGGAATCCTTGATATTCACTCAAAAAATTGGTATTCCCTTCCTGTTTTTCTGACTTATTGAGCAAAAGTGTTCAATACATCATTTGTAAATGTGATGTTTTGGTTTATAATTTTATTTCTAGTAACTGAATTTAGCAGTAATCTTAGTACATAAGGAATGTGGTTGCTTAATTCCGTGTAATGAGCACTTTTAGTAGCAGGTGTTTTACTTGGAACTAGGATGCTTTAAGAGACTATGAATTTGTCTCAAGTTGATTTTAGGTGCCATTGTGAAGCATGTGGATTAGCAGTACTTGGTATACAAATGTGTTGTTTCCATAAGCCAGGAATACCCAGTAGGTAATATTGTTTCTTACTCAGAGAGGGTGGCAGGTTTCCTTTTGAGAACCTGTAGCAAAAAGCTGTGTGTTTCCAGTGATCTCAGAAAGAAGCTGCACTGTACTGACGGACACTTGGCTGCATGTTGTTCTGTTAGTAAGGACAGAGCCCTGTCCTGAGCCCTAACAGTGTTCATTGAGAAAAGTTCTATGCAATTTCAGTTTAACAATGCAGTTCAGTCTCAATACATTATTTAAACCTGCCAAAATATATTTAAAAATTTGTCACATAGGTTTGTGTTGCTTTGTGCAGGTTAAAGTCTTTTATGAATTTATTTTATTTTTTATTATTTAAAAAAAAATGGACCCCTAGGAAACCACAGTAGATATTTTCCCTGATACATAGGCTTTCTCTACTGATGTGAGCATAGTGCTGAAATGCACTTTTGAAACTTGATGTTGTTTGACTGATGAGTAATTAGTTTTAAATGGTGTACCTAGATTTAGTTTTATACTTTCTCTTCCAAAGCATGTGAACCACATGAAGTTTGGTAGAGTCTCAGGAGCTTAGGGCATCTGAAGATGACCAAAGTTGTGGAATTCATCTCATTCTATAGCAACTTTCACTTTTATATGGTCGTATGTACTTTTAAAAGTAGGGAACACCAGGGTAAGACTGTCATAAGTCTGTTCTCCATTGTGTTTGTCTTTGTGTACTCACTCCTTGTGTAGTTTTGTTGAATACAATAAATACTTTTTTTTGAATGTGAGTTTCCATTGAAAGTTGAAGTAAATGGCTATAAATTATAAGGTACCAAGTAATTTATTTCTTGAAATGATGCTACTAACAAATACTCCCTCTTGGATCTGCATGTTGTGCTTTTCTTATTCTCACATTTGCTTGTTTAGTGATGTCTTTGAAAATTTCCTATAGATTCTTGAAGATGGTTTTGCTAAAGAAATGACTTTTCTTTTAAATGAATTTAATTGTCTTTGATTATTTGATGCAACTACAGTGCTTGAGTGTGGTGAATGAGAGATATGATAGTTACCTATATAATTTTCTTCTTTGTTCTCTTGTTATTATTATGTAGATATGGTTTTGGACAGCATGATTGCCTCTGGCCAGCTGGATGAATCCATAAGAGAAAATGTGAGAGAGGCTCTTCTAAAGAGGCACCATCATCAGAATGAGAAAAAATTCAGCAGTCGGATTCCTCTAGTTCGGTCTTTCGCAGATATAGGCAAGAAACATTCTGACCCTCACTTGCTTGAACGAAATGGTGAGATAAGTTGTAGCACCCAGTTCATACTAACCTGGTAAATGATGTTCTCACTGGAAATGAAGGAAAGGTCAGCTGGTAATAACAGATAAGTGTTTCCTTCTTGATGAGCAAAGAACTAACAATAAGAGTGTGTGTGATGTGTAGCTGTGGATGATATTTTTGAATTTACTCAAATATTCTACTCCTGCCTATACACCATAGCATGCATTATTATTTTGAAGTATAGTAATAGACCTACATTGGTCCTAATTTTTTTATAGTATATGCTTAAATAAAATGTGCATTGTTTGAGGAATTTCAGCATCGTGGCATAACTTTATACTTGTGTCAGATGGATCCTACTTGCTTAGACAGTCTTTGCACAAGAGAATTAGTGATGATGTCATGAGTTTAGTGATGCTGACAATTACTGTGTTTTAACACTGTGTTGTTATGTTCATTTGACAAGAAGTGTGCTATGCCAATGGTGAAGGTAGTACTGTTAGCTAGGACACTGTTTATTTTTATCTTGTTTTGTAGAGAAGGGTTGAATGGAAACAAAAATCCCAAACCCAAGAACATCAGCAATGTTTTTAGAAGCTGCACCATACCATTTTTAAGAAGTTCCTGAGAATATTTTCTAGACATCCAGTCCCAAATCCCAGATAGTAATACGTACTACAGAGCAGCTTACTTGTATTTTTGTGCTTTTGTGGGGCCTCTGTTTTTGTCTCTGTTCTTTGTTTTCTTTTGCCTTGCATTAGGTAAGACACACAGAATTTCTAATGAAATTTTTTAGTCTGGTGAAAACTTAATTCTAATTTCATGGATCAGTCCTTGAAATGAACTTCCTTTTCTGTCTTGAAAGATGTCTCACTGCTTAGAATAGGTTTCACTTAGTAAAGTGCTTATTAGGAATTACATATGCTGGACCATTCTCCAGTGAATGCCTGAGCTTACTGATAGTTTTTGTTAGCCAGTGAATATATGATATATGCTTAAGTATTTCTCTAATAGTTTCAAATTTCTTTTTTCCAGAATGAAAATGCAGCTAATTTATCTAAGAGCATAATGTCTTCTGTTACTCCTGACTTTCATGTTTTGTTCAGCAAGCATGAAAATTTCACCCACACAGACTTGGTTTTGCCCATTCTTGAACACCTGTATCCCCAGGTGTAATTCTGTGAATTTAAGATCTCTTTCTTGTCAGTTACCTTTCAAGTATCACTTCCACTTTTTAGGGCATTTTATTCCTAATACTCTTTCTACAGGAGATAATGGGATATATGCTGACATAAGAAACTCATATAATATACTTACTTTTCTCTTTATTATCCTATGGTAACCCTTTAATAAGATGGTAAACCAAACATGCATATGTGTATATTAGTTCTTAGGCTTCTTGGGGGTGTGTGTGTGTGTTGGGATGTCTCATGTTCATGATTCATCACAGGTATCCTGATCAAACTTAGATATTACTGTAGTGATTAATATAGGCAAAATCGACCAAGTCTGGTCTATTGGTCCTGTTTTCTTTGATGCTCTGCAGTTTTGATGTTTTAATAGCGGAGTTTTGAGGCTTTTGTTCTTAAATTAGGTTTGCATCTGTAGGATCCACTCTTTGATTGTTTGCGGGGAGGGGAGTGTATGTGACCTTTACCTAGGCATGCTTTCTGCACATCCTACTTGTTAATTATTGTGGGGTTGTTCAACTTACTGGTCTCTGTAGTGCTTGGTATAAATGTGAGAGTAAATGTGTCTAGTTTGCTATTTCCTTGCTTGATGGCATGGTACATGAAACTGGCATGTTTTGGATATCAGGGATTGTAGGAGAAGTCATCAGTAATGCTTTTGTCCCAGGAAGAGTGTTTGTGGCAAATGGGAGAAATGGTATCACTAAACCTTTTAATGCAAGCACTAATATAAGTATAAACAGTTTCCCTTCCTGCTTAAGGAAGAACTGAAATCCATTACAAACTCCAGTCTGAGGGAACCATCACAAGACTATATTCTCTTCACGTGAAACCAGTGGGACATGGAAACTAGAGCAAGAAAAGTAACAAGGGATTTTGGAGAAATGTTTAGTTTTAGGCTTATGGGGCTACTAGTAAGTCATAGCAAGAGGATATGGAGAAGGGGCTGAGTATCTCATTTTTGTGCCCTCTTCAAAAATATACATTAGACTACAGCTGCTTGCAAAAATTCTCAGTAAAACAAGACTTCTTTTGGAAGACAGTTGCATTTAACACATTTAGATATGTTTGGTCATGATCACTTTTTAAAAATTAATATATGCAATTGTTTGTATATAATGGATAGAGTTAACTGAAGTCTTGTAATGTTTTGGTTGCTAATGATTTTTTAGTTTATTTTTTGGATGGGTTAACAGTAGCTGCTGGGCAATTTGCAATAAGAAATTCTAGAAAAATTTAAGAGTCAGTTTCAAGAAATAAAATTTTTTTGGTTAACAAATCTTGTTCTAAGTTAAGATAATATCTTCTCCCTCAGATCTTTGGCGTTCTAATTAGTACTCCTCAGTAATTTCTGACTTTCCTAATGTTTGATATCGGATTTGCTCTTATCTCCTCTCTTACTTGCATGGGTATGACATTTTGGCCCATAAAGCTTGCAATTTACTATGTAAATGTTAATACATATTTGTATCTGTGTGCGTTTGTTTTGTTTTAATTTAATTTAATATAATATATCCCTTTTGTAAGCCTCATGGTGTTCCATTTGTTTTATCTCAGGGGAAGGCCTTTCAGCCTCCCGCCACTCTTTGCGAACAGGTCTCTCTGCCTCAAATCTTTCCCTGAGAGGAGACAGCCGTTTGTCAGTTCTTCTCAGTTACCTTCTTCCTTCTTCAAGAGCTGGGACCCCGGCAGCCTCAAGGTGTACAACCCCTGTAACTACCCCTCAAAACACACCACCCTCCAGCCCTACCTCCAGGCTCCCGCCAACCACAAGTGCCCAGCCAAGTCCGCTTCAGGGCAAGGAATTGCTGGTGTCACCTGCCAGTGATGATATTCCTTCAGTAGTAATCCACCCACCTGAGGAGGACTTAGAAGTGCAGGAAAGCCAGGAAATGAAGACAGAGGAAAATATTGGCAAAACACCAGGCAACTATTGAAACTTAAGCTGTCCATGTGTGATGCTCTCTGCATCTGGATCACTTGCATTGCAATGTTTTCAGCACAAAGAAATACCTGCATGTTTATTTCTTCTCAGTTGTGACTGTCTTCTTGTTTGGCATTTTTAACTTTTTAGCTTTTAACTAAAGCAAGCGAAAAATTCTTTAATTAACATTCATTTATGTAATTAAAAAGGAATATGGTTTTAAAATCTAATATATAAACAAAATGTCAAAAATGGTGGCCTTTTCCTTTCACTCACCTACAGCAGGTTTTGCTTTGGTTTTGTCAGTGGATGAGTTAATGTTTTACAACAGTGTTTGGTATCGTGAGATAGGTACAGCTGAAAACATGGTAAAGTATTAGAGGTGAAATGAAAAGAATTAGGAAGGATACAGTTATCAGTGGCATTCATAGTTTAGTTGTATAATGAAGCCTTCAAGCAGTTTTATTTTGGTCTTCTACTTTTAAAAACCATTGCTGTTAAAACCAGTTAACTGATGAAATTGTCAGGTTCAGTTCCCCTGCAGCTGTTTCCAGGTAGTTCTCCATTAGTGCACTGCTTCAGCATCAGACACTCCATTAGTGTTTTATTATGTTTGGTATGCAAAATCGGAGACAGTAGTTAGGAGCTTGTAATTGTAGGCCAAAGCTCAGTAATTTATTATTTTGTTATCTACAAAGCTGTTCTTGATATGTAAAAAGATATGGAGGTGTATAGATGAGTTGAAAGAACCTGTTAGAACTTTACATCCTTTCTTGAAATGTTTTTAGTAAAACTTTCATAACTTGTGCAGTCTGCATACGTACTGTTACATTTGCTTTACTTTTGCAAAATTATCACCTACTTAGAAATGTCACAATTCTTCTTGGCTGGTGGTGTTTTTAAGGGGGGATCATCTTTCTTTTTGGTCTTCAGGCTCTTCCTCCCCTTCCTAGAAATTTTGCCAATATCTAGCTTGTAGGTGTGACTGCTTTAGGCCTCTGTGTGTTGGAGTGTGATGGTGAGTGATTTCCCTCAGTTCTTCCATCAGTTGAGGCTTTGCTTGGTTTCTTCCTCACTTGTTTAATAAATAAGAGTGTGCTGTTACATACAGCAGTGAAAATATGCTGACAGAGAAGGGGCTGTAGTTATCTGCCTTTTCACATTGGTGTCACAGTCACTGAAAAGGAAAGAAACTATATCATAGTTTCTTATCTTTAGCAGAAATATAGAGGCCTTATCATTACTGAAATTCAGAAAAGCAAACAAAAATTTCTTTTTCTGACTTCATTTGTGGGAAATTAAGAGAATTCACATGATGATAATTCTCTCACAGGTTGTCTTCCAGAGGTGCTTAGAAATCAGAAGTAAAATAATAGCTGTGATTGTTTTTCCAGTTCTCATTTGTCTGCCAGGAATGGCAGCATGCCAGACACAAGTCCTTTATAATCCAGGAGAAGGCAAATAAATGAAGCTCAAGTACATGATGCTATTATTATCACTAATAAAGCTTTCTACTAGAATCTCCAAGTCATATTCAAATTACTTCTGTTCCTCATAGGGATGTTTTTCATAAAGAAAAAAAATCTGAAAGAGATGATTTCCCAGTTAATCCATAAGCTTTTCTACAGAATGATAAACACCAACAATGAAGATATTTTTTGTTTTTTGGGGTTTCCTCCCCCTTTTTTCATTCAAGAAATCATCTGACCACAGAAAGACATGTTTTTTCCTCAGAGTTGCTTTTGAAGACATTCTCAGACTATGAGTTCAGGGCTACAACTGAACCAATCTCTGTCTTAGGAGACAAGAGTGAAAAGATAACCCTGACAAGGAAGTCAACTTCCTGATACTAATTAAAAAAAACCAAACCAACGTCTTCCTGGTCCATTCCACTATAGGTTAATGGCCTGTATCACCTCTCTAGTAACTAAGAGTTTTGAAATCTGAATACATTTTCCACATCTGTATGATTGAGTTGGGTTTGCCTCTTATGAGTGTTAGGAACTGTGTTAATTTTCTAATAGGTGGCTTTTTTCTGCTTAACATTCCTCTGTCATTTGCCAGTTATTCAGACTTCTGTTTTCTAGTTTTCATAAATAGCTGGAAGGTTACTGAACTTAATGTGAGTTACTATAAAAGGAGGGAAAAGAGACAGACCTTTGGTCTACCACTTAATTTTAATCAACTAGTCATCAGTTCATAGTAAGTCAACCAGACAAAGGCTTGTTTTAATAATGTTTTTTAATTTTGTCATCAGCTGAAGAGCAGTGTTTGTTTTCCTATCCTTGAACTGTTGAATAATGAATTCCATAGGAAGGGCTAGGAAGTGAGCTGTGTCACAGCTAAGAATGACCACTGTTAATTCACCAGCGTCACTGAAGTTTTGTAATATCTGTGAACAACAGCAAAGAAGTCTGTTCTAAGAGGTCTTTTAGTCCACTGATAAATGTGCTTTAAAACTGTGGAAAATAACATTTACAACACCTTTCCTCTTACAGTAATTGCTCACTGGAAATAATAATTCAGAAAGGTTGGCATATTTGCTCTCTAGTGGTAATTGGAATTTTTTTTTGCACTAGAACTGGAATTTAGTTTTAAAAATTGATTTAAATTTCCTCAAATACAAATATGGTGAACTTCATATTTAGAAGGTTTGTATTACATAATTTTTACCTTTCTAAATACAGTTATTTTGGAATAGTAATTGTTAGGTAGTGAACTCATATCTTACTCATCTTTTTATATGAAACAGATGTGAGACAAATGTATGTATTCTTCATGCTTTCTTTTTCTGTAGATAATGTTAATTAGATTTTGTGATCACAGTAATAAGTGTAGTTGGCTGGAAAAAGCCCATGATCTTTAGTGAAGGTGTAGTTATAAGTACCTTGACTTGGGTTTATGAGATTTTATTCCAAATGACTCAAGACTCAATCCACTGTAATCTTCTGGAGGAGACAAGTGGTCCATCTGCCTAACATCAGGAAGAGTACTGTGTTTTTAACCCCTTGGTAGCTTGGTAACAATGAGTTTCTCTGTCTTATGATCTGAAAAGTAGCTGTCCTTGAGTTTGCATCTACTGAATTGGCAAAGAGAGGAAAATAAGTTCTTCTATTAATGTGAGTTTGGAATAGAAGTGTTTCACTATTAAAGAAAATATTTTTTTTTTTTTGTTCAGAGTTTCTCTGTAAATATCAGATTGGTGGATATGTGTAATGAAATGCAGTCTCATATGGAAATGCTCGCTCAGGTCTGAAAACCTGTGAGCAGTAGTGTCTTGTGAGCGCAGCAGTCTGTCCAACTGCAAGGCCAACAGAAAGAAAAACTATTCACACGTCATTTAGGATCCGACAGATGTTCCTATGTCAGTGCCAAAATGTGTGAGCCCTAAGTATGACTAATTGGAGAAATTTTGAAGGCAAATCTTTTAAAAGAATCAGTATCACCTAGTACTGAAATCATAAATACTTCTTCTAATATGTAGAATCCTTGTTCTCTGTCCTTGTCCTTGATTGTCTCTCCACTTCTTGTTCTACTCTGCTTGTTCTTGCTTACAGTGCTTTTCCAAAAAGTACAAAGCAATGTATTATGGCTCATCTTTCATCAGTTAAAAACATTTTAAGTTACCTATATTGCTGCAGAGAAGGGGAAAAATTGAAAAAGTTTATATGTCAAAACTTTTATATTATGCTGCTCTTCTCCAACTTTTAATACTTCTTTCTAGTTCTACAAACAAATCAACCCCTAAGCAGTTAAATACTTTGATTAGTTGATTTTGTAGGTGGTTGATGCTATGATTCTTGCAAATAACACATATATCTTAGGAGCAGAAGAGTAGAGTATGTTTTTGTTGTTGGGTTTTTTTGTTGTTGTTGTGTTAGTTCATTACTTGTGCATGTTAGGATTATGAAGGAAATGACAGCCTATTAACTTAATTTGATTCTTGCTTCAGGAAGAGCTGCCCATACCACTTACATCCCTTATGAACTGTAAGGAAGAAATTTAGTGGTGGTAAAGGCTTGGACCTGCATGTTTTTTGTTGATATGACGGCTTTTTGAAAGAGTTTTTTGGAAACAGATATGAGGATGAAATAAAATTAATTCAGTCATCATTTGAAATGCTAAAAAATGGCAAAATTGAGAAATTATAAATGTGAGGGTATACAAGTAGTTAAGTGGCAGTAGTTATGATAGAACAGTAGCCCAAAGATAGCCAGAGAGGGCTTCATTTATATCTTGACTAGAGAGATGCTTGACCTAAATACAAACTTTCTCCATGTAATACAATGTTTAGGCTTCAGTCTTTATCTAGATGTGGTTTTGAAAGCGTGTGAAAGCATGTTCTGTCCCCGTAGCTGAAAGGTCTAGTGTAGACAAGCAGGAAGGCCAAAATCATTTCAAGTGCACATTGAACTGAACAAGTAAAAGCTCTGTAATTCAAAAGGTGGGATTTGGGCTTGGTTATGCATGCCTAGACCAGCTTTTAAATGTTAATTGGGTAGAGAGAACCATGATGCAACTTGGAATTCAGTGTGTGTGAACTCTTGGGTTACTTGCTTTTTGCACCCTTTACTGAACCTGCAATTCAGTGCTGCTGGCAGTGCAGCAGGATATATATAACACAGTTTTGTTGTGATGCAGGTGTTAGAGGGAAGCTGTATGTTGAACTTGAAAAACTTTATTGTGTGTGCCTGTTCAGCTTGAGCATATATTCCATATAGTAATATGTGGTCAGAGAAATAGTGGGAGCTTTGGTCTGTTGATTGAAAGCATGGTTTGCAAGCTATCCTTCATGTACTACACTACTTGTACAGCTTAGTTAACTTAGTTGACTACAGTCCTTGTAGTTGTAGCCTGAGGCTTGCTGACACTTTTTTACAATTGCAGTAACTGCTACATGGCAGACTAGAGGTGTTTGCGTTTGGTGTCCAAGGACTTGTTACTATGGGGAAGATGCTATATACTAACTACTGAATCAGTTACAGTTAAAATGCCACCAGTTTTTTCTTTTCTTTTTTCTTTTTCTTTTTTTTTTTTTTTGCAATTAAAGTAGCTGATGTTTTCTGGTGACTGTTCTGTAAATGGCCATCATTTGGGCAATACTTATTTTTTTTAATTATGTCATTATTTTGACAACACAGTGACTTGTTAATGTTGCATTTATGATACTAATGTAGGGCACTTACTGAATAACGTGCACTTTTGCTTTAAGCAAGCTGCCACATTGAGTTTTGGTAGTGTTGCACACTCAGTTCATTTCCTGCACCATTTTGAATTTATCTTCTTTTTTTAAATTTAGGGCTATTAGCATCTCCACAGTCAGCACCTGGAAATTTAGACACTGGGAAAAGCGGAGATGTTAAAGCTACTGGGACAGGAGGAAGCAGAGAAAACAGCACGGTTGATTTTAGTAAGGTAAGTAACATTAAATACCTTAGTGTTTAGCATCAATTAACTATGTATCAAAAACTGTGCTGGTTGTAACTTCCCCCTTAGTTACAACTAAGAGGTATACCAATGTGCACTAGAAATAGGTACTGAGAGATAACTTGTGTCACAATGTGATCTAGGCTAAATATGTCACATATTTTGAAATTCTTCCCAGTGGGAACTGTTTGATAATCTTCTCAGTATTTTGTTAACTTTAGAGTGCAGCTGCTGTATTTTCTCATGCAGATGGAGATATTTTCACATCTGCTATTAAGGCTCTTACAAAAGCAGTTTTGCAGATTGTGTTGTAACTTTTTTTCTATAACTTTTTGTTGGTTCCTTTTTTTTTTTTTGAAGAGGGCTTTTAAGAAGGATTTGCTTTTTTTATGTATTATGAGTTTCCTCCACAAAAATTGTTGTACATCTTAATCATTAGAAATATAATACCACTTTCTGAAAGAAACCTGGTAAGAAAATCTACTGTAAGTCTCTTATATTTCTTTCATAATTTAAATTTGCTGGGCAAGTTCCATTGTGGCTGTTACTATAAAGTTCAGCCAGAAGTGTCATCTGTACTGTGAAACACTGTAAGAAAATTGTTTTGCCAAGTTAAATAATTTTGTTTAAAGAAAGCTAACTTACACTGTAGTTCTGATCTAATTATGGCAGGTGGCATATCTTCCTGCTCCTCTGTCACAGTGTTTATATTTTTGCTTGGCCTGTCCTTGTGTACACCTGCCTTGTCTCCTGTTGGACAGGAGTCAGCCTCCTGGCACTGTAGTTGTGGCACACTTGGTGTGGGACTCAAGAGGCCATCTGTAAGTTCTCTAGCTAGCAGTGTCACTGGTGCTTGTGTGTGTGTGTGTATGTGAACAGAGTTCATGTGCTGTACCATTTTTCTAATGCACTTGTGTAATTACGTACAGAAATGGAAGTGAAGATTTTCAGCTGTCATATTATTTATGGATGAAAAGATGAATATACAAATTATTTTTCAAAATTATGACATATTTGAAGTACACAGCTGTGAAATAACTTACTGCATTCTAGAAACCATGTGTAATTACATGAACTCTCCTTACTTAATTGTGCATAGATTTTGTTAATTTATGTCCTATCACGGAATGTTTGTCATGATAAAATTAGAAAGGTGATTATGCAGTTTGGAGTCTTCTAGAATATACTAGGTGTTAGTAATTCTAACTTATAGAAAATAGTTTATTATTATTTGGCTGGCTGGCTGACATTTTCTAAATGTGTTTGTCTTTTCTGTATTGTGGGATATTTAATTTGCTTTTTAATTTTTCTTTGTAGCGTAAATGTCTAGTAAATTCTGATAAACATAATTATATTATGGAATTTCTGCTAAGAAATGTAAGGGAATAAACACTTGTTTCATCTTTGTATGAATAGGTTGATATGAACTTCATGAGGAAAATTCCTTCAGGAGCAGAAGCATCAAATGTGTTAGTGGGAGAAGTAGATTTTTTAGAAAGACCTATTATTGCTTTTGTGAGGCTCTCCCCTGCTGTGCTTCTCTCGGGTCTCACAGAGGTTCCAGTTCCTACACGGTAAATAAATACCTGGAAAGTCTGGCTTTACTTATGCTATAAGATAATAATATTGAAGATCTCAAATAGCTGTAAATTTTTATATATAGTGTATTAAGCTCAAAAAATGTAGAGTTTTGTTTAACATTGTCAGTCATTTGTTGCAAAATTTGAAGGAATGAGATCTGTCACAAAATTCTCTGAATGCATAATACATATATATCTATCTCTATATCTCTATATACATGCACACATATATATTTATATACACGTGAAGATGCTGTCTTAAGCAAGTGCAGGAATTGTATAACTGATAGCTGATTTGGAGTAAAAGCAATGAGTCTTCCAAGTTTGTGTTGACATTTTAAAGATGGGCATGAAGATAGTTACAGTTTCCTTTGGTATGACACAGCTTGTCAGTGGGGAAGAGCAAACTAAGTCTGAAGGTCTGTCTCATCTGAACATCTGCTCTTTCTATATAAATGCTCTGCATATGAATTACTTCGGCAGTGCAAAACCATTTTTTTGTTGTATGCCAAAATCTACATGATTAACATTGGAGCAATCAATCAGCAGCTAATATATGGAAGCAGTTTTCAGTCTGCAATGTGCTATCCAGCCAGATGCAGTCACCCCTGCTCCCCCAAACTCAAGGATCCCACCAGTATACTGTGGGTATGTTTACCACAGATGTTCAAAATACCAGAACACCGGTCTCATGATATGAAGGTAGAAGATCATTTCATCAGTCATTATGGATGACGCTTCATTTTCTGTGAACATTAATGCATTGGGCTGTTCTGTGGTGTTTGGCATACATTTGTACATTTATGTTTTTCAGTGGGCTTTTAATGTTTTAAAATGATCTAAGTGTTTATTTATCTTTGTGATTTTCAGCTTATCCACTCTTTTGAAGGGCGAAAATACATATATGTGAGAATTTTCAGAGAGTAGTTGACAGGAGTGCTCATAATGTTTGTTGGGAAATTCCAAAATTTTTGTATACAGATTACTGTAGCTAAAATTATTCTGTCCTGAGTTTTTCAGGATGGTGTAGACTTGCAGATCTGGAAAAGCGTATTTGAATTCTGAGGGTGCACTCTCAGTTTCAGTTAGGGTAATAAAGTTGCAAAGGAGACAGAACTGAGCTTTTGTACTATGAGTTGAAAGAAGGTGCTACTTTTTTCAGTTGTGTTGTGCTTGGGAACGTTATTTTCGTGGAATCTAGGAAGAAGGTTGTGAAACAAATGACTTAGATTCACTCTTTGGTTTGTATCCTTCTGCATTTATACAACGCTATTCTTGTTCAAGGTTTTGGTGAGTTTTGTGTTAGGCACAGTTACTTTGTAAGGAGATGGAGACTGCTAACGTATGCTGTGACCCAACCCCCAGACTGGATCAGCTTCCCAGAATGTCACTCACTTTCTTAGCTGTTCAAATATCCAAGGTCCCTTCCTTTCCACTGACACAAGACCAGGACATAACTATATAAGTATGCCCAGTGTGTTGCAAGAAGTACATAGGTGCATCTTCTGTGTGATATACCCAGTCACATCAGGTGAGGGTGTTTAACTCCTCTGTGAAAAGGTGATCATCACAGAGCCTAGGACAGGTCATAAAGCTCCTAGGCTGCCACTTCAGGGTCTTTGCTACTGGGAATGTCAGAAAGGCTTAGAATCCAAAGGAAATATTAATTGAGCTCTAGTTTTGGATTTCTACAATGTTTAAGGCATTATAAGAAGTTGAAAAAATAGGCTTAATTAAGAAGATATCTGAATAATTTTGGTTCAGGATTTGAGTTCCTTCCAGTAATGACTTAAGAGTGGGTCTTCTCACAGTGTTGCCACAGTAAGATCTGAGGTGGTGAAAATGGTATTATTGCTTCACCACTAAATTTTCTCCAAACATTATTTTGAAAGACCCCCTCTTGAATATATGCAAATGAGTCAGCCATACTCATCTCTATTACTTTCTCCACAGGTTTTTGTTTTTGTTGCTGGGACCAGCAGGGAAAGCACCACAGTACCATGAAATTGGACGATCAATAGCAACACTTATGACAGATGATGTGAGTGATCTATTTTAAACACTTGTGGTTAAAGTCTAGAGTAGTGTGTTTACCAACTGATTTCAGTAAATGATTTGGAGTAATAAGTTAAAGAAAAAAATTCAGAAACTGGTTACATAAAGAACTGTAAACCTAATTTTTTTTTGTGTTGATGAAGTAGATAATGGTAGATTAACTTTCCTCCTTGTCTGTCTTGAAGAAATCCTAAAAGTATTTCTGAAAAAAAAATTGGCTTTGATGTATAGATTTGATTTTTGTGTTAAATTGGTTAACAGAATTATTAAATAGAACTACAGTTGATATGAGTCACTGTATGTCAAAAAGGACAGAACCAACTGCGTCAGTGTTCAGGACACAAAGTTTTAAAAATGCATGCAACTGAGTCGTCATAGATTTTTTTTTTAATCTAAGAAAGGTCAAATAAATAAAATTAGAATTTTAATAGCCTTTTAAAATCATATGCTTAGAGCTCTATTGGTTTTAAAGACAACAGGGGGAACCAAGACTTTTTTTAAGAGTGTTGCCACCTAACAGAGCAAAATTAGGGTGTTCTAATTTTTACTTCACATTGAGCGCCACCTACTGAATTGCTGATAATTTNGAGTGTAAACTAGAAATTTGTCATTTTGCAGTTAGTGACAAGTCTGTGAATACAGTTTTTGTTCAGTGTGAGAATTGAATATTAAAAGCTTTAGTTGCAGCTTCTGATGTTTTTTAGATAGGCTGATCTGATTTTTAGGAATACTCTAGATCACTGAAATAGAAAGAAAAATAATTATTCAATGGTCTAAAAAGACCTGAGTAGACTTCAAAAATCTACTTTAAGATTAGAAGATTCAGTGGTCAGATTTAATGGTATTTGGAGGAAAACAGTTCAGGTTTCAAATGCACAAAATCAATTTAGGATCATCCTTTACAATCAGTTTTTTGTACCAAAATGGCATTTCTTTTTTGCTCTGTTTATAAAATGCATCTCCAAGTTCATGCTGTAGTAATCTGTAAAACAGTACAGGTTTTTTTAGTAGGATTGCTTTAATGTGCTTTTTAAGTAGTCTTCTAAACTTAAACTAGATGTGTAAAAATGCATTCTTATTCCTAATGAAAACTTGTGTTCTCATTTGAAGCTTATTTGAAGTATTTTTTGTCATGATGTAGCACAGCATAGGGGTACAGAGGTGTAGGGCAGAATTATTCAGACAATAGTACATGAACTTGATGTCCTGAATATTGAAGATTTAATTTTTTATTTAATTTTAGAAGAGAACTCAATATTCATTTTGAATTTAAAGATAAAACTTGCATATTTTATGGTCCATAGGAATGTGCATACTGGTAGTTTTCAATTTTAAAGTATGTAAGTAGAGTAAAAGCCAAACTATTGAGGACCCTCAAATATTTTCTATGCCTTTTAAAAAAATAGTCAAGTGTAATCGTTATATAATGAGCATCAGTTCCTCTTTCAGAAAAATAAAATAAAAATGAATGTTGAGTACTTTCTTCTTGTAGGTTTTCCATGATGTTGCCTATAAAGCAAAAGACCGAAATGATTTGTTGTCAGGAATTGATGAGTTTTTAGACCAAGTGACAGTCCTGCCTCCAGGAGAGTGGGATCCATCTATACGAATTGAGCCACCAAAAAGCGTTCCTTCACAGGTAAAAGGAAAAAAAAGGTCCAGTCTGTCGTGTAGTGAGGGGGTCTAAACTGAGCATGGGATTGGAGCTGCCAGTACAGAGGGACAATCACTGCCCTTGTCGTGCTGGCCACACTTTTCTTGACACGCCGAGATCTCATTGGCCTTTCTGGCCACCTGGTGACACTGCTGGCTCCTGTCCAGCTGTAAAGCATTAAGAAAGTCCCCACATCCGTTTTACAAGGAAAAAGTGGGTTGTCCATTTAAGTTAGAAAAAAATTTAAAAAAAAAGAAAAGAAGGGGGTAAAAGGTGTTAATCAATTAGTTTTCTGCTATGCTGTTAAGTTAATTTAATTATTATATTTCCTTTTGAAATACTGAAATGAGTTTGTGTGAGAACTGGGAGAATTGATGTGGTATTGTACTTGAGTTCATGTTACAAAATTTTACTACTAGGCTAGCAATGATCGACAAGAATTTTTTAATTATCTTAAGAACTTCTGTTTGCATGCAGCACTGATTGCAGTGCTTTAATGTATTTTGTCTAACATATACTGTTCACAGAATGTTTATGAAATATATAAAAATCGATCATATTGCTCAGTTGTGATGATACAGGCTTAGAATGAGAGCTAAGGAAAGTGGGTCCTTTCTTCCCCTTCTCCCTCTTTACAGCTTATAGGAATTTGGGCCACCAGGATCAAAAGAAGGGGAGAAACCAGTGCTTTTAGCTCAGAAGGTTGACATTGGTGTCAAGTCCAGTGGTGATTTGGCAGAGTGGGTGGAATAGAAGAGGGTAACAGCAGTGCAGTTTATTCATGAATAGCCTGAGGTTACCATGTAACCTGTTTCCAAAATAAGCAGGGCTCAGGGTTTTTTGGATGGCATGCTCTGCAGAAAAATTTATGAGGAGCTGTAAGCAGCTTGCTCAGCAGGGGAATTGCTTCTCATTTATATTTCAACTAAATACTCTGTGTGTATCATACAGAGATGTCAGCTCTGGAAATGGTTGAAGAAAAAAAGTATCTAAAGATTTCTGTCCCATGGTTGAACCTCTACTAGTGTGTCGAAAATCTAGGCTTTGTTTCAATGTGTTTTAGGAATATGGATTTTGTAGATACAGGGAAGATTAATACTGTTGTACTAGGTCCTAATAAGGTCTTTTGGGCAGTGTTGTACAGTTCNCCTAAATTTCCAAATGGATCTACTCCTACAGGAGAGGCTCTTAAAGAAGAAGGCCATCATGCTGGACCTGAACTTCAGAGAACTGGAAGGTGTGTTCACTTCCCTAAATGCTAGCTTCTGTAAAGAAATAAAAGTGATAAATCTTCATCTTAATGATTGACATTTAAACATAAAAAAAATCACGGTATAAGTATCAGAGCGCATCCTTTTTCCTTTTCAAGTGTTGGATTCTTGCCTGTAAGTGCCAATCTGCTTAAAGTATTTTCAAGCCTCTGGCAATGTTTCTCAACACATTTGCGAAGGATCTCACATAAGATGCTGCCTAATTTAACTAACTGACTTTTAAGAGTTGGGTTTTAAATTTTAATCTTCAGGAGCATGCAATTATCATAATTGCAGCAGGAATATGCAATTTTCAGTGTTGGGCTAGGTACTAAAAAATCCCATTAATGCAAATCTGTTTTATTTAACATATATTAAATGGAGCAGTAAGAAATAAAAAGCGTCAAAAAGTAGTTTGGTATTGCTTAGCTTTGGGTTTTGGTCAGGTTTCTTATAGAGATAAAAAAAAAATTGAAGGAATTTCTTTCAGTTATTGTTGTTCTCTGTTAATTCAAAGATATTTGCCAAAGAAGTCTCCAACATTGGAAATACCTGGTTATGATTAAACTTTAATATCTGAAGTGAGAGTAGAGATTAAATCAACTGAAAATTTCTGGAATATATGTACAGTGTTGTTACCCCCAGAATAATATACTTCCAAATCAATTGCAACTTTTTCATACATTTGCAAGAAAGGTTTTATGAAATTTGTGTTCATTTTTACCACTGTGTCTCTATTATAATTACTTTTTACTGTTTTTGTAGACAGTATGTGAAGCTGAGAAGTTAATTTCTCACAGAATTTTCTGTAGATGAGGCTTTTCTTTTTCTTAGGAGTGTTTAAGTTTTTTTCAATAATTAAAAATAAAATTAATGTTTCTAAATGCAAATCAATATCTAGTGTTTTGGAATCTTTAAGATTTTTTAAAATTGCTTTTAAAATTCTTGGTAATAACTTACCCAGTTGAACTAATTTATATATATTTGGTTTTATACTAACATTTATAGAATATCTGTGTACTCCAGATAGGAACACTGTTAAAAATTATAGATCTGAATTTATTTATGGACATAATCATATGTATGTAGGGAATTCAAATAAAAAGCTACAACTGTATGTTGGAGTAGTAATGCTGAAATGCCTCAATGCAGTGATCTTAGTTGAGGTTTAGCATATTTCTCTGTTCCATTATTTTGAATATCATAAAACATCGTTTAGGTAAAATTGTTTGCAAAGTTAATTTTTCAGTATCTAGCCCATATATAAAAAAACCATAGCTTTTAAAAATGTGGGTAGCCTGCTTGATTATATTTGGAATACTGCTCAATTGGAATAGATAAGATTCTCATTTACGTTTCTAATTGTTATGCTTTAATCTGGATTATGCAATAGCTAATTTGTGCCAGCAATAGGCACTGGCAGTCATGTGTAGCCCATAGTTTTAAACTAGCTAGAATCCTTTAGTGTACAGTTTGACGAGTTTCATCTCACCTATTTAGGCTTTTTGGTGGTTTGATACTTGACATCCAAAGGAAAGCACCTTTTTTCTTGAGTGACTTCAAGGATGCATTAAGCCTGCAGTGCCTGGCCTCGATTCTTTTCCTATACTGTGCCTGTATGTCTCCTGTAATCACTTTTGGAGGGCTCCTGGGAGAAGCTACACAAGGCAGAATAGTGAGTACAAAGAATGGTAGCGGCCAGGCTTTTAGACCTTCAGAGGCAAGTCACTGTGTGCATTTGTCTCATTTATTTATACTTGTATTTGAAGAATTTACCCGCAGCACTTGATTAGCCTGCCCCAAAGCAGATCTTCCCCAAAAGGTAATTGCTATGGAAAATGTGGGGAACCCATGTGAACAGGAGAAGGTGCACAGGGGAGGTAAAAAATGTTTATCCTGCCTTATTGGATGAATGGCTTCATGAATTGAGAAAAGGCTTGCATTGCCTTCTTTTTGGCTGCTGAAGAGTAATAAATGGCAGTAAAGGTGCACCATCCCACTAGGCCTGCTTTAGGCAAAGGCAGAGGCTCAAGGTGAATAGCCAAGAACATGTACTGGCCTTGAGTAGTAGGCCTACAAGGATGATACAGCCTGCAGTTGTGGCCAGCAGTCCGTTTATGAAATGGACAGGATATGTTTATGCTTGTACTAATGGTATGTTGCTGACAATAAAATAAAGTGTCTGAGGTTTATGAGCAGAAAATACTCTTCATTGTAAATGACTCAAATGTAAACCATATGCATACAAAATTTTGGTAGTGTTATGTTGGGCACTAGATAATTACCAGCACCTTTTTCACCAGAATATCATTGCACTGTAGTTTTTCAAGCAGGGAAAAATTACTTAATAATAGCAGTGTTAGTAATTTAGTGTCAATTGGCTTATGAGTAAACTAGTTTGAAGTGTATTTTCTGTTTTTAAATCTATCACAAAGAAACAACGCTCTGTCCTTTTGTGGGAGGGAAGGATGTATTAGACATGTCCTTTACAAATGTTCAGATTCTGTTGGAACTTGTAATGATCCAAATTCTTCTTGATACTTAGATGAAATTTTTAAAGCTTGTACTGTATTAGAATTTAGTTAACTATATTACCTCTTTCAAGTATTGCTGTTGACACGTTTGTTTAGTGATGTAGCACTTCAAGCTGATAGAAAATACAGAAATCAATGATGTCTTTTCTATGTGCTGGTTTTGCCACTGTAAATGTAGGAATGATTACTAAAATGTCAGTGTAAATATTGAACATACGACATGTATAATAATGAAAGTACCCTCCTTTTAAAGCTTGATTCTCAAACACCTTCTTTCTTTTAGCTATCTGGAATTGTTTGCGGGTTTGTTCGTGCCTTCAGATACTTGGTGTGCATCATTGAATAAAACATTTAGTTACTGCACACACATGTTCAAGCACAGTAGCTGACATTGTAAGGTACACAGTTTCTTTGAAACCTTCCCTCGCATTCTCAGAGGCCATCACTTCCACGGTGCTCCTGTCCCTGCCACCCTGACTGAGAGCCCCAAGGTTAATGCATTGACTAACCAAAAACACTGATTCAAAGGTAATAGAACAAGAGACTGGGATTATATATTTTTTCCTAATGTTATGAACAAAAGACTAATTTTCATTTTTAATAGCCCCAGTTCAGCAAATCATTTTGACCGTTTTCAGATGCTTTCCTGAATTGGAGCTCATTTGCATAAGTACTGTTTTCTTAGGCTTACATAAATTTAAAATAGAAAATGCTTCAAAGTTCCACCAGGAACACTGTAATTCCATTACAGGAATCTGTAATCAATGACTTTTCATAGTGATAGGTGGTGTATTTAACAAGTTTCAAGTAAATTTAGTATAATTTTAGTATTTAAAATTCTAGCCTCTCTCTTTTGAGGTGCATTGTAACTGGGTTTTTTTTGGCAGAAAATGTTACAGTAAAGCATTTAATTCAAGAACTGAAGTAGATACGTTAATTCCTTGAAAAGAAATGCATTACCAGGTGGGACATTGGTTTACTGCTCATCTATTTTTGGTGTCATGTATACATAAACCAGTATTCTTCAGTAATTGCCCCTGCACCTCTGCCTGTCAGTTTGGTTTTTGTTTTCCTTTTGTAATGCTTGGTTGACTGATGCAGGTTTGATATGGCACACTGTATCACATTTTGGTACAGGTATGTTGCAATATATATATCTATTTTCTTTACAGAGACCGTTATTTCTTTCTGTAAACAACATGTTGAGTAACTATTTCNTGTTTGTTTGTTTGTTTTAATTTGTATAATTGTTGGTATGCTTTTCCTCCATAGCTAGCAGGACTAGTAACCTGTTCTCATGGTTTTTGATGGTTTTATGTTTCTCAGGAGTGAAGCTTTCAAAATCTTATCCATGGTATTGTTACTGCAAAACTGTGTTAAGTTATTCTTGTCTCAAACATGGATATTAATTACAATGTGTTTACATCTTGTCTTGTTTCTAAGTTAATGCATCTTAAAGCTGTGCAGATACGATGTTAAATGCTAACCTAAAAGGCAGCATAGTTACAGCAGTTTCTTTTCCCCCAAACAGAGTGCAATAGAGTCTCTCTTTGGAGCCTCATTAACTGGGATTGCCTATTCTCTCTTTGCTGGGCAACCTCTTACTATCTTGGGAAGCACCGGACCAGTTCTAGTATTTGAAAAAATATTATTTAAATTTTGCAGGTAAGTGATGTTTATACTGGCTTGATGCACTTTTTAACTTTCTAGCCTGTTGCAATAGCTGTAATTGAAAGCAGATGTGCAGTAGATGTGTATGTCCATACAGTGGCAAGAGACTGAGAAATTGATATGATTTGGTAAAGCTGTAAGGCACTGGCAAGCCTGAATGAGAAAATCAGTGGTAAGAAGTGGCAAGGACTTAAATAAAAGTTATATTCTGACTGCGTGAAGATGTTGGCTTTGCTTCTGCAGGGTTAAGCAGAGATCGATCTGCCCTCTAGGAGAAACCATCTGGGTAGTTCTGGAGAGATCCAGCCCTGTGATGCTTCCCAAGCTAGGTAGTTGCACTGTCAATCCTAGAAACACCTTGCAGTGGTGCTTTGCTTTGGTGGGAGATAAGACAAAAAAAGTTTCTGCTTCCTTCAGAGCTAATATCAAGCATGGGAAAAGTGCTGAATACCTATAAAACTTGGCCTCATTGTCTTTTCAAATAGAATATATTACAGGTGGGTTTTGGCCCAGTTAATGCTTTTTGTTTCTCTCTTCACACAGGGATTATGGTCTTTCCTACCTCTCCCTGCGAACTAGCATTGGTCTGTGGACTGCATTTCTATGCATTGTTCTTGTAGCCACAGATGCCAGCAGCCTCGTGTGCTACATCACTCGATTTACTGAGGAAGCTTTTGCAGCTCTTATATGCATCATATTTATTTATGAGGCATTGGAAAAGCTTGTTCATTTGGGAGAAGTGTATGCCTTCAATATGCACAATGATTTGAATAAACTGACTTCATATTCGTAAGTACCAAGATTCTGTTAGTAAAATAAATAGGAAAGTATAGAGAGACATATTGTTTACTACATGGCAGTGGGTGCCACTTCCAGGAAGGGTAGGAGGAATGCTAGGGGTGGTATAGGCATGAGAAACCTCAGAAAAATTCTATTCAGAATGCTGTAGAATTGAATTTTCTGTATTCGCTATGGGTGGTTGAAAGGGATAAGGGGCTGTGACAAAGCGTGCTTTAACTGCAGCTTTATTAAGGTCAGAAGAGAAGTTCTGCTTTGCAGCTTCTCGGAAGTATAGTTTCATGAAACATGATGAGTTGGATTACTAGCTCACACCTGCCAGATGGAGATCCTACTCACTATTGCTCAGAAAAAACTGCTCATTTCTCATAGTTTGAACAAAATCATTGAAATGC
The DNA here is from genome assembly GCA_013400775.1 of Chaetops frenatus. Taxonomy (NCBI): domain Eukaryota; kingdom Metazoa; phylum Chordata; class Aves; order Passeriformes; family Picathartidae; genus Chaetops; species Chaetops frenatus. Next base: position 6,804 of record VZTR01032569.1, on the reverse strand, counting down.
TAGTGCTCCCCTCCTGTTGGAGATGTGCATCTTCCAAGCTTTAGTTGTACCTGTGTGGTCACAATGTGGGTGAGGGACCCCCAACAAGGTTGTGTCCATGACCTGGGTGAGGGTCCCTGCTTGTTGCAGTGGGCAGTCATTCCCTAGTTGGAGAGCAGAATACTCACTGTCCTGCTGGGCAGCTGCTCTGCCTGGCCAGGGCAGTGATCATCCTGCACACAGGGCAACCTCTAGCAGTGTCAAACCAGACTTGGACTACTGTGTCTTCCCTCCAGGATCTCTGCTCACTTTTACAATCTCCAGTACTTCTTCAGTACTTTCTTTCAGGGGGAAAGGGCAAACACCCTGTCAGACTGCTGCTTGTATTCTGCTCACACTTGACATTTACACTCACTCTCCTGTCTTAACAGCTGTTAAGACCAGGCCATGTTGCCAGGAGTGGGCTATGGGAGGACACTCACTTCCTTTTTTTCTCCTTTCTACTGGCTGCTCATCCTTTTGTGCCAGTGGCACTGGGTCCTCACTGGTCCCCTGGGTGAGCATGTTAAATTCACTGACCTGGCAGTGATGGTATTGTAGGTCTTCTGTCACTTGCCACCTGATTGTGTTTTGCCACAGGCAGGCCATGAGGGCGGAGAGGGGTAAGTGGGATTTAAATTTGGTTTAGCTCTCTGGTGTCAAACGTATTTTGGGACATGTCACAGTGTTCAGCTTGGGTTTGTTCTGTATTTTTTTCTCTCACTATGGGGGATCCAGCTGTTCACAATTGCTTTCTTTCTCCTTTCGCTTTCTTTTTCTCCCTGCTCCGCAACCTCTACTGGGGAAAAGGGTGCAGAACAAGCACATGTTCAGTTAATTGAGCCACAAGACAATCTAAAATACTCTTATATTTTCTCTGGGTGTGTTTTTTTTTCTTTCTCTTTCTGGATTTCTGCTTATCTGCTTGGTGTGTACTTTATCATCATTGCCTTTGTCAAGAAATTTGTCAGTCTTCCTTGTTTATGTTTCTGCTTTGACCAACAACTAATGATGCTTTCTGTCTCATCATGCTTATGATTGCAATTCCTTTTTCTTCCAATGATTCTGTGTTGGCAACTACTTTGTAGGAATTGCTACTTTCCAATCCTTTCCCATTTCCTTTTGCTATTACTTTATAATTCAGTTAACAAAAGAAAATTTGTTAACTTAATATTTTTTAAATTTCCCAAAGATTGTTCTATACAAATCTAGGTTCTTTTTGCCCATGCACATTGAGTGTTTTTTCCTTCTTTACCTTCACACTCTCAGGATGCATATTTTCCCTTCCATGATTCATGGGGGTTTTTTTCAATGTCTTTAGTGAATCTCATAGAAAAAGGAGACTTATTTCTTCCTTATTACCTCTTGTCCCTCTTCTACATAAATGCTCACATGTTAAGCTTGCCAGTTGGTGTACTTGAATAACTTTATTTGAAAACATCCCATTAAATCAAGAGTCTGTTGTGTTTTGGGTTTTTTTTATCTGATGTGTAGTTCTGTCAACCCGTCTGAAAGGATTCTGCAGGCCAAGTTTGCAAAATGCTGCAATAGGGAGGGGCATTTTTATTTCTACATAAATATTACTAAAAAAGTCTGTATACAAATTGCTTTAAAGCTGAGCACTGTAAGTATTTATATCTTCAGTTAGCTCACTACGTACTCAAATATGGTGTCTTTCTTGAGGGAGACCTGATTCTTCATTTCCCTGACCCTCCCAATAGTCCTAGGTTATGTGGTGTAAGTAAGAGCCTTGTAGTCTGCTGCTTCCATAGAAGTTTGGGATAAAATCTGGTTTAAACTCTTCAGGATTTTTGAATTTACTTCAAATTGCTGCATTGTGGTGCATACGGCTTAAAAGCATGTAAACTTTTTTCTTCCCTCCAGATGTGTGTGTTCTGAGCCTGAGAAACCAAGCAATGAAACACTGCGTGTGTGGAGGAGCATGAATAAGTCTGGGGCAGATATAGCATGGAATAACCTTACAGTTTCTGTGAGTATCTGAAAGCTGTGTGTATGTATCTGTGTATGTACATATGTATAAACATTAAATACCTGCAAGGTACCAGTTTTGATTACATTTTTTCATCTGATTTCTTTTTCAATTGAACCAAGACTGTTTTCCTTAAAACTGTATTTTCGAACTCTCTTAATTTCTTCCCTAAGGCTTTAAAAAGTCATTGTAGGGGAGTAGATGAGTGAGTCCAGGGAAGTAAATGCTAATAAAATGTCTACTAATGAGGTAGCCACCTTAATGCTCTTAGGCAGCACAGTCATCTTTTTTCAGGTGAATATGATGAGGTAAATAAACAGGAGTTTGCTTTCTTCCAGTTCCTGAAGGAAATATTTTTAATATGATGTGGTGCAGGTTTCATTAGTTTGTTAGACATTGGTATAAAACTCCAACAGAATCAAAGGAACTACCTAAATATTAATTGGAAGAAAATTATTTAAAGTTGAAAATAACTGTTTAGAATAGGCTGTAAAGCATTAACTCCTGAAGGGGATATTTTATACCAATACCCAATTTTGTGAGTAGATGAAGAGGATGAAAGTTAACACGTGCAAGTGCTCTGGAAGGCTTTTAGAGAGAAACACTCTTACTGGTTAGCAGTTTCTTGGGCAGTGTGCAGTGGAATAAATGAGCTGTGTGCAACTGCTTTGCATACCCTGGCATCTGTTTCCCACCTGCATCTTGAATGATTTGGATCTGCTGTGGTTTTTGTTGTGCTTGCTGGGTGTGTGCACCTACTTTGGCCATCTGAGGCTATCTAGAACAGCAGTGGATATCTGTGTATGGGCATCCCTTGCATTTGAGCTTGGACATTCACAGTGAAAGCACCTCATTTGCACAGCAAAATTCCATGTAAAACCCTGGTGCTTTATTTGAGGTCTAGCAGTACTGGTTTTTATGTGCTACCAATGGCTCCTAGTTTAACCATAATCACTTAGGATGGCAGGTTTTTTTTTTTAAAAAAACTTAGTTTTTATATTTCCTTCATATTTATTATTTATTTTATATGCCTTTTCATCCTCTAAAGCATCTTTAGTCTTACCTGAGAGATAGAACTTGNTAGGTATCATTTAACTTTGCTTTCTTTTTTTTTCAAATCCATTATTTATGATGCTTTCCTACTTTGTTAGAAACTTTTTTTTGTATGGTTTGGGTAATCTTATTTTGTCAGACTATGTTTTTTCCTTTAACTGAGCAAAACAAAGTCAAAGAGCTGGGAGAAACTGAGGAGGTCCTTTTTTATGTTCTTTAGCTTAAAGATGATGTTGGATATTTTGCTTTTCCTGGGCAATCTTGCAATGCTTTGAAAAACAGAATAGAAGTAATGTGACTGTAAAGAAGTTGTTTTCTTGGGCATTTCCCAGCATTTTGGCATGCTGAAATAATCTGTGGTGGCTACTGTGGCTTTTCTGGAGCAGACATCACATATTTGGCTTTTTCAGGGTGAGATAGTGGTGAAGGGAAGAACCCCCTTTTTGGACTTACAAGCATTCTCAAATGTGTATAATAAAGAAAAGTTGGAAGATTGGTTGAATGTACTGAATAAATAAAACACAGATATATGAAGAGTTTTTCTCTTTGCAGGAATGTTTAGAATATCATGGTGTGTTTCGTGGATCAGCTTGTGGCCATCATGGACCATATATTCCAGATGTTCTTTTCTGGTCTGTCATACTATTCTTTGCAACATTTTTCCTCTCCTCTTTCTTTAAGAAATTCAAGACCAAACGCTATTTCCCAACTAAGGTAATTCTACTTAGAAACCATTGTTATCTTGTAATATATACCTTGGTATATTTTAATGGAGTTGAATTCTGTCTTAAAAGAGATATCTTTTAAGACAGGAAAGGAAATTAAAACCCAAATATTAGCTAATAATTACAAAATTTAGGGCATTTGAAGAAAGAAATAATCTGCAGAAAATTTGGTGGTTATTCTGTATTTTTATACAGTTACAGGAAGATATTCTAAAGTTTGAAAGATCTAAGCAGTCCATCTCCCCACATTAATGGATATTGCCAGGTATCATTAGTAGAGATAATATTGCTGCTCTTTTCCTCACCTAGCCATACAAAACAATTGATTGCTTTCCCCAAACTACTGATGTCTACTGGGTTTTGAGTGATTCCTCAGGGGATTACTATTTCTAATGGATGCTAATGTGATGATTCTTCTTAGGCTGATTTATGTAACTTCTTCTAGACAAAATGAAATGGTTAGATCTGCTATAAACCTCAGCTCATCCCTGCAATGTCTTCCTAATGTTTAATAAAGTTATCTTTGGTAATATGNCCAGCCTCCTAGTGGGATTGCGGGGAGAGGAGGATGATGGAGTTGTTTGAAGTAACTTGCCTCTTGCAGCAGACATCTTTTAAATGAGTGAACAGTTGTACAAAATACTTGTCTTCTGCAACTTCATACTAAATACCTTAAATTTTTAAAATAACAAGAAAAAATATATAATGTTCAGTGGTGTAGTGTGATATAAAAAAACTTCTCTTTTTATAGGGGAGAAAATCATCTTTCTTTACATGCAAATGATAATGGTGATAAACCAAGACTTTTAACACAAGTCTTTTCTTTATAGGTGCGTTCTACCATCAGTGACTTTGCAGTATTTCTGACCATAGTAATCATGGTTGTGATTGACTATCTTGTAGGAGTACCTTCTCCTAAGCTTCTTGTTCCAGAGAAATTTGAAGTAAGAAATAAAACCTTTTGAAAAACATAACTTCTAGAATGCTTCTAGTTTAGTGAACAGTTGAACAATGGAGTTGTATAAAACCAGAAATTTCTCTTTTTTGATTACAGTGTAATAGTTTCTCTTTTCTGTTTTGCATCCATGTTTCATCCGACAGAAGAAATAATGTTTTATATTATTACCGAGAGGGAGGCATTCTTTTGTGCAGATGTACAAAAATGAAGGAATTGAATGGATTTGTTTTCATTTTTTCCATATAAATGTCATGTTCACTTGTAGCAGCTAAATCAGTCTTTTGGTCAAAGCCATTAGAAAACAACCTAAACATATACTTAAGAGACTGATCTGTTGTTCATTGAAGCTGTTTGTAGTGATAAAATCTGCATTCCATTTTAGTCATTTAGTTCTCATTGTTGATTGATTGGGGTTATTTTTCAGCCCACCCGAAAAGACCGAGGATGGTTCATAGATCCTCTTGGAGGCAATCCTTGGTGGACACTCTTGATTGCTGCTCTTCCTGCTTTACTCTGTACCATTCTCATTTTCATGGATCAACAAATAACAGCTGTTATCATAAACAGAAAAGAGCATAAACTGAAGGTAAAAGTAATTTTTACAGAAGTCTAATGTTGTGTAAGTCAGATTGACTTTAAATCAGATTCATTCTGCAAACTTGTGAAATTACCATCAGCTGCTAAATATATGTATAAATTGACAAATAACGAGCAAATAAAATTTTGTGGACACTCTCAAAGTATCTGACTTTCCTAGTTGTAGGTTATTCACCTGCTGAATTAGAAATATGATATCATATAAATAGAAAGTTTTTCAAGTTATTTGTTTGCTTAATTTTACAGAAAGGCTGTGGTTATCATCTTGATCTGCTCATGGTTGGTATTATGTTGGGAATATGTTCTCTCATGGGCTTACCATGGTTTGTTGCTGCAACTGTCCTGTCTATAAGTCATGTTAACAGCCTGAAAGTTGAATCTGAATGCTCAGCACCAGGAGAACAACCAAAGTTTCTGGGAATCCGGGAGCAGCGAGTGACGGGATTGATGATTTTTGTGCTGATGGGGATGTCAGTGTTCATGACCTCTGTGTTAAAGGTAAAAGACAGTTTTCCCAAAATATTTTCTTTGTGCTTTTGATTTTGATGTTGTGATTTAGCATTTCATAATGCTAGGAAGTTCTGTTATGTTAAGTAAGATATGCCTGGACTCATTCTCAAATTGCTTTTTTGGCAACAGATCTTAGTTGAATAGAAACAATACAGAAGGATGCAAGAAAATGAAATCTGAGAAAGCTAGGAATGTAGTGAGTAGTGAAGAAAGCAGCCTTTTCCTGTGTTACCTGATTTCCTTGCCAGTTCTTTCTTAGTTTCTGGAGTTCATGTTACCTAAAAACTGCACTTTTTATGTGGATCACAAATGGAGAGAGAAAAGGAGTGTGATAAAGAAGTAAAGTTACTTGAGCAGAAGTAATATAATATAGCAGAAGGAACAGAAACATTGCTTTAAAAGGGAGAAATTACATTTTTCACTTTTTCTTCAGCTTACTAAACTTCATTTGATTTTTAGTGTCAAGATTATTTTATGCATCATCACAGTGTAATGGTGATTTTGCAGGTCGTGTTGTAGCATCAGATTATACTTCATCTTTTAATTTATATCCCTAGTGACCTTTCAAAGACTCTATTGGAAGAAAATTACTCAGTTCAGTTGATTTTTTGCTCAGATTTACTAAAACCTGTTCAACTTCTGCTTTGTTGTTTCAAATCTGTTAGTTAAAAGGAGAAACCAAAGAACTGTTACCAGAAATGCAGATATTGCATAACTGCTTGTACTTCTACAGAACTTTCTAAAAGTCTGTTTAAACAAAGACAGATCACAAGTAATTTCATAAGAAATGTAGCTTCTCAAATTTAGATGATGGAAAAGAATAATCCTGTAAACATACAGCTGTAGTTTAATAAGTAGTTATGTATTATATATTTTAAATAGTTGACCATTTGTGTATCTATTAAAGAATGTAAAGATCTGAAAAAAAATAAGGCCATAGTAGTTACTAAAAA
>VZTR01032558.1:0-13752 GCA_013400775.1 Chaetops frenatus | reverse complement strand
GGAATGGCAGAGCCTGGGAATGGCAGAGCTGGGAATGGCAGAGCTGGGAATGGCAGAGCCCGGCCTTATCTTTTGTCTGGAACAATGCAGGGCTCGGCCCCATTGTTCTCCTCCCACGCCCAGCGGGAAGCGGGATCTCCCGGGGCACGGGCGGGCTCGGGAGCGTGCCCGGCTCCACGGGCCGGGACAGGGACAGGCAGGGGTTGGCACGGCTGGCACGGACCCCTCCTGGGTGCTGCTCCAGCGAGTTCCCCGCGGGGAGCCCTTTCCCGCTGGTTTTCCATGTGGATTTTAGGAGCGGGGAATGTCCCCTCCAGCTGCAGGCTGGGCAGGGCAGAGCAGAATTTTCCCGGTTTTAGGGGCTTTTTTAGGGATTTTGCGTTCCCAAATCTCTGGGATCCCATGCCAGGTCCTTCCTGCTGGTTTTCCTCAGGTCCGTGGGTCCACCCTGGGGATTTGCCTGGGGAAAAAAGCACTTTTGGACGTGGGATTTTTGTGTTTTCCCGGAAAAAGCTCATCCTGGGGGCTGGGAAAAGCTGGCACAGCCCCAAAATCCACCCCCACCTCCCCAAATCCTTTTGTTTTCCCAGACTCACGGCAGGGAGGAGCAGCACATCCCAGTTTCTTGGGACCGGGCTGGGATGGGCAGGTGGAGGCCACGTGGAGCTGCCGATTCCCACTGCTCAGGGACCCCAGGGGAAAGTGGGGCAGAGCAGGGGGGTGACACAGGTGCCACCAGTGCACCACGAGCCCCTCGTGTGCTGCAGGACACCCTGTCCTAAAAGGGGAGGGCTGCTGGCTTCTGCTCTCTGCTGGGTTTTGCTGTCCAGTGAAAACCACCCCCAAAAAAACCCTCGTTCCCAAATCCCTCTGCTCCCCCAGAGGTGAGGAGCCCATCTGGGAGCTGAATTTGCAGGGTTTTCATTCCTTTGAATCCAACGGGGTGAGGTCCAAACCCATCCCCGTGGGGTGGGGGTGGTTTGGAGGTGGCTGCTCCCGAATCCCTTCGGATCCCGCAGCGGGATGGGAAGTGGGGTATCCCAAACCCCAAACCCCCAACCCCAGAGCCTGAGGGTGTCTCCCTGAGCTGAAATAATGACCAAAAAAAATGACAAAAGCAGTGACAAAAATGGCAGCCAGGCCCTCCTGCAGTTTCTGGTACACGGGAGGCCTCCGGAAGCGCCGGCGCCGCCGGATGCTCTGCGTCACCCAAGGTGGGGGATGAGCTCAGGACCCCAAATCCGCACCCCAAACCAGGGCAAACATGACCAAAACAACCCTGGCTGAGGGGGAAATCGGGCCAAAAAGGGTTTTCTCGTGGGGTTTCATCCAACTCTCTCCATCCCTGATTCCTGGGAGCCGGATCTCAGCGGGAACGGGGTCAGGGCTGTCTTTGGTGAGGGTTTTTGGGGCAGGAGATGATTTTGGAGAAGGAAGTGATTTTGGGGAAGGAGATGATTTTGGGGCAGGTGAGGAGCAGCCAGTGGCACCTTTTCCCTCAGGCTGAGGTTCAGAATGGCCCTGATGGGGCCAGCTCCCAAAACTGCAGCAAAAAAAAAAAAAAATCCCATTGCTGGAATGCGAAGCAACGCCGACATCTGGAGCTCCCGGCACCCCAAATTTGGGGAGCAAATGGTGGGGGAAGTGTCCCCGTGTCCCCTCCATGTCCCCTTTTGTCCCTCCAGGTGACAATTTGGAGGTGGTGACCCGTTGGTTGCAGCTCAGGGTGCCGAGCACGGGGACCCCAAAGGTTTCCGGGGCGCTGCCGGCTGCGGCTGTGGGGCGGAAACGCGGCCCCATAAGATTTTGGGGTGCGATTTGGGGCTCGGGTGCCACGGGTGAGAGGCCCCAGGGCTGGCTCTGAGCGCCCTTGGGTGCTCCTGGGTGTGCCCAGGAATCCTGGGGGACGCCAGGTGGGAATTGGTGCCCACAAATGGGAAAACCTGGAAAAATAAGGGGATTATTGGAAGGTGGAAAATGCCATGAAAACTGAAAAATGGGGGGTTGTGCACGTGGGTGATGCCGTGGGATGGACACCCCAAAAAGCCTGGAAAAAGAAGGGGTTAGTGGAAGATTTAAAATTCCATAAAAATCTCAAGGATGGGGGCGTTTAAGGACACAGGTGATGCTGTGGGGTGGACACATCAAAAGCCTGGAAAAATAGGGAATTATTGGAGGGTGGAAAATGCCAAAAAACCCAAGGATGGGGCGTTGTTTACTTGGATGAACTCCCCTAAAAGCCTGGAAAAATATGGGAATTATTGAAAGTTGTAAAATTCCATTAAAGCTCAAGAGTTGGGGGTTACGGATACGGGTTTTGAGATGGGATGGACACCCCCAAACTCCTGGAAAAACAAGGAATTAGTAGAAGGTGTAAAATTCCATAAAAGCTCAAGGACGGGGCGTTGTTGACTGGGGCGAACTCCCCAAACTCCTGGAAAAATTAGGGATTATTGGAAGGCGTAAAATGCCATAAAAGCCCAAGGATGGGGAGCTGGGGACTGGGATGGACCCGAAACAACGCCGGGTTCTGCACGACCCCAACACCACCCATGGATTTCCCATGGAAAAAGGGTTTGGGAAGAGCTTTTCTCCCTCTGGGAGATGCAGGGCAGGTGGGTGAGCCCCACTTTGGGGTTTTTTTCCAACAGGGCCAGGAAAAGGGTTGGATATCTTGGCCCTCCATCCCTCAGGCAATATGAAATTCTTACTTAAAGTCTGGTTTAAAGTCTGATTTAAAGTCTGGTTTAAAGCCTGGTTTAAAATCTCATTTAAAGCCTGGTTTAAAGCCTGGTTTAAAAAAAGTCTGGTTCAAAGTCTCATTTAAATTCTGATTTAAAGTCTGCTTAAAATCTGGTTTAAAATCTCGTTTAAATTCTGATTTAAAATCTGGTTTAAATTCTGGCTTTAAAACCCGGTTAAAAAAAAAAAAAAAAAAAAAAAAAAAAAAAAAAAAAAAACCGGGTTTAAATATCTATTTCAATCTGGCTTCAAGACTTGTTTTTATTTTTGCNAAAGTCTGGTTTAAAGCCTTGTTCGCTCCCAGCGCCTCAGCCGAGCCCCCCCTCGGGCTGTGCCTGGAAACGTTGAGTGACAGAAGTGACACAAAAACGCCACCGAGATCCGCCACCCCGATAAACCCCGCGGGTTTGGGGCCAGGGCAGGGCAGCAGCTGCCAGGGCGAGGAGGGAGCCGTGCCAGGCTCGCCGTGCCAGGCTCTGGGTGAGTTTGTCCCCTTCCTCATCCCGGATTTTTCTTTATTTCTCGTGGGTTTCGTCACTTTTGAAATCGAATTCCCGCCGTCGATGGCTTGGGGTGGACCCGTTCCATTGGGGAGCCAGGGGGTGGCCTGGAGGGGGTTTGGGAGCTGCTCCAGGGATTTCTGGTGGATCCCAAGGATCTGGAGATCCCCTCCCAGTACCCAGCAGCTCCCTGTGGATCACGGGGCTGATCCAACCCCTGCTGGGGTTTGGGATAAAGGCTCAGCATCCACAGTCCAGGGAGGTTTTTGCGTCTGAAACGTCTTTTAGAATTTAATCCTCATGCAGGAAAAAAGGGAAAAAAACGGTAAATCCTCGTTTTTCAGAGTACCAGGAAATTCCCTTTATTAATGAGAATAATTCTGGGTTTTCTTGGGTTTTAATGCAGGGGAGGTGAGAAGGGCGGAGGAAAAGGAGGTAAAAAGAAAAGGGTTCTGTTTTTCCCTGGTGGTTTAGACCCGGAATTTTTTGGGAAGGGCACTTGCTGGGAAGAGGATTTTCTGGGAATGGGATTTTATTCTCTCAGACCACTCCCCGCCATCCCTGCCCGTGATTCCCCCTCCCTTGAGCATCCCCTCTCCCTAAAGATCCTTCCAGCCCCATAAAATTCCCTGGTGGTGCCGCCAGGAGCCTTTTCCTTATGGATTTAACCCAAACCATCCTGTCTGCTCTGGAGGCCGGGGAAATGGGAATGACCGGTGCCGGTGCTGGGACCATCACGTGGCTTGTCCTGGGATTGTTCCCAGTGCCCGGGACTTTGCAGGGTTGGAAATAATTCCAGCGCCGCGGAGTTTCCTCCGCTTCCCTGATGAGATCATTCCCGGCTCATAAATCCCGCGGCCAGGAAGTTCCACCTGAGGTTCAGGCGGATTTTTCCTCCCTCCCCCCCCTCCCTGTTTCAAACCCTCCCTGTGGCAAAAAAGGAAAAATGTGTTTGGGTCGTGGCTGTGAACAGGGTGGGCCCCGGGCCAGGGGACGCCCAGGGAAGGATCCGGCGGCTTCCAGGGATTTGGGTTTTATTCGGAGTGGTTTTATTTTGGAATAATTACGGAGCTCCTGGCTGGGTTTTGTCATGCGGGCGCGTCGGTGGCGGAATCCTTGGATTTGGGGTTGGGGAGGGAGGTCCCAGATGTTTTCGGGATCCCAAGGGATAAATCCCCTTGGAGGACTGGGGAAGCAGAAGGAAGCTGGAAATTCTCCATCCAAGGGGACACTGGGACGCGTCCCAGAGCTCTGGGGTGGATCCAACGGATCCCTGTGCCCACAGGGAGTGTCTGGGGCTGGATTCATTCTTATCCTTGCTGGGGGGCTTTGTTTTCCCAATCCCACCCACCTGGAGCATCCCACTGGGATCCTGCTGGACACAGGGAGGTCAAGCCCCAAGGGTTTGGGTTGGGTTTGGCCAAGAGGGAAAAATCCCGTGGGAAAAGTAGGGGTGGAGTCGTTGAGGGCAGAGGCTGATCTGCAGTTCGGTCCTCGTCCCGTTTCCTGGGACACCCAGGGTCTCCTGGCATTTATAGGGGATGGAAAACATCCCTGATGGAGGACATGGAGCATCCCATGGAGCCTCCCATGTCCTCCTGTTCCTCTTGACCCAGCCTGGGAATTCCTCTTTTCCCCTCCCTGCCTTGCATTTGAGAGAATTTAGGGATGAATCTGAATTATGTTCCCTCTTTCCTCAAGTTTTGGAGGGCGGGATTAATTGGATTTGCCCCCCAAAACTCTGCTGGAATTCATCAGGGAGAAATGCATCTCATTAATAATCCTGGATATGGCCTGGAGGCCTTCGGAAGAGGCAGGCTGGGTTTTTTGGGAACAGAACTGCTAAAAATTATTATCATTTCCTTAAGATCCAATCTTCCACGGGCTCTGTGGAGACCTGGATTCCTCCTTTCCATCCTAAAAATGGGAAATTCAGGTGTCCCCACCAAAAAACCAGCGATAACGCGGCAACACTGGGACAATTCCTGGAGTGAGGAGGGGACAACCCCCCCCAAAGGGGACACCAGGACGGGGTCCCACACCCCTGGAGAGGGGACCTGGTGGAAAGGGGAGGGGGTGGCACAAGCAGAGGGGGTGACCCCGGCTCCTTCCTGTGCCGGCTGTCCCCGGCTGTTTCCGTGATGCCGGTGCTGTCACCGGAGCGTCACCGCCGTGCCCTGACCCCACAGGGACGTTTCCGGATGTTTCCAGAGGCCGTTTGTCCTTTTGGGGAAGGAGAAATCGCCGTCAGGGAGCTGAGGGTGGATGGAGGATGGACAAACGCCCGGCTGGTTTGGGTGGGCAGGAGGGAATCCCAGCTCCTGCTCGCCCCAAAGGTCTCGCCAGGATGGAAAGGGGCATTTGGGGTCTGGAGATCTCTTTGGGATGGGGATTTTCCATTGGGACCCACATCGGGAAATTCCCACCCTGGCCCTGGCTGTCCCCTCCTGGTCCTGCTGCCCCTCGGAGCATCCCCCTCCCCAAATCCCCTGTGCCCACCAAAAATCTCCCATCTCAGTGTGAATTTTGCAGCTTTTCCGGTGCCCTGAGCTCTCTGGGCAGGGGGAGATTTGGGTTTTTCCACTGCTGAGCGCAGGTGAGGTGTCGAGAATGCAGAGGAGGCGGAGGATTGGGCAGAGCCCAAATTTGGAGCGTTTCCGCTGCTGCTTTGTGGGGCAGCGGGGTGGGGACACAGCCCTGGCAGGGGACACGTGCTCTGAGCGGTGGCACACGGAGCTGTGGCTCTGATGTGGCACTGGTGGCATTTTTAGGGCTGAAAACCCCTCATCCAGCTGCCTTTTGGGGTTAAAAACTCGTTTTTCAGAACCAGCACCTTGGGGACACAGCCCTGGCAGGGGACACATGCTGCGAGTGGTGGCACATGGAGCTGTGGCTCTGACGCAGCGCTGGTGGCATTTTTAGGGCTGAAAACCCTCATCCAGCTGCCTTTTGGACTTAAAAACTCATTTTTCAAAACCAGCACCTTGGGGACACAGCCCTGGCAGGGGACACATGCTCTGAGCGGTGACACGCGGAGCTGTGGCTCTCACGCGGTGCTGGTGGCATTTCTGGTGCTAAAAACCCTCATCCGGTTGCCTTTTGGGCTTAAAAACTCATTTTCCAGAACCAGCAAACCCCGGGGCCTTGCATTTCCTCGTCCACGTTGTTCCTGCCCCCCATGGATGTTGTTCCATCTCCCCCACGGCCACCTGCCATTCCCAGGGAATGACCCCCCCCATCCCGGGGTGGCTCTGGGTCCCCAGGGAAGGGGACAGCAGCCCCGTGAACTTCCCCCAGGCAGGGACATCGAGCCACCCCTGGCCATCCCTGCCCGGGCACGGAGGAGCAAACATCCATCCTTTGCTCTTGGAAGACACCCGGGGCGGAAACGCTTGGAAGCGGCCCCGAAAGGACATTCCAAGTCTGGCAGGAAAGCAGCCCGGCTCATCTGGCAGGAGATGGGCTATTGTCTGTCCCGGTGGCCGGCCGGGATTCCTCAGGTCCTGTCTGGAAGAGGAAAATCTCCGTGTGTGTCTTTATTTTTTCCTCTGTCCTCTCCCGGGGGTGTCGGGGCCGCCGCTCGTGCCGGCGGTGGGGCCGTGGTTGCTCCTCTGGTGTTTCCTCCTCGGGTTTTTCCCTGTTTTCTGGGCTGTGGGGGTGGGATGAGGGGTTTTTTTGGGGATGGTTGGGCACCAGGTTGGGCTCCTCAAGGGAAGAGCCGTGGACTGAGAGCTTGGGGAGGGAGGAAAGTGGAAGATCCAGGAGCTGGGACAGCCTGGTGGGCAGGAGACAGGAGGGTCATCCCGAAAATCTGGGCAGCACAACTCCCTCAGCCAACTGATCAAGAGTCTCTTTGCTGTCCCCGGGGTGGGACCAGCCCAAAGGCAGGAGTGATGTGACACAGGGTGAGGGGTCTTGGTGGCTCTTGGACCCCCAACCTCCTCCAGCACCGGGATTTTGACATCTCTTGGATCCCCAAGGTCCTGCAGTGACAGGATCCTGGGATCTCTTGGATCTCCAAACACCTGCAGTGCCGGGATCTCAACATCTCCTGGATCTCCAGGCTCCTTTGTGCCAGGATCTCACCATCTTTTGGATCCCCAGATTCATGCTGTCCCAAGAGTTCCACATTTCTTGGATCTCCAAGCTCCTGCAGTGCTGGGGTCTCAACATCTCCTGGATCCCCAGGTTCCTGCAGTGCCGGGATTTTGGCATCTCTTGTTATCTCCACATCTCATAGATCTCCGAACTCCTGCTGTGCCAGGATCTCGGCATCTCTTGGATCCCAAAACTCCTGCGGACCCAGGATCTTGACATTTTTTGGATCCCCAAACTCCTGTGGATCCAGGATCTTGACGTTTTTTGGATCCCCAAGCTCCTGCAGTGCCGGGATTTCGGCATCTCTCGGATCCCTACACCGATGCCGGGCAGGGTCGGGGTTTTCTGGCTCCTCACCCCCTTTCCCGGCCCCTGGAGCTGTTCTGCTCGGCGCAGCCGGGGCCGATAGGATCGGGACTGGCTGGCGGGCAGGAAGGGTGGCACGGCCACCGGGAGAATTGCAGGACGTGCCGTTCACGGCTACGAACCGGGGAGGGGGGGAAAGAAAATGCTGCCGCCATCCCGAAAATCTCGGCGTTGCCGGGCTGGGATTGGGAGGAAAGGTGAAATATGGGGATTTTAGGGCTTTGCTGCTTGTGGGATGAGCCCCTAAAAGGCTGTGAGGGGAGGAAGCATCCCATGAGGATTCGGGATCTGTTTCCATCCCGACCCCGTTCCCTCCCTTCCTCCCCACCCTGGATTAAATGGGGAACGTTAAGGGCCGAGAAGATCCCTTTTCAGCGCCGGTGCCAGGGCGATTGTTCCGTGCCCATTGTGTGCCCCAGGCAGCCCCGGATCCCACACCTGAGACCCGCCTGCAATGAGATAACCTCGCGTTTTCCCCTTTTTCCCTTTCTTTTTTTTTTTTTTTTTTTTTTTTTTTGTTTGCTCGGCAGAGCGGATAACAAACCCTCAATGAGGCCTCTTTCAAACGCGGCCCTATTAAAGCGCTGGCCCCGTTTTTAAGAGTGAATTTCCAGTGGCACCGGGAGGTGAAGCACAATGGGAACGGGACCTGCGGGAGGGGCGGGATGGGATTTTTTGGGCCTCTCTCCAACCAAAGGCATCGCTCGGTGCCGCGGTGCTGCTGTTGCAGCATCCCAAACCTACAAAAACTGGCATCTTTGCCCGGAAAAACACCAAAGAAAGCTGGAAAAAAAGGGAGTTTCACGCACACCTGAGAGGCTGAGATAGAGAAGCGCTGCCGTGCTGCGCGTTCCTGCCTCAGTTTCCCCACCTGTAGCACATCCCCGAAAGGTGGGGCGGGCACAGCTTTCCGAGCGTGTCCGGTCCTTCCCGGCGATGGATTTTGGGGACCGGGTGGCCCCGGCCAAGGTGAGCCGGGGCAGGAAGGGGCGCCGCAGGATGCGGCAGCCCCCGGGCGATGCGGGGCCGGGAGGAAACCCGGCGGGTTTGTTCGGCGGAGGGCGAGGGAACCGAGATTAAAAAAAGCCCCGCTAAGATCAGAAAGGCTGGCGAGCACAGTGCCCTATTGTGGAGCTGTCACACTTCCCTTTACTTTATTGCTTTTGTCCAACACCCCATTGTTCCACTTCCTTTTGTCCCCTATTCACAGCCCTGGCTTTTCATTACCCAGCCGGCCTTGTTGTTTTCATTTCTTTTGTTTGAAGTTCCTGAGAGGAAGGTTTTATTTTCAGCCGTTTGATTAATTCGCAGCTTGAGCCGGGCTTTGTTTGTTATGTAATTGCTGCCCCCGAGCCGGGCGGCCCAGCTCAGCCCTCCCTACCCGGCTTTGCACCCCCAAACTGGGTTTAGGGGCTCCTGAGGGGGGGTCTGGGAAGTGAAAAGGTGCTGGGTTTGGGGTTTTGGGGTTTGGACACCCCCCCAGGCAGGTGCTGTCCCCATCGCAGGGCGGTCACACAGCCCAGATCCCAATTCCTGGCAGTGCCCGGGGTAAATCCCTTCCTTACCAGGCTCCTTTTCCCATTCTTCCCGCCTGAAAGGGCGAGGACAATGCTTGTTCCCGTTCTTGCTGTGTGGTGGGAGGGTTGGTGGCCCTGAGAAGGCAAATCCCGGTGGGCGCTGCCCCGTGGGCCCCGCCGGTCCTGGCGCTCCCGCTTGGATCCCACTGGGAGCGGTGAATGGGACGCTTTTTTTGGGACAGACCCCATGGAATGTCAGTGTTTGGGGTCCCCTTGGGGTTTTACAGCCCATCCCTTATCAAACTCATCCTCATTTCTGCGGTGCCCATGTGGCAGCACCGGGAAGGGGATTGGCACCTGCAGGGGTTTTGGTGGCATCAGGGAGAGCCATTCCCAGGGCCAGCTCCTTGTCCTGGCAGGGGCTGGGCTGGTGCTGAGCTGGGGACTCTGGGAGGAGCTGTTCTGGTGGCCAATCCCAGTCCCAGTCCCAATTCCAGTCCCAGTCCCAGTCCCAGTCCCAGCAGGTCCATCCCATGCCAGGGACTCCAGGAGGAGCTGTTCTGCTGCCCAGTCCCAGTCCCCGTCCCAGTCTCAATTCCAGTCCCAGTCCCAGTCCCAGTCCCAATTTCAGTCCCAGTCCCAGTCCCAGCAGGTCCATCCCATGCCAGGGACTCCAGGAGGAGCTGTTCTGCTGCCCAGTCCCAGTCCCAATTCCAGTCCCAGGTCCATCCCATGCCGGGGACTCCCAGAGGAGCCGTTCTGGTGCCCAGTCCCAGTCCTGGTTCCAGGTCCATCCCATGCTGGGGACTCCCAGAGGAGCCGTTCTGGTGCCCAGTCCCAGTCCTGGTTCCAGGTCCATCCCATGCCGGGGACTCCCAGAGGAGCCGTTCTGGTGCCCAGTCCCAGTCCTGGTTCCAGGTCCATCCCATGCTGGGGACTCCCAGAGGAGCCGTTCTGGTGCCCAGTCCCAGTCCTGGTTCCAGGTCCATCCCATGCCAGGGACTCCCAGAGGAGCCGTTCTGGTGCCCAGTCCCAGCCATTGCTGGGCACAGCCAGGATTTCCATTTCCCAGGATCTGAGCTGCTGCTGCTCCGGTGGCTTCCTAGGCAAGGGGGGACCCTGGGGTGCTGGCACAGGTCCCTGTCACCCTGAGCCTGGGCTTGCTGGACATGGCATGAAGGTCCCTCAAGTTGTCCCTCAATCCCAACCTCTGTGCTGCCTTTAGCAATTTACTCCTCCATCCCAAGTTTACCCTGAGAACTCAGCCCCAAAATCCTGGAAAACCGGGAACAAGAGCTCAGCTTTGCCCACGGCGATCCACCAGGGACGTTGTCCTTGCACCGTGGGGCACCCTAGGACGGGGCCAGGCTGGGAGAGGGGTGCCCAGGGCCGGGGGTGGCCGGTGGCCGTGGTGACATCCCCGCTGTGTCCCCAGGATGTCCGTGAGGAGCCCCGTCTCTCCCCCCCTGGAGCTGGATGGAGCGGGCACCATGGTGAACTGCGCCGTCAAGACCGAGGAGAAGGAGGGCGGCTCCGAGACCCTCCCGGGGGCCGCCCCCAGCGCCGAGCCCCGGCCCCACGACCCCCCGGGGCCACCGCACAGGGATGGCACCGACCCCCAGGCCCTGCCACAGGTGGGTGTGACAAAGGCGGTGCCGCCCCCCACCCCTGCTCCAGACCCTCCCATCCCGTGGAAGAAGAGGTGGCTGCTCCCCCGGGTGGTTTTTCCTCATCCCGGGAAATTAAAGCTGAAATCCGAGGCTCTCCCAGGGATTTTTGGCCCTCTCTCGGGTCATCCCTGGGGTTTGAGGGCTCCGCCTTCGGCGTGGAACCCCTCACAGCCTCTTCCAGGTGTTCCCAGACCCTTCAGCAGCCTCCCTTTTCCATTGTCCCTGTGGTTTCCCCTCTCCCTGACCCCTCCCTGCGCTGGGGGAAGGAGCTCAGAGGAGCCGGGCAGGCTGAAAAAACAGGGAAAAATCCCAGCATTTCCAGCTTGAAAAGCAACAATACAATCCAGGGATTCGGGGATGGGTGTGCTCCAGCTGCCAGCACCCCACGGGGACCTGCCATCCCTGGCGGTGTGGCTGTTGGTGGCAGCAGTGCCCGGTGACATTCCCTGTCCTGCAGGAATCCCGCTCTCCCCCCGGGGACATTCCCGAGCCCCGGCGCTCGGCCTTCGAGCCGGCCAGCAGCGGCCAGGAGAAGCTGGACTTCAACAGGAACCTGAAGGAAGGTGGGCAGCGTTCCCAGGTGGCCTCTTGGGACCTTTTCCCTTCCCCTTCAGGATTTTCCCGGATTTACAGTGTGAGGAAAACTGATCCACAAACACCAGAGGTTTCTGTCCAAAAAGGAGACGGAGGAGTCCTGTTATTTTATTCGAATAAAGGGAGCGGCCGTGGGGCATTTCCACTGGGATCTCTCAGATTTTTTTTTGGAGGACGCAGCCTCCTTTTTATCCCAATTTCCCTGCCTCATGTCCCTCTCTCTTTCCCCACTGGCTGAGATATTTGAGAGGCACAGACTTCCCCAAACACCTGATACCTCAGATTCCCTTCTAATGTACAACCCCCCACACACACCCCCTCACCCCCTTAATTTTTTTTTCTTTTAATTCCTGGAATCCGTGGTTCTCCCCATTGTTTCTTTCACCCTTCAATAGACAATTTCATTTATCCCTGGGCTTAGGGTTTATCTGTAAGGACAGATCCCTTTTCTTCCATTCAGCCATCAGTGGAATTCTTCCCCTTGTATCTCTCAGTGTCAGTCTCACCTACAGCAGCCCCACAGCTCCTTTGTAAAGACAAGTCCCTCATTCCTTTCAAGGGGATGGGCTGAGCCATTGTGGTGCAGAAATTTGGGATGTGCTCACCTGGTTGTCCTCTCCTCCCTGTCCCTGTCCCCCAGTGATGCCAACCATCGAGAAGCTGCTGTCCAGCGATTGGAAGGAGAAGCTGCTGGGCCGGAGCACGGCTGAATCCAAGGAAGTGAAAGGTGGGATCCACCTCCAGCAAGCTCCCTCCTGCATCCCAGCTGGAAACAGACAGCATTTCCCACCAACCAGGAGGGGATGCGGCCACGTTTCGTAGGGATTTGTTCTTTTTTAAGGGTTTTTTTGGGGGTTTTTTTGGGGGTTTTTTTGGGGGTGGGCGTCTCTGGTGTCTCTGGCTGCACAGAGAGGGGTTCAGCATCTGGGGATCTTTCCATCCCTCCCAAATCTGACATTTCCTGGTCACCCAGAGGTGGCACTGGTGGCTGTGGGAATTCTCTGGCCTCACATTTTCCATGCCCACCCCAAAACCGCCCATTTTTCTGGCCAAAGAAAATGGGAATTGCTCAACACCTTCGATCTCTCCAGCCAAAGAAAATGGCAATTTCACTCCTTAAATAAAACCACCTCCATCCCTCGTTGTGCTGCTGACTCCCTCCCCCTCCCCAACCCCCTGACCTTCATCCAGTCGGGTTTTTTTGCCCCCTCAGGAACCCAGGAGAGCCTGGCAGAGAAGGAGCTGCAGCTGCTGGTGATGATCAACCAGCTGTCCACGCTGCGGGACCAGCTCCTGACAGCGCACTCGGAGCAGAAGAACATGGCCACCATGCTCTTCGAGAAGCAGCAGCAGCAGATGGAGCTGGCTCGGCAGCAGCAGGAGCAGGTGGGGACCTCCCATCCCTCCAGGGACCCCTCTGGGATAGCAGGAACGAGGCAGGGGCAGGGAGGTGGTTTTGGGGGTCACGTTTTCTGTTCCCGTCCCAAAGCGTCCCTCGCTTGGGGCTGGGAGGACCAAGGGTGGGTGGAGATGGGGATTGAGCTCCTTTAAGCCAACAAACCCTCTCAGGTCCTTCTTGTCCGTGCTCACCTGCTCCTTGAGCACCAATTTTTCCTCTCCCAAGAGCAGGGGTGACGCTGCTATCACACTCCAGGGTGGGGGTGACATGTCCCTCCCAGCCCTTGTGTCCCTGGAGGTGGCTCAGGGGCAGCCCAGCCCCTCGTCCCACCCCTCCCACAGCCCTGGGCACCCTCTGCAGACCCAGACCCTTTTTTTTTGTGCTGCTGGCTGAGTCCTGCCAGGCTGGAGGCCAGCCCAGCGCTGTCCTCGATGTCACCAACCCCTCTGTCCCCTGCCCAGATCGCCAAGCAGCAGCAGCAGCTCATCCAGCAGCAGCACAAAATCAACCTCCTGCAGCAGCAGATCCAGGTAAAGGCGGGGGACACCTCCCCCGTGCCCTGCCCTGTGTCCTGCTGTCCCTTCCTGAGGGTGACAGCGTTGATGTGGTGGCCATGCCACTCTGTCCCTGTCCCCTCCAGCAGGTCAACATGCCCTACGTGATGATCCCCGCCTTCACCCCCGGCCACCAACCCCTGCCAGTCACCCCCGAGTCCCAGCTGGCACTGCCCATCCAGCCCATCCCCTGCAACCCAGGTCAGTCTGTGGGGCTGTGCCAGCCCTGCAGGGTGGCCTTGTCCCCCTCCAGCCGTGTCCCTGTTGTCCCCAGCTGCTGTCCCTCTGTTCCTGCAGTGGATTACCCCGTGC
>VZTR01032557.1:0-133117 GCA_013400775.1 Chaetops frenatus | reverse complement strand
GAGAACCCAAGAGATGCTTTTTAAAGGAAGAGGGTGACAAACAGAATGCGGTCCGGTCCAACCCCGCGCCGATTTCCTTTGGGAACCTGGGGTAGAAGCGCTCGGTTCGGCACACGGAGCGCTGTAGCATTCCGGGGTGCGCGGGGCGGCACGCGAGCGGGGGGCGGCGGGCTGCCCGCAGCGCCGGCTTATGGAAATGGGATTTAAATCGCGCCTCGGCCCTGGCTGCGGGGAGGGGGGGCCACGCTCCGCCGCCAACAAAAGCTCCCTGAACGCCCGGTTTCCATACGAACAAACCTCCGCGGGGCTCTTATCTCCTGCCCGCGGGAGCTCCGCGGACGGCCTCGCGGCGGGGCGGGGAGCGTTCGGGCCGGGCCGCCCAGAGTTGGGCCGGGGTCTGGACCGGGCAGGGGTCCGAGGTGTAGAGACTGGGACCGGGCTGCCTGGGAACGGGGCCGCTGGTTGGGAGCGGGCGGTGGGCAGCGGGGCGGCCCCTCGTGTGTAACAGGATTATCTTTGCCATTTCAAGTTCCATACAGCATGTAATTTATTTTTAATTAGGATTAGATCGAGCAGGGAAGGAGACCAGACCTTTCCCCCCAAATCCCCCTCCCCGCAAAGGCATGGCTATTCCACGAGGAGCTCTTATTCTTTACAAAAAAGTCAATCAATCGATAAACCAGGACCTGTGTTCACCTCCCACGCACTTTGCAGGAGAAAAGGGTGAAAAGGGCTGTATTTTCAATGTGTGCTCAAGTATCTGAATCAGAGGGGAGGCTTGGAAATGCAACCCCTTTCCCATCCACCCAGTCCTGCTCTCACATGCTTTCTGTCCAAACCCATTTTTAAGAAGGTCACAGTGGGGTCTTGCTCCTCATGCCTTTTTTTTTTTTTTTTTTGGTGTGTGCGTGTGTTTTGTTTTAGAGTTCCAATGCACTTTCTGCCTGCTTGAGTTATTCTTTTCCCACTGTTGGGACTTTGATTTAAAAAAAAACCCCAATTTATCAGTCTCTCTGCCTTCTCCCCAGTAGTTTGCATAGAGTTCACCACAGAAATGTTCTGGAAGGCTAGTGAAGAATCCTGTTTTACAGCTCAAAATAAACATACGGATCAGCTGCATTAAAAGCACTTCTTTGAAATATTGTGGTTAAACAGCCCAGATTGGTTGATTGCTCCGTGTGGGGACATATGTTCTTGCAAACTGTGCGTATTGTTACTAATGGGGATTCTCACACCACAGCCTTTCCTTTGAATCTGAGGCACTGGTGGTTTCTCTGGAGCTGTTGCAAGGTTGTTTTAATAATTTACCATCTCTCTTGCACTTAGTGTTGTTGCGGAGACTCAGAGCGTGCAAGGAAGGAGGTGTTTTGTGGTGTCCAGAGGTCTGTTCTCTGTTGCCAAGCTCCTTTCTGTACCTCTTTAGACACAGAAATCAAAGCTGCTCTGAGAGATGGGTGCCAGGCAGAGGAAAAAGCAAGGCTTCCCCGTGCACTTCTGTGAACCTGGGTTATTGGATAGTGTGTTGCTCCCAAGGAGGGCGAGCACTCCTAGACCACCAGTCTGTTGCCAACATCAATCAAGTAAGTGATCGCCAGCAAATCACTCCAGATTTCTCTTTTTCAGCTTTAAACTTACTTCTTTTTTTCCCCGATTCAGCCCTTGGAAATAAAGTTTGGGGGTGTTTTTTCCTCTCCCCAGGTAGCTACTGCTTTACAAGGGGTGGCAAAACCCCGGGATCATATCCTGTTCTTCACTCCTCCAGATGAGCACTGACAAGTGCTGTGGCCCTTTTTCGCATCACTTACAGCACAGCAGGTTCACGAATGTCTCAAGATGTCAAGCGTTCCCGGCGCCACAGGGTAAGGCTTCCCTCCTTTCAACAGGTGCCTGGGATCCTGCTCAGGGATCTCTGTTCATGGAGATAAGCTAGAAGGTCTTAAGTTTTAGAGGCGTGAGAGAAAGTAAGGCTTCCACAGAATTCCCATCTAGTATCTCTGGACCACGTGTACCTTGAGGGAGAGCATGTGGCTTCATGCAAGCACAGGGCCATGTGCTTCCCTGTTCCCAGGCGATCTCAAAGGCATCAAACCTTGGCTATTGAAAGTGCCCCTCTCAACACAGGCTGTATGGTGAGTGCATGCCCTGGGGGTGGTGGGTGGGATTCCCTTGTAGCACAGGCCCTGGGGTGGTGTGACTGCCTCTCAGGAGAAGCAAGGCTACCTGAGCATTGCCTCCTGCTGGCCCATATACCAGAGGGTCTGTTTGACCCTCTCTCCAGACGTGAAATAGGTGCAGCATGTCCCCCCACCCCTTGTCTCTTAGCCTGCAGAGTTGTGGCATGACCCTCTCTCCCTTGGAAACTCATCTCCATGCTCAGGCCCTGCCTCTTTCTTCTTGGGCATCCCCACAGCTCGGATGCCTTGGAGTGATCTACAAAAACAAAGGAATTCCTTCTGCTTCAGGGCCTAAACAATCCCCCCTTGTTTAATCATTTCTGCTGAAACCAAGGAAGTGTGGGTTAACCTGTCAAGCTCCACAAGCCTGGGCTGACCAAAACCCCTGGAAAACAAAAGAGTGGAACGAAGCGGCGACGGGTTTTGTTGCTCTGTGGCTGTTTGTGTTGGAGGGTAGCATGCGGCATTGTGCTTCTGTCTCTGGGCATGCGGGCTGTAGAGGACACGGCTGCGAACCTTCCCGTGAGCTGCGGGTTGGTACCAGGGCTGTAAATCATTCTGATCGTTTGCTTATTTGCTTCAAATGCTTCCCTGCCTGCATCACCCCTCTGTGAAATGTGGGTTAGAAGGAGGAGTTTGTTTTGCAGAAGAAAGAAATTGTGTGCCCGCACCCCCCACCTGGCAAGCAGTTTTGATTCCACAGGGAATTTATTTTTTAATTGGATTAATTTCTAGCCTCTCCCGGAGTAGCAGCTGGGGTCTTTGATTCAAGAGGTTAAAACAAAGGGGCATGAAACAAAAGACCAGTTTTCTGCATTCCCTACACAGCGTGGGCCTCGTGCGAGCTGCCCAGAGGTATCCCTGGGGCAGTGCATTCCTAAAGGTCTCCCCATGGTCCTCAGCCAGGGTCTACTGCAGGTTTTCTGGGGTTGTTTCCTGGTCTGTCTTGCCTGCAAGGTATCTGAATATGAATTTTTGCTTCCTAACCCAGCTTATGTTCCCATATAACCTTATTCCTTGGTACCCCTTTCCTTTTCCGCTCTTCTGCCCACCCCTCCACTGCCTGTCCCTTTTCCAACTCCCTTTACCCTCTACCTTTTCTGCCCCAGAAGAGATAAATGAGGCTTTTAAACTGTTAAACCAGGAGGCAGGTTCTCACGTTCAGTTCTCACATCTCTCATCTGGAGTAAGGCTCAGCCCCACCAAAGTCTGTGATATTTAGGTATTCAATTGTCATTGAATGCCGTGGAAGTTGGACGTAATTTCGTTTGACTGAGGGCTAGAGGCTTTTTCCGATTCAACCCCTCATGCCTACAGTCTGTGGGTACCTTGGACAGGTGACAGCCCAAGTCCTGCTGTTTGCCCACTACAAGGACAGCTAGGAGATCAGAGATGCCCTTAGAAGTAACTACCTTTATTATGCACGTCCCTTCTGGCTATTTTGCCTTGGTGCCTTTGGTTTAAGGGAATGCAGGTAACAGAGTAGTTATTCATGTCAGTCCCCAGTCTGGACCTTTAGGAGGAGTGCTTACCTTCTCCATAGCTTGAGGTCTGGTCAGATCACTGGGACATGAAAGAGGGGATTTGCACAGCTTCTCTCCCTGCCTGTTGTGATTTGGTTCTTCTGCTCCATGGCTGCTGCTACATGCCTGGCTGGGATGTCTTTCATACAACTTTGAAGGTGTCCGGACTGATATATTTGGCTTTCCTCCAGCAGCTCCTTGTTTCCTCCTGGGTCTCGTTCACACTCTCCTCCTTGAAGGACTGTTTGGAATTTTAGACTCTTACAAATGATGAATGGGTGGAAGAAGTACACCTCTTAGCTCCCAGGAAGATGTACAGTCCTCTGCGAATACTTATGTGTGGTGGTTGTGATGGGCTCCACTGATTTCTCTGAGAAACAGCTCCCTGGCTATTTGGTGTGCAAAGTCCCATTCTGCATGTCCTTCTGCTGCCCCTGCCCAGCCAGTGTCACCCACCCAGTGCCACACTGAACGAATGTGGCCAAGTCACCCTACAATTTCGGAAGTCCTTCCCAGTAAGATCATATCCTTATATAAGCACAAGGATAGTTACATACATGCCAATATATATTTTTACTATGCCCACAGAAATAGCCCTCCCATTTCTCTGCTGTCTGTATGTTTTCAGTATTACCCCGCACATGTGATTTCCTGCCCCCTGCAATGATCCATCTGTGGCATAAGAGGGGACACTGGGAAGCAATCCTCGTTGAGGTTCTGGAAACTGAGAAGCTGCATTAGCATGATGCCATGCTGGAGCTAATTAGCCCAATGTCGCAGCGGGATTAATGAGCTTGGGCACAGTGCCACAGCTTCTGATTCTCAGGATGAGAGGGCTTGCAGGTTCTGGCCCTGGTCTGCTCCTGGTTGTTTCCCGGAGGATTACAGTGACAGGCAGCATGGGGGAAGAGCGCGAAAGAGAATCAGGGACTCAGACCTGTGCCATGAGCCCCTTCCTCCATCTCGCCTCTCCTTCTCCCCCCTGCTTCCCCCCTTGTCCTCCATCTTAATCGCGCCTCAGCTTGCAAAGTCAGAGCCCCCAGCTGTGAAGGACTAAGTCTCTTCTTCTCCCGAGCTCCTGAGGGGCAGCAGGCTGTGAGCAAGAGTGTGCCTCGTGTCACTTCTGTTGAAGAGGCTGTGAGAGCAGGGGAAGAGCCCAGACGCGGGCGGCTGCCGCACTTGGCCGCCTGCCAGGGCAGGAGCTCGCTCTGCGAGCATCCTCCCTCAGCCAGCCGCTTCCAGGGCTGGGAGCCTGCCCAGCACCAGGTTTTATTTTGGCATAGTGAGGAGCACCCCGCAGCTGAAGTATCTGGGGGGAGTGGTGGTGTGTTCCAGCAGGCTGCTGTCCTTCATCCTGGTTTTGGGATCATCTCCGTTTCCAGTCTGCAGGAGGGCTCAGAGTTAAATGTCCCTCTCTGCCCCCACCTTTAGTTTGTTGGCTGATGGATTTTATCTTCGATGTCTGCCAGGGTGTTGCTGCCTGACATGCAGCCATGTCCAGATAGAGCAGGGCAGGAAAAAAGCACTAAGCTGTACAGAGGAGGATGCAGAGCAAACACAGCCCATTACAAGAGAATTGGAAAGGTTTTAAATATTCCTACTGAGCTGATGAGAAGTAAACTTTTCAGAAGCTTGGCAAATCTGGTTCTTAAATCATTTGAGTGCTCCTGAACATTTTACCCAGGATTTTTGCTTTAAGGTTTGCTGCCACTGCATTCTGCTGCAATTCACGTGTTGGGGTGTTGCTCAGGATTAGATCAGACTGCATTTTGAGGCCACCGGTAGACTCTTTTCTTGACCATATCTGCCATACTTTGGCTTCTGCAGCACCTCCAGACCTATGAAACGTTCCTGTACTCACTGTTCATCTTTCATGCATGGCATTTGCCCATTCTCTGTGAACGCTTCACTGGAGGGGTCTGGCTGAGGAGGCAGAGTGTTGGCCTGGGGTGATGTGACCTGGGACTGGAACTGGTGACAGAGTGGAGAGGAGTAGAGCTGTTTCCCGTGGCTGAAGGATGCACCTGTAGCACAGCTCTGGAGGGCATGTTTGCCCATCTTTAGGAATTAGCCAGTCAGTCCCCAAATGTCACCTGTCCCTCCTGTGCCTGTAAATGTGCATTACAGCAGGACAAGGAGCTGTTTGGAAACCACTGCAGTCTCTATGGCTACATCTACAACACTGAATAAAATGCTCCATACTCTGGCTCTGCTTGGTTTACTTCTGCAGACATATTCTATGAAGATACAGCCCTTTTACAATCGGTGGGGAATTATCTGTTTGCCCTTAGCCATTTGGTGCCTTCACTTATTTAACTCACTTTAAAAAGAGGTACACATTGCTGCCCTGTGTCTGTGCTTTTTACATCTGGAAGTACAGAAACCATCACATATTTCACACATGATCCCCAACAAAAAACATCATCTACCCCCAAAGTCTGCAGAATTCTGTTCTGAAAAGTTAAATAAATTGTTATCACTTCTTAAGTGCCATAATAAATGTATGGAATGATCTCACATAAAAGCTGGAGGCTTAGAGAGTAGGTGCTAAAGAAATGCATCAAATTAACCAAAAAAGAGGCATAAAATCTATGTTATCCTAAAAGATAAGGGCTGGCGGCTCTAGCAACTTTTCTGTTTGCTGCTGTACTACACATCAAATTTGCTTTTCAGCCTAAAAGAATTTGCATCTCTGCAGTGAGCAGATTTGAAGGCTTTGTTTTTCCAGAGAGGTACATGGTGGTGGGGGAAAAGTAGGAAATGATGCAATCAGGCATGGTTTGTAAGGAGAGGGTCACAGATGGGTGAAGCCTTGCAGAAGTTAAAACTAACAAACAAGCAGTTGGAGATGCTCTTGGAGCATCCTGAACATTTAGAACTGAAGAGGTTTGAGTTTGCCTCAGCAACATTATGTATGTATATGCATGTGTTATACATTATAATGAATATGATAATTACAGGAGATAATTTATAATATATGTGTATTATATATGAGTGCCTCCTCAGTAGGCTAAAACAATGCCATGAGAGTGTAAAGAAATGTGAAATCTAATTACTGTAGCTGTGTAAGTGAAGTAATGAGGAGCTTGAGAGTGTGACTGATATGTAATTAGATACTAGACTAATGAGCAAGCTGTCTACAGTCCATCAAAAAAGTGAGGGAGGCTTGTGCAAGACACCCCTGGCATCGCAAAGAGGACGATATGCCACATCCAAATGCAGCTCACTAATGACTGGAGATTGGGTGCTCAGCTTGGGGATAAAGCCATTAACCAGTCAAAAGGACTGTGGCAGACCCACAGGAGATGAGGACAGTAAAAAGAACAAAATATGCAGAGCTGCAAGTATGTATAAGAGAGCTGTAGGCTGGATTGAAGGTTCTGGATTGGTGCATCCCCCGAATTGGGTTTGCTGTGCTGTCTCACCCCAGATAAAACAGCGAGGGTGAGAAATGGGTGACAGGTTGGGTCATGTGCATGGCAAAATAAGTCTTGCCTTGGGAGAGTCAGGCTGTGAAGGGGCAGCTGAGAGCCAGGCAAAGGTAGTGGATGCAGAGACAGCAGGCACTGTTGGGGAAAGGCACTCAGGGCTCACCATGTCCTGTAATAACAGTACTTACATTGGATAGATGTCTATCTACAGGAGCTTATTCTTCAGCATGTATTAACTGTTTAAGCTGAAATTTTCCGCCCTGGGTGTTGACTTCAGGCTGTTAGTTGCTTCTAAGAGAAAATTTCAGCTGAAGCAGGTTAGTTGTCTCCAGAAAGCAAGACAGGGTAAATTTATCCCAGTTTTTTTTATGGTTGTTTTTCCTGTGGAATAAATATCCATGTTCTCCTTTTTTTCATTTGAGGACTTGACATTTTGCAAGAAGATGCAGACAGGTGACTTGTGCCGTTTTGGTAAGTGTTCAACCAAACTGGACTACACATTTTAAATGGTGCAGCCATTAAGCATTAAGAGATTAACCAGGTAATGCTCCCCTCTTTTTTCTTGGTCTGCCCCAAACTTGGATCGATATTCTGGCTACTTGAGAAACAGAGCCAATTATTTGTCTGGTATCAGGAAAGAGCCACCAAGACCCTCTCGCAAAACACCCCTAATGCTCTTGATTTCTAGAATGGTTGACCATGATAGTCCACTGCTAGTCTTGGCTCTGTGCTTCCTTAAACCTGGCATGGTCTGTACAATGGACTTAGGGTTGCAACCCTGTGGACAACTGCTGGAGAGCTGGTGGTGAGGTTTTCCAGGATCTGTACCTTAAAGACCAAGAAAATGTGAATAAAGCATCATGGATTTTGCAACGCCAGGCCCTACAGAGTGAAAGGAAAGCCAGCCTTGAGTGTTTCAGCTTAGGTGTGCAAAATTAGCAGATATTAATCTACTAACTTGCAGCTCTGTGTCTCAGCTCACCAGCTGTAATGTGGAGTTAATGATACACCTTCCTTCCACAGCTTCATTATGGAAATAAGATAATTAACATCTGTGGATCACTCTAATTTAAGAGCAGGGAAGGCCAAAGAAAAGTCTATGAGTAAATTATTGCTTCCATCCTGAGCAGGGCTTGAGTGCTGTGAGGAAATTATGACCAAGGAGCAAGGACCAGAACACGCCGCTGAAGCTTTTGGGCCTGTGGAGCAGAGCAGGAGAATGGTGGAGAAGTGACACTTCTCTGTGCAGATAAAGATTGCATCACAGTGTGACTGGGGCTGCAAAGACCCATATTTCCTTGTTTAAGTGCCTGACTTTTGCAGTCTTACCAACGTACTTCCAGCACAGATCTCTTGGGTGTCATAGCCATGGAAATATATAGGCCTGTGGAGGGAAAGCCCTGTCCTCTTCGCCCTGTAATAACACAAGGTGGCATGATCGGGGTTTAGATCAGTGATTGCTCATTAAGCTACAAACTTTGGCTGCCCAGGTGGTGACTTTTTTTGTCACTATCCTCCAGGTACACAGTGACCTTCTTGGTCTCCTTTTCTCTGCAGCTGTAAACCTTCTTTGCTCTTCCCACCTTGAGGAAGAAACCTCTGCATGGGACTTTCTTGTTTTGCTGCCTTGGGAATGTGGCTTTGGGGAATAAATAGCAGCAAAGCTCTATACAGAGGCTGCAGTTTTTGAGGAAGAAAAGAGGCTTCTAAGGTGGTCAAAGGCTGAAGACCCAGGTGAGCCCTAAAGAAGAGCTGTGCAGAACTCATTTTAGGCAGCCAAAAATGATACACACGCACAGTTTAGTTAAGGTGTGCCTTGTGAGTTTGAGAGTTCAGGTCTTGGGCTCTGTGTGTGTTCTTGTGCAAGGTATCTCCTTGTGTTGCCATTAAAATAGCACTCCACAGAGGGCAGTGGGTTCAGCCTGTAGCTAGGTCCTTTTGAAATGCTGAAATGAAACAAATCAAAGCTATCGACTTCATTTTTTTCTAAAACCCTTCCAGACACCTAAAATCTCAGTGAAGTCTTTATGGGTGGTAATTTCCTGCATACTGACTCTTTTGGAGAAGAAGTGGGCAGGGAAGGGGAGCTGTGGGAATTCATCTGGTGGGGGAAGCTGGAAGCTGGAGGTCTGCTCCCACTGAGATGTCAGGCCTGCCAGCAGCATGGCAGATATGAATGGCAGGGATGCAGACAGGTGGGGCTCTCTGTATAGAGAGGGCATGGCAGGGAGATGGGGTGATGGGAAAATTCGGGCTGTGAACAAAGGTGGGAGAGGGAGGACCAGGTGGGGGGACTGGGTGGTAAAGGGACTTGGTGGGACTGTTTGAAAGGGGGAGCAATATGGGTAGACCCTGTGAGATGGTGAGTCTGTGGTGCAGGACTGGGGAGTGTTGTGGGGCTTGGGGAAGCCTGGGGAGCTGAGGTCTTGCTGGGGAAAGTGATGGGAGAGATATGCTGGCTTTGGGGACAGCAGCTGGAGTGGGAGAAGTTAGGAGCTGTGGTCTGGAAATAGCTCAGGAATTTGAGATCTGAGATGGTTTAAGAGGTCTAGGGCCACAACTGTTGGGTATAGGCACTTTGTGGGAAGCTGGGGAATCTGGACTGGGAAGGGCTGAGGAAAAGCCCTTGTCTTTGGGGGACAGCAAGGGTGTGTGTAGAGCTGAGTTTCTGGAAGATGGGGGATTTTAGGATGGCCACCAGTAGGCATCATCATGTCCTGGGATGCAGGCAAAGGCCTAATCTAATGCTTGCTCCCAGAAGGCTATCACATGCCTTCTTGCTATCATAAATATGGTAATCCTAAGCATGCTGGGAGCTTCATCCATGTGTGCATCATGCAACTGGACTCCCACCTTAGATATATCACCTGCACAAATCAACTGCCATTAAGTGGGGAACAGACTGGTCTGGATGTGTTCATCCCTTGAGCAAGTCACCAGGTGATCCTATTAATGCAATAAATTCTCACCTCTGCTCCCCCTTCTGTCGCCTGTCCCACTTTCTTTCTACCTCCTGTTGAGACAGTGCACTCCTGTCTTTCCAGTCACTCCACAGCTCTGGAGTGACTGGAAAGATACTGGCTTGCTCTCAGAGAGTAACCCTGGAAAAAACAGCAGATAGCCTTAGAAACAGATGTGTTTCACAGCACAAAGCATTTCACGGAGATTGCTCCCATGCTGCAGAATGTGTTGTTTAAGGGCGTGGTGTCAGGGCATGGGGGATGGTTGTAGGGTGGCTCTCAAAATGCATTTAGAGCTGCACACAGGCAAGCTCAAACTGTGCTTAGCACGTTGGCTGCCATCCTGTGTTGAAGCACCATGTCTGACCTAAAGATGTTGGCAATGCAAGCTGTCCTCGACGCCTGTCTATTTCAATTTACAATATTTCACCTGAAATCCCTCTCTAATCATAAACAGATCAGAAATTACTTATTACAGAGTGCCATAGGTGTACATGGTGCTTTACGAACATATGAGGAGACAGATTGCTGCCCTGAAGAACTCACAATTGGATTTAGACAAATACAATAAGAAAGGAAAAAACTATCAGGGCTGAAACTTTAAGGAGACAAATAAATGCCTGTATACAATTGCATCAGTTGCAGTCCATGGAAATATTATCTTTTTTTTGATTCAAGTGTTCAGCTGTGTCACATCTACTGCTGAAGATGACAGACTGCTAGTTCCTTAGGTAGAAAACGCTTATATTTTAATGCTTGTTATGTCACGATTTATTAAACAAATTTAGATGTAAAAATCAACTGAAAGGACAAACTTATGTTTAAGAATGACCTGCAGCATCTTAAATGGAGACACTGACCAAACTAGTAGAAGCAAGGTCAGGTTTTGTTTAGTTCAGATAATTTATGCCCAAGTTGTAATGCTGATGTAATTTATGTTGCATTTAGTGCTTTGTTTCCTATGAAATTTGACTGTGCAACAGTGTGATATGAGCAATATTTTAAGAGAGGATTTTTATAGATGAGGCTTGTAGCTAATATATACAGAGCTTTTATTGGTCTTTCTTGTGAAAGGAAGAAAATGAAGAAGAAGGAAAGAAGGAAGTGAAAAGCACAAGGCAATAGCCATGTAGGATTGCATCCTTTAAATCAGGGATAACATTTTGCTCACTTTAATTTTTTGGTGTGTTTTTCCCGAAAAAAAAAAAAGGTGAATATATTTTGAAAATTAAGGACTGACTAATGTAGCTCTAATCTCCAGAACAGCTATGAGGTAGCCCTCCTCTTCTCTGTTCCATGCCTTATTTTTTCAGGATTTTGTTTATCCCTCAGTGAAGAAGTCCAGCCCCTGTGCTACAAATCAGCTGGAAAAGATCCTGCTCGTGTGCTGTGAAAAAGTGCTGCTGAAGTACACCCTGTGCAGCAAAGGGAATGGTCCTGAAAGGCAGCATGTAGATTTATAAAGTGTGACAGCAGAAACAAGAAGTGTTGGCTATTTTTTATGGGCAGCCATTAAAAAAATAAAAAGCCCTTATTTATCAAATCTGAGACAATTGTCATAGAACGGGCTTCTCGGACTCAAGGTGAATCAAAGGGAAATTGTGTCCAGGAGGACAGAGATGCTCAGCCAGTACCACTGTGGCACGGCCACATGACATACCCAGCGGCAGGCACAGGGCTGTGAGTACAGCTGCCCGCAGACTCTGCCAAGGAGCCAGATGATGCTGGAAGAATATCTTTCACAGCTCTGGATCTGGCTATTCTTGGCTTGTTCTCTGGCTGCGGAAGCTGGAGCTCATTGCTGGGCAGATAAACAGAGAGACTAATAAAGAAGATGAGGAGCTGCTGATCGTTCGAGCAAATTGGAGATGAGCTGTTAAGCAGAGGAGCGTGGTGATCCCCGTGAAAAATCACCTGGTGGCTGACACTTGGTCCAGGATGAAAGTGCCTTGGAATAAAACTCTCCTCACCCCCCAAGCATTCCCTCTCCCCAAATGATTAAATCATGTGCATAATTACAAAAGTGTAAAAAGCTCTACCTCTTTCATACACTGATTTTTTTTTTTTTTTCTAATTCCCATAATTGGCAAGCGGGTGTACATGGGGGGAAAAAGGGGAGAAAGCTTTGATTTTTTTTTTCAAGCTGAAAACGTGCAAGCCCTGTGTGGGTTAGGTCCTTTAGATATTTAAAAAGATTGAAGCAACTTCAAAGGAGACGTTCTGTTCTATCAGGTTAAGTATATTTTAATATTAGAGAGTCTTTTTTTTTCAAGAACAGAGATCTGTTCTCTTGAGGAAATAAAACATTCTGAAAGATTTTATCCAGAATGGTTTTTCATTGTTTTTAAAGAGACAACACAGGATTTCAAGCATGCTGAAGCTGGTAAATGTCCCAATTTCTGCTTATCGGTGTTGACTGCTCTGTTATCAGGTTGATTGTTGATAGTTATGTAAATAAAATTTTTTTATCAACAGACTGCTGGGTTTTTTTTTTGGAAACAAGAAGGGAGAAGCACTTGGCAATAATGTTTTTATTTACCTGTTATCAAAGCCGCCATTTTGTGGCTGAACAGGGTGCAGAGTGCCAGCCCTTCAGTTCAGAGACACAAGATAGTTTTCGTCAGGAGGATTTGCTGAATTCCCTGCATATGGCTGAGAGTACGATGAATTACCAGGAGGCAGAACTATTCTCTCTCCAATGCAATTGTCTGTTTGAGCTACCTCTCCTGCCCTGCCAGGTGGACTAAGTGCATTTCTAATGAGATGTGTACTTTAAAATAAAAAAACTTGAAATGTCTGCTGGACAAATGGGAAGGTGAAGATTTAACAGCAGAAGAATGAAAAGTCTTTGGAGGATGGTCACTGCAACAGCTCGAAGCAGTGGTGTGGAGTGTAGGGCATTGTGAGGTCATATTGGGATGCAGAGGTTCAGGGAAAAGGCAGTGCAGTGTGGGCCCCACGGTCCCACAGCTTGTGGTCCTCATGGAACCCCCCTTCCAGGCCCACTGGCAAGAGGTGGTGCAGGTGGCAAAGATCTCCATCCCTGAGGGACATGGCACCAATGGGAACGTGTGACTCTGCAGAGCAGTATCCCAGGTGGCATCTGCTGTGGCAGATTCAGGCTGTGATACAGAGAATTCAATATGTTTTTTCAGGAGAGGGAAAGGTAGAGGCCATATTTCCATCTTCTGTTGTCAACCCTGGCTTTGGCAGCAAAGCCTCTGTGTGGGTTTCATAGCCAGCTGGTTTAACATCTGGGCAAGAAGTCTGCAGGGAAGTGACTGCCTCTTACCCTCTTTTCTCTCTTTTTGTTGTAATCCAGATAATGAAAGCAACGAGTGGCTGATCTGCCCCTTGTGAACCCCGAGGAGATCCAGCTGCCAGCTTCTGAGCATTCTTGTTATTTTAGATTAACCTCCTGGCCTGTGTGCCTTTTGGGGGGTTGAGACCAGAAATAAGCCAGTGAGACAGTTCAATGCTTGAGCAGAGTTGTTTCTTCCCTTCTGGTTTAGACTCCACATAATGTAGCTGAGATTCTTTAGTCTAGGAATAGTCTGGAGAAAGCCTCCTTGCCAGGTCCTCCCAGTGTGCAGAACCAGGGACCAGGAGCATGGGGCAGAGGACTGTTCCACAGGTTTTCCTCTGCCCCATCATCATGCTAAGGTGGGGAGGAGGCTCTGTGTTTGGTGAAGTTTCTCCTGAGTATGGCTATCCAGGGGACAGGGGATTGTGGAAGGGGTGACTGTTCTCCCACTGGATGTTCTCCCTCAGTCTGTGGGAAAGGCAAGTTTACTCAGGGCATTCTGCTACTGGGATCAACACAGCCAGAGGACAGAGCATCCTGTCTTCTTAGATCCTGTCATTACTAACAGTGGTTAAACATGTGTTTTCATGTATAACGTAGTGCATCTGTCCTCAGTTACCCAGACTCCTGTAGCTAAAATAAGGTCACATTCCCAATATGTATTAGTGACTCTGAAAATTCCCTCTGTATTTGATGCCCTTGTCCTTCAGATCATTGTCGGGGGATTTTAGTTTTACTACTGGTGTAATTTTAGGCTAGAGTGGTCCTGAATGAAATCTTGATGAGGCAAAGTAAAGAAGGAAAAAAAAAATACCAATCTCGGAGCTTCTGCAGTGCTCATGTGTGCCTTATGATCTCTGCATGAAGTCTTAATGGTGCACAGCAATGAGCAGAGTACATATGCTCGATAAAACAGATGCTAGACATGTTTCCTTAA
Source organism: Chaetops frenatus (assembly GCA_013400775.1). NCBI lineage: Eukaryota > Metazoa > Chordata > Aves > Passeriformes > Picathartidae > Chaetops > Chaetops frenatus. The sequence continues at coordinate 118,788 of VZTR01032557.1, read as the reverse complement.
ATAGATATTTTGCTAATATTCAGCTCAGCTTTGGCCCTCTGCTTGCTCTCGGTGTCCAGTCTGTAATTCCCCTGAAAAAGAAATTGCTGGGGATGCTATAGCTAGGCACAGAACTTTGACCAGGGACTTCAGCTTCCCTCAGAAACAGCAGAAAAGGAAGATCCCCCAAAAGCAGACTATCCATAGATGACTGTAGATAGCCTCGAGCCATAGTTTTAATCTAAAGGGATTTGATGGGCTTCATTTATAAACTGAATCAATGCAGCAAAGGAAAGTTAACATTTCAATGGCAAAACTGTCTCTTTTTGCTGCTTATCTCTTAGCAGAGACATCAAGGTACTACCAAATTTACCCCATTCTTTCCTGAATACAATATTATCTCACAGAAAGACTATTGGAAAATCTGATGATGCAGACACTGAGTTAGCTGCACAGAAATTTATGGTTCATTCTGTTCTTGAAGTGGTCTGATATATAAAATATGCAAAATGATTTAAAAAGCCAGATAAATAGCGGAGTGTGTGCTCTCATTATTCATCCTCATGTTTAATTTAAGAACATCCTTCTTTTTTGTAATGAATGTGACACTGAATGCTACAGAATTTCCAGCCCAGGCCACTGCAGTACCAAAAAACCAGAGGCAAGATCTGGAAGAAGTCCTCTAATCCCACGTGGCTGGTCTGCTGCCCATTTTTCACTTGCCAAGCTGAAGCACTCAAACATGGCTATGGGCTTGGCTTCTCAGAGGGATTTCCATGGCTTGGAGGGCTGACCAGACCTGTGAGCTGGGAATGGGTGGCTAAGGGTTGCCAAGTTCAAAACCCCCCCAGCCTGCAGCCCCAGGATGCCCACCTCCTGGCTGCAGAAAAGGAGCAAGTCTCACCTCACTGACCTTTTCAAATAACAATTTTTATTTTTCTGAAAGGATGGAACAAGTCTCATTGTTTTTCTGCAAGAGACATCTGGAACGTGAATTGAAGGGTCTGTCTCTTGCATGGTGGCCTCCTGCTCATGACAGTTATCCAAGTTATAGACCCAGTTTTGTTCTCTGCTCTCATGGAGAGGGTTTGAATCTGTAGGTCGCCACTACCAGGTGATGGGCTTGTGAGGTGGGGTGGAACACTGCAGGAAAAAACCCCCTTAGACATGATTCCAGGGAGAAGGGATGGAAAAGGGAACAGGAATTGTAAGAGACAAGATAATTGTGTCAACCTCTGTAAAAGCCCCTTCAAGCTATTATAGAGATGAAGGGTACCACCCTCAGCATCTCCTCCTCCAAATGCTTTTTAAAAGCAGACTGCCTCAGGGTCCATTTTTTGAGCACTGGGACTGCATCAGTGTTAGGTGGGTTTTGACAGTGAGTCTTGGAGAGGGCTGCACACAGAACTTAGTTTGTTGTATATTTTGTCTGCATCTTGTCAGTCTATATGGCCGAGCTCCCTACACACGGTGCAGATCTAGGCTTGCCAGGAACCAGAACTCTAAATTTTTTAGAATGCTTTCCATTGGAAAGAGAATGTTTTCTACAGCAAAGAGAATTACTACTGAATTTAGGTACTTCCAGGACTAACTAGCTTTTGAATGGGGCACCAAAACCCCTAATAAAATTACCCCATCACCAGTGGACTGCTCTGATCCTTGTGTAAATATTGCCAGGACAAGCGGAGAGACTCATTAAACACAACTCATTTGCAACGTAACACGACCTACAACATCAGGCTTCAAAAGTCTTGAATTACCTTCAGCAGATTCTGTCGACCCCATTCCAGATGTCTCTCTTTAAAAAGTACAGCTGATGGTAAGCAAGCTTGTTATATAAATGCAAACAACCCAAGAGAATGAAAGTGTGGACAGTGGAGGCCTGCACCTTGAAATCCTCTGCTGGGTCACTGAGCTGGTACGTGACAAAGTATAAATGGATGAGGACAGCAAGAGACTAAAGCAGAAAAGTGCCTGCAGTGGGAGGTGAGCTGCCCCAGCAACAAAAGAGCAGCATGGTGATCAGCCCAGTTACACCAGCTTGTTATCAATATAGAACTATTTTCTTCAGGTAGAGTAGCAGGGGTGGAAATAGTTATTTTCTGATGTAGCTGTAGTCAGTTGAGATTTTCTGTTAACACAGCTATGGACCATATGCCTCCCTGAGCATCACTGTAGCATCAGTGAGAATCCCCTGAGTTACTGGGCAGCTCTTGTAGCATCATCTGAGGGACAGTCAGCTCAGAGTAGCCTGGAGCATTAACTGGTTTCTGGTGGTTTTGTCTTGTGGTAAAACAGATAAGCAAGCAGTTAAGAGGATGCCATACTGGGATATCATTCCTGATCCCGATGGTGAGAATTTTACACATGATGCAAATATGACAAGATTTTATTTTTCAGCTACAATGGAAGACAACGAAATTGAGAGTGGTGTTTCGGCGCTGGAGTTTTTTTCTTTTTTTTTGTAGTTTTGGGCTGTGAGAAAGTAATTTTGGGGCTGTTTGGAGAGAAGGGAACTCTTGTTATCAAATGATCTCCTAATAATTTAGTGTGCCTTTTGACCCTTGTCAGTAAAATAGAGAGAAAGATTTGCAGAGGAAGAGAACAAGATCTTAATAGTGGGTAATGGAGTTGGAAGTCCCAATAGCAGACTGTTGAGATGCATTAACTCCATTTGTTACAGGAAGATTCACCAGGAGAGAAGACTAAATGGGCGAACCTGGGAAAATGTATTAAAATAAATAATTAAAAAGATAACTTTTAACTTACTGCATTCACAGACTTAGTGTTTCATGAAACAGAACAAAAAAAAAAAAAAAAAGAGAGATTTTCCCAAAAAGCTTGCTCCCAAAACAGTGCTATGTGTGTATGTGCTATGATTTCATTTTTTTTCCCCAGCCTTTGAATTAATTAGCTACCATGTTGAATTCTAAGTGTAATAATTAAGCAAATTAATGCTGCAGTGAAGTTATTAATGAGGCAAAATATGCTAATATGCTTTCGATAAAGAACTCTCTTTTTTTCTCTTACCAAGAAACTGGAAAAGCTCTTTTATTTCAGGCCAAACACCTTATCTGGAGTTCTTAGAGAGAGAGGGTTCTCAGTCATATGCTAGTGGACGATTGCTTAATGCAGGGGTTAATATCTGCATTTTTAGACACCTGTAAAATCTTTCAGAAATGTTGCAGTGACAATGAAGTTATCAACCTGGTTTCTAGCAGCATCAATAATGAGGAAAGGAATGTGTTCTATGACCTGTACTTCCAGTATGGAAGAGGATAATACCTATTAAAGGATTGCTATTTTTATGAGGATATTTTAAATATTCAATTCATATGAAGCAGTGAAGGCAATTATTACCAAGACATAATCAAAAATACATTTCTCTATTCAGTGTGTCTGGTGCCATTATGTTTTCAGATTGCAAAAAAATATTCTGCATTGAAACATGATGATAATTATTTAGTTGTTTGGAAATATGTGTATGTAACAATCATAACAATAATAACTAATAACTGGTTTCTGTAAACTTTGCCCAGATGTTTGGAGATGGGCATGTAATCTGTAAAGCCATTTAAAACGTGACAATAAAAGACTGTTCCTGCTAAAAGTATCCATCTATGAAGAAAAACAGTCATGTTATAAGTTAGAGATCCCTTGTATGGCTCCTGCTTTCTCTGTCTCTGCCTAACAACACTTTTTGTAATCCATAACAATCCAACAGACACTGCATTTCCCCCCACTGAGTTCTTGTTTATAAGCAGCTTCTATGACTTTTAGGTATATCTTCTCAGGGAAAATCTTTCAGCCTCTTCTCTTTCACTCCTTACCTCTCCCTTGCTGTACTTTATCCTTCTTGTTATTTGCATCAGTTTGGTCGGATTTCCAAGTGCTGAAGGGCTTCTAACTGGTTCAAAGAGGCCCTCGAGCCAAGCCAGGCAGCTGTGTTCATTAGTTTCTTGTTTTTGTGTTTCATCCTTTTTTGAAAATTTTATTTTTATGTTCAGCAATATACATGCCTTGGAGATTTTCTTATCAATCTCATGAAAAGATGCATTCTTGCTACCTCCCAGGATTTAATTTCCTTCCTTTAAACCTTCAGGATATTTTCCTGTTCATTTGCTGACATGTCTTTTGTTTTCAAATATGCTGTTAGCAGGTCGTTTTTTTGGTACCAAACTAACCCCTTGGACATATTTTAGTTATTTTGCAGTCAGTAAAAGTGGTTCAGGTAACATTACGTACTGTTTTTTAATACTATGCCAAGAATAATCTCTCCTCTTGACATGCTTATTTCCTGGAAATGCTAATTTTAGAGCATTAAAGTGGTGAGAAATAATTTCTCTAAATTTTCTCCCTGCAGGCAATTTGACTGGTTTACTGGACAGTGGTTGAAGTTCTCCATTAAAAAAAAAAAAAAAAAAGTTAGGAGTTTTCTGCTGCTTTGATCTGTAACTACAGCATCTACTTCCCTTTAACTTGTTCCAAGGCTAGCAGTTCATCCATATATTTATATCCTTACGGGCTGGATCTCTATCGGATGGGCTCTGCTGTTTAGATCTCATCACTCAACATCTTTGCACCACTGGGGGTGCAGGTTTCATTTGATTACAGCACAAGTCACCCATGTGTTTGCACTCACCTGCCTTTTTGGTGCATGCTGACTCTGGCATTACGGACCTCCACTTCTCTTCTTGCCGTATCTGCAGTGCTCTCTTCTGCAGGTCTAAAACTTTTTTTTTTTTTTTTTTTTTTTTCCCCTTTTGGTTTACCCAGATTCACACTGTGGCATTTTCAGGGTTCATCGCTGATGAGGAGGCTGCTCCAGTGAAGGATTTGTGAATTTGCATGTTGGAAGGCACCTTGCAGAACAGCCAAGAGGTCCCCATGGCCAACTGGTGAGACTCCTTCTGCATGCCAGATTTATGGACTGAATGGCCTTCTACTCTGGAGCATCAAAAACTGGTCAGCATTGAAGGGTGACATCCAGTCCCAGGGAATTAAGATAGACTGGACTCCAGTTTATACCACCCTATATTTGGGTGTCTAAACATCAGTTGTGGGTCTAAAAGCCACAGTATGTGAACGATAGGTCATTTTAGTAAATTATCTTCAAGTGGGGTTTTAGAATATGATAAGGTAGTTGTTGGAACCTAAGTTGGAGGACAAGGGAAGGTGTAAAAAAGCAGGGGGAAGTATTTGATGACACCTAGCAGTTAATTTGACAGGACACTTCTCCTTTATGGTCTGACTGTGAAAATACTATTTGTGCCTTTATCTGGTCTCGTATGTATGGTTTGAAGTGCAGACAGCCAGAATAAAGTCTAGTGGAGGTTCTCAACACATACAGCTTCTGTAGTTACAGGGGATGCTGTAGTTCCTAAAAGCCATGTAGAAATGCAGGCACTTTCCAAATAGATTCACTTCAAGAAGAGCACCAGCTACGGTAGTTGGTGTTAGTTTCAGTGTGGCCATACCCTGGTTAAATTTGGACTGTTCTATTTGTTTTTGTTCCTGAATGCCTTGGAATCTTTGGCATGGATCTGGACCTTGCTATGCTCACCCTGCACAACAGCAAAACAAAAAGGTCACCTCTGCAGTAAAGAGTTCACACTGTATGGAGCTGAAGTTTGCACATATCACCCTCTTCCCCCTGAAGACTGTCCTCTTGGTTAAACATGAGAGCTCTGATATCAAAGACTGAAGGTCTTTCAATTCAAAGGCCAGGTTATTTTTCTATAAAGTAAATAGTGGCAGTGCCTAAAGAGTGTCTAAATGACTTAGGAGGAAATATGCCAAGAATGACTGCAGCCCTTTGTATTTTAGTTTGCTTTTCTGTATGATTTTCTTTGATCCAAAATGTGTTGCTGCTTCACTTATTGTGGAGGTTCTCACATGATTTCCTTAGTCAACAGCAGAACTCCATCAGGAATTCATTAGACAGTGTTTGTACAGATGTAAAGCTCCCTCTAAGTGATCATATTATTATTTATATTGGGCCTGATCCTGACCCTTAGTCACATAAATATTTCCCAAGAAGGCAGTCAACTGATGTGACAGAGAGGACTGCAGCAGTGAATTTAAATTTATGCTTCTGAACCAGCAGTAAAAATTTTCCTTGGTACCTATGACTTTTGTTATTAATCTTAATTCTGGGGTTTTTTTCTTAGTTTTTTAATTGATTATAATGAGCTACACTTCTATATTGTGCACTGTCCACACTTTTAAAAAATTACTCTAAGATAAGTGAGGAACACCTTACTTTTCATGTTCCAGGAACCATTTTAAACCTTTATCTGTACTTTGTTATATGTTCTGTCTGGGCTTGTGTAAGATCTTTGACACAACATCCCCCACAACATCCTTCTCTCCAAGTTGGAGTCATATGGATTTGATGGGTGCACTGGTGAGTGGATGAGGAATTACTTGGATGGTCTGATCCAGAGGATAGAGGTCACCAGTTCAGTGTCCAGATGGACATTGGTGATGAATGGTGTCCCCCAGGGTTTGTAGTGGGACCAGTACTGTTAATATCTTTACCAATGGCATAGACAGTGGGATGGAGTGCACCCTCAGCAAGTTTGCAGGTGGCACCAAACTGAGTGGTGCAGCTCACATGCCTGAGGGGTAGGATGCCATCCACAGGGACCTGGACAGGAGAATTGGGGTCATGGAAATCTCATTAATTTTAACAAGATCAAGTGCAAGGTTCTGCACCTGGGTCAGGGCAACCCCTGGTATGAGCACAGGCTGAGGGAGGAGTGGATTGAGATCAGCCCTGCTGCCACAGACTTGGAGATGCTGATGATGGAAAACTGGACATGACCCAGCAATGTGAGGTTGCAGCCCAGAAAGCCAAATGTGTCCTGGGCTGCAACAAAAGCAGCATGGCCAGGAGGGCAAGGGAGGGGATTCTGCCCCTCTGCTCTGCCCTGGTGAGACCCTACTGGGAGTGCTGCCTCCAGCTCTGGGGTCCCTGGTACAGGAGGGACATGGACCTGTTGGAGTGGGTCTGGGGGAGGGTCACGAAAATGCTCAGAGGGATGGAGCACCTCTGCTGTGAAGACAGGCTGAGAGAATTAAGGCTGTTCATCCTGGAGAAGAGAAGGCTCTGGGGTAACCTTATTGTGGCCTTTCAGTATTTAAAGGGAGCTTGTAAGAATTATGGGGACAAAGATTTTAGCAGGGACTGTTGCAATAGGACAAGGAGTAATGGCTTTAAATTATGAGAGAGGATATTTAGATGAGACATAAGGAAGAAAGTTTTACAGTGGGAGTGGTGAAACACTGGCACAGGCTGTACAGAGAAATGGTAGACATCCCATCTCTAGAAACATAAAAGGTCAGATTGGATATGGCTCTGAGCAAACCAATCTAGTTGAAGATGTCTCTGATAGTTGCAGGGGAGTTGGACTAGATGAACTTTAGAGACCCCTTCAAACCTAAACTGTTCTATAATTCTCTGGTCACTGATGGACCAACACAGATGTCAACCTTGTGTGATATTGTTGAATTTTGGGTCATTACTGTAGAACATTTCTGAGGTGATTGTACCCAGGTACTTGGCTGACAATGCAAAGAGAGAAAAGGTATGTTCTACAAATAAGGTAAAAAAAGAACAAAGAGCCTATTTTTCTCTTCAGGGAGCACAGCTGTAAACATTAGGAGGTTTTAGAGTCAGAACATATCCTCTCAGTTGGAGTCAGTGGCTTGTCATCTCAATGCCAGGGGAAACAGCCTGGTTGCAGTGAAAGTTGAAGCTGGTGATTGTTCTCAGCATTAAGCTCTGGGATGTTGGTTGGATGAGGTGACCCCAGTGGTTTCTTCCAGCTTAAGCCTATGATTCTGTAGGGATTTATAGCTAAATCAAGGTTGGAAATGGCATTAATTTTTTCGTTGGCTTGAAAAAGTACTGCCACTGCTGTATGTCTGAGTGTGTATGCACATGTAAAAAGGGGAATACTCTTCCTGGCAACTGGTGAATGTTTTGGCTCTGTGTACAAGAGAGATCATGACACTCATGATGGATAAAACTTGCTCCAGCATGCATACCAAATATTTGCTGGAGGCAAAGGCTTCCAGTGAGGGGGGTATGGTAAGACCAATGGAGACTACTTCTGTTCTTCAGAACACACAGTTCATCTTACAATATTCAGTTTGAGACAGGTGGCATAGCAGATTCACCATGCTGCTGCTTCCCTGCAGGGTTGGGTTGAAAGCTTTGTCAAGCACTGGAGAATTACCACTTTGGAGGTATAAAGCTAATGTGCAATAGTTAGAATAGAAGAAGTCTCACCAGGGATATAGAGGGACCTGGCTTCCATATGTCTTCATAAAACCACTTGAAAATGGTCCTCTTGATTCTGAGCTCCTGTAAAGCTATATTCCTACATGAATGTAATGAAAAAAAATTATCAGTCAGTCTGGAGACACTGAGTAGCACAGAGAAGAAATAAAGCATTAGGTCTTAGAAATGCACATCATTCTTAGGCACCCCTGGGAAGCTTGGTCCGTGTATCAATGTTGAGTACAGTTGGCATACGAGGACAGAGCAGTGATTTCCCTTCCCAAACAACCACACATCTCCAGCCCATCTGGAGCGCAGGATGGTTAAACTTACAGTGACTGAAGGCTCTAGAAATGAATCTAAATGCATGTACCAAAGATACCCCCTTAGCCAGCTGTTTGCATCCACTGTCAGGATCCCTCATGCTAGTGATGGATGGCGTGCTGGGGATGACAAACCCTTGCACTGATGAAGCTGCACAGTGTACGTGGGCGCTGTCCGGCTGTGTCCTCTTTAATCAAATGATTTTATATGGCACAAGTACTTGCAGGCTGGTGCTTTTATTTCAGCACAGGCTGGTCTGCACTGGGCTGACTACTTGTCTCTAGTTGCCTGTCTCCAGCCCAGTTCAGGGCACCTTAGAAGGAATATCAGTTTGTGTTCCAGCTGGCTGAGACATAGACTTCAATTTTTTGTGCTTCTTTGCATCCAGGCAATAAATCTTGTAATAGCTTAACTTTTTATATGAATGCTGCCTCAGGCAAGGACTGTGTGGCCTAGAAAACAGGAGGTTTAATATTTTATAAAATCTCCAAATGCTGTTTTGCTGCTACCTCTCCTTGCATGAATGGAAGCCACAGTGGTTTGATAGACCTCCAGACTTTGAACAGCATCAGGGAACAGAAATAATCATGGACCATCTCAGTTAACTGACATTACACAGAAATCAAACACTGGGGAAAAATGGTTTGACTGAAAACACTTGAGGAAATCACAATCCATTTGGGGAATAAGCAAAATCTAAAAAAATTCCAACCCATGCCCCGCAGGTAAGTCATTTGAGGGAAATTGGTCACTTATCTCTAATAGTAGCAGGGCTGGGGTATGTTTTAAGCTAGGCAAACAGTTCATGTGGAAGCAGACATAAGGTAAAACAGTGAAGTCTGTTCTTCAATAGTGTTAGGACTTTGAATTGTTGAGGGTACTTTAGTGGAGCCACTTTATTTAGGTCTATCAGACACCACTTGCAGCAAGCCATTGGGGGGCAGTTGGATTTATTATGCTGGAGGAGTAGTACCTTGCCTCCCCCAAAACAGAAATAGTTCCCCTGTTGTTTGTGGGTTAGGACTGATCTATGTGACAGTGACACTTACAGATTCATCCATGAGATTCATCAATACTGACTTCAGGCTGCCTTTAGACTTTGATGCACTTGGGGTCCTTTTGTCTTCCTCAACTGTCTCTCTGGTCTCAGGACAGGATTTTGAAAAGCCAAGTGAAAAACAAACCATGCAGAATGAAAAGAAGACAAGACACTCTGTGACAAAGCTTAAGACTGTAGCAATTTGCATTTTTCCAGGCATAACATATACATTTCTCTAGGTAAAAAGGATCCTGTCTGCTGCTCTTGGTATCTTATGCAATCTCTTCCCAACAGTGCAACACATAAACATATCCTGTGATGCAGTCCAATGATTATACCTTGGTTATGGGCTGAAGTTATTGTTGGTAAGACTTGGGTCAGGAGATCACTTGCATATGTTTCTCCCTTGGAATTCCATAGAGTTGAACGAAAGAGTGGGAAGAGGTATGGGAATGTGTTTTTTTTTTTTTTTTTTGGTGTGATGGACTATGACATGTCACATGCCGTGGTTGCTTCCACTCCTCAGTTTTCTCCCTCAACATTTCCTGGAGCCAGACAGGAAAGGCAATAGGGTTCACTTAAATACTTGAAATGAAACACGGGATTAAATGGTTAGCAGAACTGTATTTGTACAGCTCCTCTGGAGACTGGAATGAATTGGTTTGAGTCAGGAGCTCACACTGCCATTTGCAAGCCTTGCTCAGAATCTCTCATTTTAAACATAAGCTTAAAATGGTCAGGGAGGAATCCAGTGTTGCAGAACCTGAATGCATTTCATCATTAGCTTTTTTTTTTTTTTTTTTTTTTTTTTTTTTNTTTTGACAGTTGCTGTTCTGACCACATTTTCAACCGGAGCCATCTGATGGTCAGCAAAAATGAACAGAATCACTTCTTGGAATTTGTCATCTCCAGGTGGTGTTACTACCAGTTGAGAAAGATATCAGATGGCACAATTCGTATCAGAATTAGTTTTTCTCAAAAGGAGATGAGGAAGAGGTCAGTGATGTCTCTTGAACATGCCTCATTCATACTTGTTCATTCATAAGAACTGAATGGGTTAAAACTTGAAATGCATTCAGCAAGGGTAAGTGGGACTAAGATCTTCTACAAAGGTTGTGATAGATTACCTTTGGAAAGGCACTTTGTCCTTCACATGAGTGGCAGAGGAGGCTGAGCTGGCAGTGCAGGGTACTAGGGCTTCAGGCTGCTTTTTTCTGCACTTCCTGCCAACCCTCTGCTCCCATTTTATATATTCATACCAGTGCAGCTGCTCACCTTGGTTCAGTGTCTCTGCTTTCTGCATTCCTGCCCTTCATTCCTGCACAGGTCTCTCACTCCCTTCTGTTTCTCCTCCCTCTTACGTCAGCCTCTTGCAACTCACACCTTGGGATACCAATCCTACAGGACATCCTCCATGGAGCTTGTTGCCTCTGTGCAGAGAGTAGTGGTGGAGGGTTGCAAATAGCACCAGGGAGAAATCCCAGACAATTAACAATGCAAAAAATAGTCAACCTGGGCTCTGTCTAGTCACTCTCTCTCTTCCGTTCCCCCTCCTTCTCCCTCCCTGCTTTTTTCTTGGGGACTTTGTCCTTTTTTTTCTGGAGCTGTGCTTGGCATGTTGATGCAGGTCCAGTGTGTGAAAAAACAGGCTGGGTCTGGTTCTGCATTTAAGGGGGATTTCTTTAGAGCCATCTGCCATCTCGAAAATTAAAGCAGGGAAAGGTCACTGGGATAAACCGATTTGCTAAACAAAACGGTTAACAACTCATGAATAAAACTTAAAAAAAAAGAGAATATCCTGAGGGGAGGGGCAAACTTTATAACAAGAAAGAAACACACCCCAAAAACCCCACAGTCTGCCCACGCTGATCTCCACCCACCCCTTTCCAGTTCATTTCCATCCTTTTGGTGAAGGGACTGGTCCCCTTCTTTCCTTCCCTTCCATTCCCGAGTCCCCCCCCCCCTCTTCTGCCTGAGCCCTCATGCCTTGTGTATGTCTTGAGAGAGGAGGACTTGCATTCTGTGCTGGGGATGAGGCTGTGAGCTTCCTAACGACTTTCCAGTGGTAACGTCCAGGGGGCTTTGTGCCTCCTCTCAGCAGCTCTGCAGCAGCAGCAGCAGTAGCAACCAAGTCACTTTTGTCCCTTGCTTGCTTCAACACTGCCTCCTCCTCCCTTTTGCTGGGTTTCTTGCAGGTCACACACAGGAGCAGTGAGCCTGCCCCTGAGCAGGCAAGAGAGAATTGACAGCCCCTGCACAGGCACAAAAAGCAGCAAAATCCTTTTCCTTCCCTTCCCCCATTTCAGCAGTAAGAAATAATAAGGATTATAGGGAAAGCTGGCTGTTGGAATATGGCTCGCCAGCCATGCTGGCCACAGCTACTGCACTGCTTCTCTGGGCTAAGCCTGACAAGGGAGCAAGCTACCTGAGATGGAAAACAGGAGGTGAGGGAAGCTCACAAACCACCCATCACCTGCTTTTGTTCCTCGGCCCAGCAATCACTTCTCTATATTGGCTGGTGAGACCTTAGCACAAAAGCAAGCAGTAGATAGTTTCTGTGTTTGCTTACCACTCTGCAGGGCCTGCCCTAAGCACCAGTTCTCAGGGGACCCCTAATGGAAGAAATCCTTAAAATGGTTGCTGTCTGCAAGACCTCCTAGGGGCTATGGGGGTCCTGTTGGAGATGGCTGCAGATCTGAAAAAAGCTCTTGCAAGGAGCACTGTGAGACTGTTCAAAGGGACTGTCTCACATCTACCCACACAGCAGTGCTCTGGATCCTCGTCCTTGCCCTGCCCTCTAAACCATCAAGGTCACTTTACAGCCTTCACTATCTTCCCCTGAAGTCTGCAGGAATGATGAGAACTGTCCATAACCTTAAGAAACGAACTTTGAAACATCCGGTGCCTAAGGGATGCAAGCCTGCCTCTCTATGGGTGATGAGGGCACAAAGGGGCTGTGTTTGGTTTTCTCCCCTCATGTTGTTCTTCTCACCCACAAGTTCCTGGTGTGGGAAAATCTCACTCGTGCTCTGGCAATTGCCAGAGCAACTCAGGCATCATTTCCTCCAGTCAGCAGAGCATGTGCAGCCACAAAGCTGTAAGTGTTTTGGTGTGGGATCTCTGGGCTCAGCTTCTTTCCTAGACTCACCAGGCTATGCTGTCAGGCAGCTGGATGGGCTGGTTTCTCCCCCAAACCATGTGGGGACAAAGCCATGTGCTACCAAGTCTATGGGAGGAGGGTCTGAGAATGCCAAGGTATGGAAATTTGTTGGGAGATGGGGTGCAATCAGGTCTGGATCCCATCCGAATTACGGTTTCGTCATGGATCAGAACCACTGGCTCTGCCCCCATGGTCCACTCATGGCTTGCCAAAAAGCAGTTTGGGGTGGGGAGTGCTGTCTTGCCTGAGCTGCTCAAGGAAAGCTACATGGGCTATTATGTGAGCCCTTTCTAAAGCGACTTTTTGTTGGTATGTTGGGAGAAGTAAGAGCACGTTAACAAAGTTTAGCATTTATTTATCTGAAGTCGGATGACATCAATTGAAAGACATCCATTCAGCCAGCTCTTTTATAGTGGCTTTTAGTGTGCGCTCTTTTCTCTTTCCTTTCTCCATTTTATTTAGTTTTAGAATGGCTAAAATGAACAATATTAGGGGAAAATGGAAGTACTTGACTGAAAAGAATTAATGAATATTGTTATAGCTATTGCTAGAGCAGAGTTCAGCTTTTCTATTTGTCTTGCAAGTGAAAGCATCAAACTGCCAGAGCAGAAAAGGAAGGTCCTCTGACCATGCAGCTTGCTTTATCATGAAACTCAAGTGGGCAGAAAGGCATTTTCTGTGCTTTTGTTTAACTTCCCAGTGTAAATGAAGTTGGCCTACATTGCTGATATGCACCTATATCAAACTCATATTTGACTTTATAAATTGTTTATAGAATTCACACCATGAATTTTGCATAAAATAGTTACAGAAGAATTGTGCCTGGACCATATTTGCTTTTGCATGATTAAGGTGGTGAGTACTTAATGTTTAATTGATTAATAAGCAGGACTGTCCAATATATTTTCTTTCTAAAATGCACAGTATAAAACAAGAATCTGTAACAACAAAGGTCAAAACACCACCAGGAGAAAAATCTCAGGAAGCTTGATCTGGAGAAACATTTATAAAGAGAAAACTTCAAAATTGGTGATAGAATTTAAAAAATGTTGTCCCTGGATTAATTTTTACTCTCATTTTGCCTCATTTTCCCTTAAGTCATCCTACATAAGGACGTGTAGCTACTGACTGCTGTTTACATATCCAGGTGATTTTTCTTTCGGATTTGGCAAGTAGAATATGCATTTAATATCTTGCTTACCTACTTTGATCTTTGACAGTCATTAATACAATTTTAATTCTAATTTTAATTTTTGGACTTCCATGCTTATATTTAAAGCATTAACCCTGAAACATCATTCTTCTGCAGGGAGATGATTGGTCCTGACTTGATCTATTTAGAGTTAGAAAGAATCAAAAAGCCCTACAGGGCTGTGGCAAAGCACTCGAGATAAGTGTTTTTCCCCCCATGTATTACTTATTTATTAAAGCTGGTGGAGCATAACTAAAATGGAGAAAAAAGACCAAAGAAATACAGAATACAATGGCCTTCAGATTTTAATGGGAGATATGGCTGGAAGCAATTTCTAAATTATTAAATAAATCGATTTTATTCTTGCAGTCACCCTCCAAGGTGTATTTGTCAGGCTTATTATATTCATCTTCAGTGCTATTCAAAACCACTTACAGAGAAACATCTTTTTCCTGGCCACAATTCTTCAGCCCTCCTAATTAAACATGGGATTCACATTATAGGTACAGCATTCTTTCCTTTTCTTTCTCCTTTTTAGCCTTCATTTTTCTTTTCTTCAGTCAGTTCTCCACATTTTTGGTTTCTAGGCCCAAAGACAAGTAGATGTCAGGCTAACAAACCTGTAGGCAGCCCTGTTCCAATTTAAAATTCAAGACTGATTGGTTGCAAATGTTTTTTAAGATAATGTGTGCAGCACAGTCCTGCTTCTACTGTTCACAGAGGGTGACAGGGCACAAAGTGTTAAACAGCTTATTTGTTACAGCAGGGTTGTATAAAAGGTTATTGCACAAAGGAAAATACTTAAAAAAAATTTGATTTATCATTTAAGTGGTTCTGTGCTCTCTCACTCTCTCTCTGTGCAGATGCACACTACATAAAATCCATTTGCTCAGCTTTTCCCATGAGTAATCCAACCACAGTGGTTTGGAGCAAAAACCTGAAGAAGCAATTGAGAAAATTCCGGTATTGAAAGTTATTATTAAATGCCCATCGATAAACCAAATGTGCTGGCATGCTGAGAGGGGGAGAGGAAAGTAGTAAAGTATTTATTTCCCGAAGATCAACTTTACAGCCTCCAGCAATTAAAAATGGATAAAGGCAGTGCACTCCTTCCCCTTTCCCCCAGTTGTCAGTGGTGCCGGTGCTCAGCACACATGGAAAGAAAATTTTGCTGCTCCCTTTATGGAGGAGAGGGAAGATGCTTTGCTGAGAATGAACACTTCAGAGCAGTGGCATGGGGTGCACCTTTTGTGACTATTTCCTCCACTGGCATCTTTGCTGGAATATGGATTGGGAGAGGTCTGTGAAAAGATGAGTGCATGGAACTCAGAGGTGAGGTACTTTACAGCACATGCCTAGAGGTTGTGCTTTTAAACAGGGTTTCTTTGTACATGCAAAAACATTGCTAGTGTTCTGCTGCTTTCTGTGTGGGTTTACCACAGTGAAACAGAGCACAATGGTACTTAAAATAGATAACTACCTCTCTAGAAAATATATGCCCGCTGTGTAGTGTTCTTCCAGCTGACTCTCTGCTCATTGTTTTCTCCGAGAGATGTAATTTTTATTATTACACATTGTACCCATAAATAATATGCAACTTGAGAAAGAATGAAAACATTTCTCAGCTCAATTAAAAAGCAGGTTATCTCAAGGCTAGAGCTGTTGCCAGCTACATAATGGCTGTTTCACTTTACTGCCACAATCTCTTTATTGCCAGAGCCAGGCTCATTACTTCGGGCTACTGTGCATCTCAAGGCTTTGCTCTGAGCAATGCAGAAGCTGGGTAGCTGCCTCATCTCAGGAACTGCTCTGGGAAACACTGTGCCTCTTGCACACCTCCCCACTTCAGCTTTGCTGCAGGGGACAATAATTCACTGTTAATCTATGGGCAGCAAATTACATCAAGACTTATGCTGAGCAAGGTGTTTGGGAGCAGAGCCCATTCCTCACTTCTCTTTATTCCCTCACTGCTGCTTCCCCCTCCCTGCAGCCCCCAGCTCTGTGAGCTGACAGATGGGGCCATGCCCATCGATTTTCATCCTGTTGGATGCATGGTGAAATGAGCCTGGGCAAGGCACAGCCTGGGAGTTCCTCTTCTCTTCTGCAGCTACTCAACTTAAGTTGCAGTTGAATCCTCTGAAGTGAGGCACAGGGTGGGATGGCCACAGGAACAGACTCACACCACTCGGTGATGCACCATCCAAATCTTTTTTTACTTTGCAAGGTGAGTTTAGTGGGTGGATAGTGATTGTTCAGTTCCAAGATTTCCCTCCTATAACATACAGATGTACGACACACATGAATCAGACTCCCAGCCTCACTCCAGCCCAGACCAGCATCCTGGACCCTGGGGGGCAGATGTTTGCTCTGACAGGGGCACATGTCAGGTCCTTGGTGGCAGCTCGGTCCCTACACGAGGTGGTTGCACCTGGGGCAATCGCTGCTTCACTGTGTCAGCTGTCCTAGTACATACGCTCTTCTACCTCGAGGAGACTGCTGTTTTTAACTATTTATTACTTTCTAAATTAGACTGTTGGCATAAGCTGCCAATGACTTTGCTAATTACATTGCCCCAGGCCAATCTCTCTGACTTACTCCTTACTAAGGCCAATTAGCAGTTGCCAGAGTGGTTTCTGTCACCCGCTGTCCTGCCGCCCCAAATGTGAGTTCAGCGACAGTTATATAACAAAGTTCACCTAAATCTCAGTTTTCTGGATCATTATCTCATATCAGATAGAGCTGGGCAGATGCAGACAAGGTCTCACAGGGTGTCTTTTGGGGAGGTTAGTGCCTATCTCATGGCCCAGGACTTTCTCAAAAGAGATCTCAGCAGCAGTTTTGAAAGAACTGGCCCTCTTCTATCTCAGCCTTCTCACAACTTCTTTTGAATACTTTGAAACTAATTTGAAAGCAGACAGGGGAACAGCTCCATCTGCCCTGTGCATGTGTGCATGGGGATGCAACCATTTTTCCATGAGGTCATATAACACACATTGCTCTTGGTGACTGTAACAGGGAAACTGCTGTTTTTCCTGCCTCCGCATAAATCTGCAGGACATGCATGAGGATAAGGCAGTGACATGGAGCAGGAGAGGGAGAATGTGTGTTTCCATCCTCTTGCCATCCCTTAATGATGTGGTGCCCCTGTTGAGAGGTGTAATGACTGGTGATGCTGCCAGTGAACACCTTGCTCAGTCTCCCTTTTCAGTGGGGCATTCTACCAGACAGCTCGGGAGGCTTTGTGGGGTTCCTGCAGAGAGAGAAGTAAGCCTCGTGTAACACATACGCAGTGAAAGACTGTGCAGCTCTGTTGTAGGTGAATGGTGCTCTTTTTTTAACCTTGTTCTGTTTTTAAGCTTATTTAAATTATGCCAGTGCAAGGGCCTTGGTGGGCCAATTAGTCAAACACTGCTGTTGATTTTAATCATGGAAATTACCCAAGACTGACTCTTCCCTCCTTTGGTTTTTCTCATCTGTGCTCCACTGTGGAATGTGATTGCACTGCTTATGTTTATGATATCAGTGCCAGAGCTAGATATAAACTAGTCCATCTGGGTTCTGCTAGCAAGGTAGCAACAGTAGCAAAAACTTTGCCCAGAGTTTGCATGACCCTCACTGTAACACTATAGGCAGAGGATTTAGTCCTACTTTTATTCACCAGCCAGTTGGGGTGAGAAAGAAGGCATCGTTAAGACAAGGGAGAAGGCAGTTGGCAAGGAATAAAGGGAAAAATTATAAAAAAGGACTAAGAAGGAGAGCTGGTCTAGAACAACATGGTTTTTGCCCATAAGGGTGGCAATGGCGAAATGGAGATGATTTATTGAGGTTTTCAGGTGGAGGGGAACTAGGCATGATTTTGACAATCATGCTCAACAGAACCAGTTGGAACAGCTCCGTTGCACTTATGCCTTTGGACTGCAGTCTGCACACCAGCACACAATTATTCCTGAGGATATATAGCCTCATGTCACCAGAACTTTCCCAACTGGAGCAACAAAGGGGCTACTTAGGATATACAATAAAATTCCATTCCTTCAGGACTGTGGTGCTGACAACTCATCCCCAGAAATTCACTTCTCTGAATTACTTCATGCAGTTGTTTGTGTAGGCACCAATAAAGTCTTTGCACTTGCCTTTGAAAGTAATTTACAATGAGCACTGTAGAATACGCTAAATATTCCCGGTGCTAAATTCTTTACAGGGAATCGTTTGAACATGATGATATCCTTATCCACTTTCAAAGGCAGAACTGGACAGGTTTTAATGATGGCCACTGTCTATGCATTTTATGCATTTTGGCTGAGTTTTTCAAAGCCTGTAGGTAATGAGGACATCCAATTCCCATTAATTTTAGAGGCACCTTAAAAGGCTTTATAAATCTCAGGCTTTATGCTGTAGCCAAGAAGGAAAGATTGATTTCCATAGTGAGAAAAATTTTAGTAAAGTACTGATAACGCACTATAATAATGTCCACGATAGCTCACATTAAAATTAACCTCATTATCTGCACCATGTATGAATTTCTCTTCCTTTGTGGCTTACCTTGCATATCAAGGTAGTTGAAGGCTATGATTGCTGGTGTGGTCAATGTTACATCAAGACTGAGATTGCTAAGTACTTATTTTTTTTCTGCTATCCTCCTGGACTCAAGAAGTTGCTTAGATTGCTTTACACAGCAATGTCACTTAGATTGGACTAAAATTTGTCTAGGAAACAGTTTCCTATTCCTAGAACTTCTAGACATGTTTTGTTTGGAGCTAAGGTTTTTTTGGCAAGATTTTTTCAGTTCAGATCAGTTCAGCTTTGATCATTTTTGACCGCTCTTTTTGTGGTATTTTCTTCTTTCTCTAGGTTTTTCTTTGCTCTCCTTTTTATTGAG
Source organism: Chaetops frenatus (assembly GCA_013400775.1). Classification (NCBI taxonomy): domain Eukaryota; kingdom Metazoa; phylum Chordata; class Aves; order Passeriformes; family Picathartidae; genus Chaetops; species Chaetops frenatus. The sequence continues at coordinate 99,928 of VZTR01032557.1, read as the reverse complement.
TGGAATTTGTGCTTTTTTTCTGTAAATCTGTGATCCTTAAGCAGACTGGAGACTTTATACAAATTTCTGTGAACTACAAGCTTATATACAAGCTAATATATTTCAGCCTTTGGATTGCTCACCGGCTGTTTTCCAACAGATTTTACTTTAGGTTCATAATTTTGAATTTGAGCTGCTTTGATTGTATATAAGGGGAAAAATTATGTCTTTGCTAAAGACAGTGATGTGTGAGAGAGAGTGCTCTTAGTTCACATGCATGTGTTTGTGTAGAATGTGGGAATTTGTTATTAATTCAGAAATTGCATTCATGTAAATTGCAATTGATACACATATCTATAGATGCAGAAACACATAGATATGGAAATCTGTCAGTGCAGCTCTCACCATTGCTGTATCCCAGCACCTGTGCTTTCATCTTCCAAAACTCCCAGTGCTTCTCCTCTTACATCCCCAGTTTCATGTGGGCAAAATGAGGCTCAGGCCACCAGCTGGAGGGAGTGACATTTTTTGCATGCACCATGTAATTTAGCAGGTGAGGGGCGTGAACACTCATCTCTTGATGTACAATGGTTATATCCAAGTGGTGGGACTTGGTAGCTCCTCCTGGCTGCCGGTTCTGGTTACAGAGCCATGGCTGTGTTCTGCCTGTTGAGGTGGGCTGAAGACTTGATGTGGGGCAGCCCTTTCTGTGTCCCAGTTTCTGTACGGTGGCAGCCTCCCCCTGCCTCCTGCACCTACCTCTTCACTGAGCACCCGTCTTACGAATGGGTGTTGGTACAGACAGAGGCACCATAGTACATACAATGTATTTAACACCTATACTCTCAGCTGGCTGGGGTTCAGCTGGCCCAGCTTCAGCACCGCACCAGGCTGGTGCTGAGTGTCTGAGTTGCTGTCATCCCAGAGGCAGGTAGGCACAACTGCTCTCCAGACTCTACTGAGCAGATTGTGGCAGGGGTCAATTCCAGACCATGAGGGAAACTGTGACACACAACCATGGCACATGGGCTTAGCTCATACCTATGTCATAGACACCTCAGGGTGGGGAAAACTAAACCCCTAGAGACTGTGTTGGGCTCATTGTGCAAGCATATTGAATGACCATTCTTACAGTTTGGGAGACAAGCTGCAAAAACAAAAACTCAGCAGCTCTGTATGGAGAGGCTTTATTGGGAGATGTGGTGGTGTACTGTGTACTCTCCAAAGCAGAGCTATGCATCTAGTTCCTTCTCTGGAAGTTTGCATGGGAATGAAAATGTGAATTATTTGGCTCAGGTCAGTCTCTATTATGTGGCTTGCTGAAAAATGTATTGGTTTCTTACAGGCAAAGCTATTCCCACGAATGCACAACACTAAATTCATCCTTGTTATATGCCCAGTGAATTACACTTGGGGTGAGTTTCATCCAGAATTTTTATAAGAATCAGAATTATATAAAGCCATAATTATTAAATGCTTCCTTTTTTTAGAGCTGCAATATGTAATTGTCATGTAGGTTGCTGTGGTTTATGCCTTTAGTACACATTGCCAAGGTACTTAATGTTTAATAAAATCCTTTCATAACCCTTTGTCATTAATACATAACTTGAAAGAGCTTGAAAGGACAACAGTCATGGAATCTAAATGAAGCTGTAAGCTTGGCACTTTTTAGTCTTCCTCACTACCTATCTTTCAAAGTAGGCTAGTGCTAAAACAGACTTCCTGGGAAGTGTTATTAAGATATACAAGACTAGTATTATAGGAAGGAGCCCTGTAAAACAATTGTATATAGGGTAATTTTGTTGATAATGTTGATTTCTTCTGAAAAAATCCTGAAAACAGCATCTTGTTAGAAAAGTGTTCATTGAAGTGTTTTTCCTTTTTTTAAAAATTTTAAATAAAGTTCCTTTACTAAGGAATTATGGCATTTTGTTCATTATACATTACACCTTGTCACATGTGATGAAGGAAACAGCAAACCCTTTCTCCGTCCTTGAAAACCAAAAATGTAAATAGTGGCATTAGTCCCAAGGGAAGAGCTGTGTTAACTGTGGAGCACTGTGTTAGAAATCCTGGATATTGTATGTCCCCATTGTTTAGTTAGTGCAGGGTGGTTACTGTGGGATTTAAACCATATGTCACTTGAATTCCAAAATTGGCCTTTTCAGTCAGCTGTGCTTTATCATTCAGTATTGATCACAGATAATATGCTTTGCAAATTAGGGGTGGTTACAGTGCCTTTGTCCATAATAGATGTTGTCATTCATGTAGAATAGCCTGAAAGTGAAGAACATTTTAAATGGGGTTAAAGCTTCTATAGTCATCATTAATGAATTTTCTAATGCTGTCTGGATTCCATAATCGTGCGAAGATCAATAGCTATTACAGTATAATGTAAACAAACAGAGAATCCATTAGGAATGGAGGGGTTGCACTGAAGCATTTTACTTCTTGCCTACAATGGTACATTACTTATTATCAGGGCAAAGCTGAATAATTGAATGTATAAAACACAGCCTGAATGAGATGGTGATTAATGAAAGTGAGGCTATAGCTGAACGAAGACAGCGTTAGTACCTTTTTAAAGTGAAATGAATTTGAACAAATTTAACTGCAGTAACAGGATCCTTTTTAGGTATTGCTGTGGAATACTTATGAGCTGGATGTTTGAAAACAGTGAAATAACAAGACAGTTTTGTTGTCTCACACCAACACTTATTTTGTGGCAGAGCATAGATGCTCTGCTGGGGTGGGACCTGCATTACCACAGACACAGGAGAAGTGCAGAGAAAATTGAAGCTCTTGTCCCTGAAGGGCATGGTCTGAAATACCAGCATAAGAATAAGAAGCAAACAAGGAGGTGAAGGGATGACAGGGAGAGTGGCTGGTGTTGAGCTTCTCTCAGCATATTTTAGCATAGTCTGGATAGTTGTGAATCTCTCATCCAGCTGGCGATAGCAGCCTCCCCCTAAGTCCATCTCTGAGCTGTGGCATTGTGAGCATTCGCTGCTGCAGAATGACTGAATGTTGAACTCAGACGACAGCACAGCAAAATCCACCACAATAGACCCTGATAAAGTGCAGTTCTTTCGTACAGTCTGTGATACTGGGTCACATGTGTGATTTCTTTAGGGCTTCATTAGCTTGATTGCAAAGACAAACTCAGAGGTATCTCCTGTCCTTATTTGCAAGGAGTGCTGTATTTCTTCTCATTGTTGTGTGCCATTTGCTGAGGCTCTTCTTAGCAGATAAAAGGAGAAGCTCAGATCTGGGCACTTTCTCAGGGCTTTGGGGGGGGCTGAGTCTGTGGAGGCCTACTGATGCTCCTGTACAGCACTTGGACAAGGCTGTGACAGTGTATTTGCAGGGATGGAGGATAACTGCCCAAGACTGAAAAGTGTGTCATACTCTACCTGCCAGCCTTCAGTGGCAAATGTCACCTGGAATATCTGTCATGTTGTAGAAAACTGCTCCAGTCTATTTCCCTGTCCGCTCATCTATGTTACAAAAGAAACGAGATGTGTGAGCCCAGGATGTAGCACGGCCCCCATTTGTGGTTGTTTGTTCCGTACTGCTTTGTGGTTGGTTGACTTTTTAAGGGGAACTGTGGTGTGACACCAGAGGACCCACCTGCCTTGACTGCAACAGGATTTCTCAATGATTCCCAAGGGTTTGTTTTTTTTTTTCCCTGCTGTAGTGCAAACCTTCCTGTGACTTTGTGATTAAGACATTCATAAAACCACATCCCACATATCTAAAGTCTAATAAGAGCTGACCTCACCCACAGAAGTTCCTATGTGGTGCCATTAATGCCTCTATTAGGGCCCCTATTTTCAGGAAATTTACAGGAACTTCAAGTTGGATGTTCCTCTGTGATGTTTGGAACAGCTTGAAAACAGGCCACATGGAACTAACAAACAGAGGGACTGCATCTCCGTAAGTACCTAAGGAACAGAAAAGGGACAAGAGACTTCTACCTCAAAGAAGTTTCCACTCCATAGCACACCACAACTGAAATACAACACTGCATGTCACTCACATGAATGTAAAGCTACTGCTTCCCATTTCCCAGCACCTACGCCATCCGAGGAGCCCAGCCAGTTATGAACCCATACTGGGAAGCCTTCTCTGTCCTGTCTGTGGTGCTGAGATCTCCAGTCATGTCGCTGCTTCCATTTCTGTGGCAAGGCACAGAAGAGCATTTGGCTTAATCTTTCCTGAGCTGACAGTTTGCTATTTGTGGCATTTTCTCAGATTACATACTCTGTGTATCTGACAGCAGCTCGTGATTTTCAGCAAGTGGAATGCAAGGGAATGACATGCATCCCTGGAAGTCTGGTAACACATCCACAGAGGGCTATTCTCAGACTTCTGAAACATTGAGCCTGTGTGAACAAAGGGCCTGGAGAGGCCGGATCCACTGGTGCCTCCAGCCAGACCCAGTTGTCCCCATGCTTGCTATCCAGCTTCCAAAGTATTAATTGATTTTTGTCCAACTGCAGATTTGCAGGACTGAAACCAAAGAGTTGATCTTATTTCAAACCTGGATTTTCTTTTTTCTTATGCTGAAGAACAAGCCTACTGTAATTACCTTGGTCTGAAACTTGGCTGTGAGGAAAAAAGGGAAAAGCATTGTGTAATTTTCTGCTATTTCTGATTCCTGAGATCTTTCTGGAGCCTTCAAATTTTGTGCAACTATCGTGTCTCTTGGAACATTTTTCTGTCATTCTAAATTGTCTTGCCTTTGTTGTAAGATCTTGAGGCTAATTGCTGGAGAGCTGTACACTTAGTCCTCAGCTCTTCATGTCTCCAGGCTGTGGACTGGTGACTTGTGGGTGCAGATCCACCATGGCTGGCTCTGAGCACAACTAGTTTGGCTTGTGTGGCTTATTCTTTCAGACACAGCAGAGGCAGAGCAAGGCTATATCCTTTCCTTGCCCAACAGGGGCTGAGAAGCATTTTAGTCACTTTTGCATCACTGAAGCTAATCCTGCACAACACAGGCAGCCCAGGCCTGTGGACACTGTGTGTCCATGCCCTTGGAATGGCAGGAGCCTGTGTTGGGCTCTGCATGGAGCTAAGACCCATTCAAAAATGTTCATCCCAGCTCTGCTATGAATTTAGACAGAATCCAAGGACAGACTCTGAGAAGTGGCACAACCTGGCTTGTGTCCATGGACCTCTTCTCACCAAAACAAAGCAGCTTCATGCAAACTGCATATTTAGGAAAATCCAGGGTCTGTGCTAGTCTGTTAAGGGTGCCTAAGCATTGTGTGGGAGAGAGTAAATTGTTATGGGGCAAAAATTTACCGGGGAATGTGCTAAGCATTACCCAGTATAGTCAACTGCAGAGCAGGGTGCAAGCCTTCACCCTGGCCCAGGTTTATTTTCCTGTAAAATCTGCTGGAACCAGGGTTGCTCCCGAAAAGTCTCCAGGTTTGCTTGTCCTCTGCAGATGTGAGCTCACACTTGGCAGTGCTTTGCAATGAGGTGAGCTTGCTCTGGCTGAATTTTGAGAGGACTTGGTCTCATTCTGCCTCCACTCAGAGATGAAAGCAAGCCTTGTGACCATGCTAGCTTTGGTCTGCTCTGACTGCATAAACTCTGCAGAGTTCTGGGGTTTATTACTTTTGGCTCAGGTGTTACCAAAACTTCATTTTGTCCATAAGTAAACTCAGTTTTAAATAGCACCTTAGATAACAAATGGTACCTGGGGTCAAAGTGCCACAGAAAAGATGGAATGTGCTTCAGGCTTTCGTCAAGTGACAGTGGGACTCCAAAATCCTGTATGTACTGTACTTGACTTTAGGGTTCTTTGCACTGACTTTACATTTCATTTTCTGGGTGGTTGTTGTTGTTGTTTGTTTGTTTGTTTTTTTGGGGTTTTTTTGGTTTTTTTTTGGTATTACAATGGTTTTAGTTTCAGTCTTAAGAAAACTAGGGAAGGGTAAGGTCTGAAATGGGAAAGCTACAAGTATCAAATAGTGTGAATTTGGCTTTGCCTGGAATGGCAAATGCCTAGCACATGGAACTAGAACTACATGAATATCTACTGAAGTGTAAACAAGCACACTGTTCACATGCCACGCTGGGCTTAGACTGGCTTGGGAATGCAAATCTCTTTTGTTTAAAATAGAACATCCTGCTTTTAGGAAAATATTTAATTGAAACAGCTGATCTACGACAAAGAAAATTTTTCAACAGAGGTTTTGGAAAAAAAGGGAAAGAAAAGGATATCTCTTAATTTCTGGGATGTGAAGATTTCAGATGTGCGAGTTTGAATGAGGGAAGTTGTAGCTACTGTGCTGCTGGGTGTAATTAGTTTCCAGATTATATCACTTTTGATAATTAGATCTACATGAAACCTCCAGTCAAAGACTTCACAAGCATTTCTTGTATGTCAGCCTGGATATGTGCTAGTTGGAGTGATAGATCTACTGGATAGATCTAGGCTAGTAGATGCTTTGGGAAACACCTTCATCTTTCTTTTAAGTTGGCAGATGGTTTGAGTCCAGGCTGGACTGCCTGCTGTTGTTTTCAATGAAGGAGTGTTACCTTTTTGGATTCATGAAAGACTCTCAATCAAAGCTAAAATGGCAGGCCAGTGCAGTGAATCAATAAAATCTCTACTTTCAGCTGGAGTGTCAGATAGTAATTCTTCTCGTGTCACTGCCTGGTTAAACAGTCATACTCCCTCTAAAAGCCCTATAAGACATAATAGATTCATGTGGCGTTAGTCTATTGTACTGCATTTACCCAGAAAAAGGGAGAGAGGTTACTGTTTCACTAAAACAAACCAGACACTGACGCACTGTGTATCAAAATGTATTCACCCATTTCGCTCTGCCTCATTAGAGCGGGGGGAGCCTGTTTTCTATACCGCTTTTGGAGCAGTGTTAAGACATCTGACATATTCATTGCAAACCCTAGTTTAATGATGACTTAGACATCAAATCCCAAATGATTTTATATACTGGCTGTCTGATTTGCCATTACAGCACATATTGTGTGCTTTTTGTTTATTAAACTACAATAAAGATGTACAAACTGGATGTATTAGAACATTTTCCAAGAGGCTTTAGAATAAATCATTTGGCCCTGTGGAGCAATTACCCAACTGTATCATTTCTAATTGCAGGAAATTAACTTGCTGCATCTGATTTGATGTATTAAATTTCCTAGTATATCATGTTTTAGTAGAAAATGTTTATGGGACAAAGAGCTTTCATTCAAAATGAATCTGAAAGTCCTTAAATGTTAAATATCAAGGTTCAGAGCATGCAAGAAGGAAAGGCTGCTTTATTCCCTGCAGCTGGAAGCTGGTGGCCCTAAACCAGCCTTATTCAGATGCAGGCAAGTTTCAGAGCCCTTGGAGATCCCCCAATTGCATATATCAGCCATAGATACCCTTCCCCTATTCACTTCTAGAGATGACCTTGTATCAGAGAACCGAATTAAAAAAAGATATGCAAGGATCAGAGTTAAAGCTCTGCTTGGGTGCTTCTCATGTACATCACACTCTTATGAGACAGCCAGAAGTTAGATCCGAAGCTAGATCCAAAGACAAAACAGTCAATGCCTTAGAGGGGGAAAGTTCATGTTCCAAATTCTATCTGACTTCCTTGTGAAAGAAAGCTGATCAAGCAGTGGAAGTTTTGCTTCCTTCTACTCACATGGTGCTCACACATCTGCCATATCTACTCACCTACCTACTTATCCAGCTACTTACTTATCTTCATGCATATTACTAATGGGAATCATTGATTATGTTGAAGAAAACCATTAAGGGAGTATTTTCATTCCTTGTTTTGGTGAGAGTCAGATTACCCTTGCTAGTATACATAGCAGTGCAGTTTGCTAGTATTGTAATTCAGAGGTGATGTGCAGGATTTTTATACTTAATGAGACTCACATACCACATTATCTCACCATCTGCGTGGATCTGGGAATTGTTGTAGAAAGTTCCCATTAGTCATATTAACATCCATCATTCTTTCAGCTCACTGTGAGGATACAACCATGGAAATGTTTCTTTCACTGTGGAGGTTATTTTCCTTTGAAAATCCACTGAACTTTTGCATCTTGGACAACTTAAATATCCCTCTCTGCTGCTAGGTCAGGTATGACCCTGGCTAAACAAGGGCAGCCTACAAAATATCAAGGGGCTCCTCTTCCACCTCTCTGAAGCAAACCTCAGCAGATGTAGACTAGATTTTAATAGCTACAAAAAGAGAAATGCATGACAACCTCATTAAGGGAACTATAATAGGCTGTCAGAATATCTCCAGGAGGACAATATATCAATGTCTAGTTTGTTGCAGCATTGCTAACTATGGTAGTTTGCCCCTCTCATAATCTTTCATTCATCCTCTATTGGTCTGATTTCCAATAATACTTCACCACCACATGCATCCACTCTCCTTTTCAGCTGCCTCACAATTGCTGACATAACTCTTTAAGTACAGAAGAATCAGGACTGGTAAGTGACAGTAATAAAAAAGCAGTTAGTGGTCCACCCCACTGATAGCCCTGATACGGTACATTAGAAGGGTTTTCACTTTCTTTCCCTTTCTACTATCCTGAGGACCATTTTGTCCCTTCCCAACATCTGCAGGAGGTCAAGGTCCAAAGGGCCCAGGGATTTTACACCATCTGCCACCAAAAAAAAAAAAAAAAAAAAAAAAGAGAGAGAGAGAGAAAAGAGGGAAAGGAAGGTCCTAAGTATTGCTCTAAAGGTCTATTTAAAGTTATTTACCACTGTAATGGCAAACCAATCGTTATTAATTGTACATGCTCATTGTCTTTCATGTACACCACAAGGCCGTGAGACATTATTAAAATAGATGTAAGCCACTGCAGTTGGAGTTCTTCCCCCCCTCCCCCCTTTCACCTTCGCCGACCCTTTGGGAAGATAAAATGGAGTCAAGTGATTTTGTTTCTTTTCTTTCACGGTGAAGCTGTCTCTCCTGTTCTGTTGGAGATCCAGCATGCCTGTGAACTAGGAGTGCTCTGTAAGGGTTGTGAGACATCTCACCCTAGTCTGTGCCAACTGCTGAAATTGCTTCTGAAGCTGGGTGGGAAACACAAGCAGAAACTCACACCAGAGATGTAACATTGCTTCCTCCTGTATATTTAAAGATTTTTTTCTCCCTACCTGCCTAGGAAGCATCATTCCCAGTCAAAAGGCAAGATGACAACAATGGACTTCGAGGCTTTTCTGTTCACGTGTCAGTAAACAGCACTTTTGGTGAACCTGGCTTTGTATATCTTAGGCAGCTGTGGTTACAATAATGTGTCCTGAATGAAATGTGCCAACTGGAGGAAATTGTCAACTCATTATTGTGGCTAACAACTGAGATACAAATGCTTCAGTCAGAGCAGGAGGCGATTTTGTAAACAAGGAGCATTCCTGAGGGGATTTTTTTGCTAAAATCCATATGAAGTAAACCTGAAATAATTGTAGTGACAAAGGGTACAGCTCTGCTCCAGCTTGAGTTGATGACAAACCGCCACTTGATTTCCACTGGGCCAGGATCATGCCCTTTGGGGAAATACACCTAGCACTGGTTTGTGCTCTGCAGGGTTGCTGACATGTGCCCAGCTATAACCTGGAGATCAGCTCAGCCAATTTAAACTAGCTGGTTAGATGGCCCAGTGCCCACATGGATGCTGCATTTCCTCTACTGGTCCAAACACACTTCCAGCAGCAACCCCCCACTGCTTGCTGGCTGTGACAGCTCGGAGCACAGACCTGAACTCTGCTGCCCAGTTATCCCAGTGCCCAGACACTGCCTGACCTACTTTCAGATTCTGCAGTGCTGTTTTAGAGATGCCTCTTCTTTTGGTTTTGATTATATTTGTGAGCACACGTGCATGGCTCCCCAGAAAGCTACTCTGACACTGGTGTCCTTGTGCAGGCAGAGGAGACTGGGGTGTGTTTGAATGGGAGGGTGAGAAGGAGGACAGAAGGAATGGGACCATGAAAACTTTGAGTCACCAAGAGACGGAAGCTGTCTTTGGTGACATGATAGATAGGAGAAGCCAAGAAAGACCAGGCAGAAGGAAGGAGCTGTGGCAGCCCTGAGCACAGAGAAGGCCAACAGAGAGTTTAACATTATCTGAATGCTGTTTGACACAGTGAAAGAGAATCTTTATTTTCTTAAGGTTTATATTCTCTTATTATGATCTCTCATACAGCTGAAGAATTTTGGTCCAAAACAGGAGCAAAAGGGTGGCATGGGCCAGCGACAACTTCTCTGGGTAACCTGTGCAAGTACTTCATCAGAAAAAAATTAAACTCTTGTCTGTTCCCTTTGAGCCCTTCTCCGCTTGTTCAGCATTTCTTAAGAGAGTGACTGCATGTGTAATGCAGTAAGGAAGATAAAAGGTACCTGATTTATGATGACATAATGTACCTTTTTTCATTGAATAAAACCAAAAATACTGGAATGAGCAACCTTAAGTCACCACAAAGAACAGGTTTTCAAGCAAGGCAAGCAAAACATTAACTTCTAGCTGCAAACCTCCAAGTATAACAGTCAAGAAGTGCTTTACATAAAGGCTGTTTGCAGCGCCACGGCGCGGGTGGCTCGATGCCGCTACTCTCCACAGGGAAGGGCGCTCCGGCCGGGCAGAAGGTGCACACACACACTTGCACACACAGCTGGTTGTGGTAGTAAAGACAACGGAGGAAGGAGGACGCGGGATTTGAGGGGTCCAGGGGTTAAATACGGGTACAGAGGGGGCGGAGTCCCATTGATTGGGTGGAAACTAATCAATGAGAAGGGTAGGCGGGAGGATAGATACATGAACCAATTGGTAAGGTGGCTGGGGAAGACAAACAAGGGTACAAACCAACGGGGGAACAGAGAACAGGGAACTTGCCAGAACTTTGCCTTGTATGGTGAACTAGGGGACAAGGCGGCCATTAACCAATGGGTTTACAGGATACGGAACACAGCCATATAAGGTAAACGGGCAATTGAGCTGGGGTGATCGACATTTCTTATAAAGAATTGCAGGAGTCAATAGGAGAGGCCAACACCTAGAGGGTGCCCTTCCAGTGCTCTGCCTTTCTGGGTTCCTCAACAGGCCCACCGGCTCCACAACTGTTGCTTCAGAATTCATCCATAGCCTATGAAATATTTAAAGTAATCTTGGCCAGCAACCCAGTAACCGGTCATTAGTATTCTATGAGTCGCAGGACAACCCAAATGTAGACAGGTAAATGCTGGATACATTGTTTTTACTAGTCCAAGGCCAAAATAGATTATTTGTGCCCTGGAAAGTTTGCAGTTGGTGCTTATCACAAAGTGAATCATGTTTCAGTGTTTGAGCACACGCATTTCTCCACCCAACCTGTGCTGCTACTCCGGAAACGCACACACAGCACTGGGACTTTCAGGCATCCTTGCACTGAAGGGTCTTTTTTCACTGCATCCTAAGTGGCTGCAGCAGCAGATGCTAAAGCTCCCCAAAGGCAGGAAAATTGTGACCAGGGACAGTGCACTATTATGTGTGGCATCCAAGCCTCTGCTAAGAGAGAGCTGGCAGAGGCTTGGATCTTGGCAGCTGGACAAGCAGATTCTGGGGTGTACCTGGGTGGAGGGATAGTAATTGAGGGATGTGACTGTGGAAAGTTGTCTCTGTGGTCTCACAGTTCTCAGAGAACAAGGTTGATCTCCCACAAAGTAGACATTACTGTCCCACTAAGCAACAAACATGCCAGGGAGTGACTTGGCTCAGATCGGTGAACACTTTTCTGTAAGAACTCAAACTGAGACCACAAGCTCTGATAAAGACCACGTGTGCCTTTTCTAGAGAAACAGCAATTTTAACCAGTCTGCATCAGCAGAATCTGTCCTCTGAGGTAGGAGTGAAAGCACAATATTTCCAGTGGCATGCCTAAGGGAAGACAGGTTTGGGATTACAGCCATCATATTAACAAAAATTTATGCCCTTCCCTGCACTGCCTTCTCCTTTCCAGTACAGATGACTATGTTCTTCCCCTCACCTTCTGCACCCCCTTCCCTTTTAGTGACCCACTTGCCTCAGAATATCCTGTCCATTCAATGGGATGTTTCCAGGATGCTTACAAAGAAACTGAGGCTGTGGTCTCATGTAGCATAAAATATTCTCATGCAGCAACTTGCTGTTGCCAAACGGTGAAGTTTCTGTAGCTCCTCTGCTTTCACGCCTGGTTCCCTTGTGTCTACTCCTGTTTGCCAGACCCTTGCCACAGCCAGTCTAAATCACTTGAAATTATCAAAACTTCTTAGTTTTCTTTTGGGTTTCTTTTCTGCCGTTTTCATGAGTTAGTTCAGCTCCTACAGGGACCCTATAAATAACAAACTGGATGAGTGAGAAGGCACTTTTCGTCCAGGGCTGAACAGTCACATTGACTGGTCCATCCTTCTAAAAAATTATTTTGAAAGAAAATGAATGTAAAAACTCAGTTGCCAAGATGATGAGCAACTGGCATTCTTTGCTAAAGCCACTTTTGTTCTGGTGCTGGTTCTGTGGGAGCTGCTTCATGCAGTGAGTTCCCAGACCTTGGCACTGAGGGCAGGCAGTTGCACTCACCATTGACAGAGAATCACAAAATGAAAAACATCAGCAGACATGACTTTTCCATTTATAGAACTATACACACACCTGGATACACAATGGCTTGGTGAATGGCTCATAAAAGGTGTTCTGAAATAAAATGGAGATGAGTGTTTTCAGCTCAGGCACCTGGCAAAAAATAATGTGTGTGATGTGGGAAATAAACAGGAGCCCTCAAATCATGTGGAATAGAGGTGGCTGTGAGCTCATCATTTGTTTTCATCCACAAAAGGACCAATAGTTACATCTGGGCAGAGTGAAAAAATTGTGATGAAAAGCTTGACATCTTGCCAGTTGAAAAATCTGGTCTAACTTTTCAGGACAGGATTCATCTCTATCATGTGAGTGTATACAGGCAAAAACAGGCAAATCCTCTTTCTGCAGTAATGAAAATAGCAGATAATGACTGCTTATTTTGTGCTTGTTTTTCCCTACCTAAATGACAACCTACCTTCTCTCCTTTTGGGCAGATCAGTGTTCCTGATTTTTTCATGTGCACTTCTAGTTTGAAGGAAGACAATAAAGTCTTTGAGGTCATCAGCAGGCACATATATCTGGGATGAAATTGTACCTTGTTTTTTCCTGGAGGGCTCAAGTAAGTGGTGCTTTGCAGAGTAGCCTGAGGAAGCTGTTCTGACCAAGGTAGGGCTCTCTGCATTGTGTTGTGGCTCTCTCCAATGAAGAGCTTCAACAAGCCACAGATGTGGTTTACAGCCCTATCCTGCCCCATATTGCTTGCCTCATTTATTCAAGACAAAGCACAAATCCTTATTTTAAGATATGATAAAATCCTGTGTTTAAAAAAAGTATTTCATTCTATTTGATCTGTCATTTTAAAGATGAAACTGAATTTTTCCAGTTCAGGAACATTTTGTTCTTTTTTAAAGCTCAGTGTTACACTAAAACTATATGAGAAAACACACCAAAGAGAGAACTGCAGACCATGAGAGGAGATTCTTTGTGTGAAAATATTGATTTTACCTGACACATCTGCAGTGAGTGAACAAAATTGCTCCACTTGTATAAAAGTAACTCCTATTGAAATCAGTCCTCTGGCCTGAACTGAACAATCAAAAATCTGAAATGAAATAACTTTCATTAATTTTGGTCATTTTGCTGGTCAGCTTCATTACTTTGTTTTTTGCAGCTATCACTCTTCTATCAAGCCTCCCTTATTTGACATGGCATGAAGGTTGTTAAATATTTCCAGCTTAAAGGCTGTCAGCATTAGAAGAGTTTTTGGTTAATATGAGTATTTATTGCTCTTCACTAAAGACATAGGGTAATAAAGAAACCTATTTTCTTCAGATACTAATTATACAGGTACATAATTAAACATCTTAAATAATGAAATAGATGCTCCGTAAAAGGCTAAAAATATGTGGCCATAAATTAGTCATTTAGACTATATTAATAAATAAATCCTGGAAGTCAGCTTACAGAGATTTCCTTTCTGTAACTTGACCACTGGTACGCGCATTGCAAACACATCAGACTCCCCATCAAGACACTGCTCAGTTGCATTTCTTTGTGTTCCTGGATCACTGCGCCTCACAGAGCTGGAGGGCTTTGTGTACATTTTGAGTCTGATGTGATTCTTGTACAGACAATGGTTTTGTGCGCAGGGGTAGGGTGGCTGTGTCTGTAGAGGATGCATATGAGGCTGTGCAGCAAACCCAGAAGACTCAAACACTCAGAAGAGTGCTGACCTGCCTGGGTTTCAGTGAGGCTGGGATTTCATCCCCCAAAGCTGTCTGAGAAATCCTGGTGCTTGCCTGCCATAGATGCATTGCATCCTTAGGGAGTTAATTCCCTTTGCTTCTTCATTCACCTTTGCAGAGGGAAGATTATGTGTACGTAACCTACCCAAGTGAACTGCTCTGTGGATTTAATAACTGATATTCATACAGGATCAGGAAGAGTTCATGCTCCAAAGAAATGCTAGTAATTACTCTTAGCCAGGCTTCCTAAGGAAATTAGACTCCCATGATCCAACAATCTGACTTTACCTTACTGTTGTACTCTCTTGAACAACAATTGAAATGTCCATTTTACAGCAGTAAAGGCTCTAGGACATTGTGGTCCTGCAACTTCTGTGAAAGTTAAATAGAGGAAAGACAAGCAGATTAGTGCTGCCACCAAAGGAAAACCTGCAGTGAGAGCAGAGCCAAGTAGCAGGCATTAGAGAATCCACTTAGAAAAGAGAACATGGTCACTAGAAAAGCTGTGGACAAGGATCAAAGAAGTCACTCAAACTGTAAGCACCCTTGCACAAGAAGGTACTTGTTTAATTTGGTTAACTGAAATGATAAGGAAAGGGCAAATTGTTTTTGGAAGAAAAAGCTCACCCCACTTCTCCACTGGCCTTTTGCCCTTTTCTGAAGCCTTGCTCAAATTGAATCTTTGTGAAGGTTCTGAAATATTTAGTTGCTGCCTATCCTTCTTTTTCCCATTTTTTTCTTGTGTATTTCTGGTCTGTGGCCAGAATGGAAACAGATTGCTGAATACAGCAAAAAAAGCTGTTCTCAAGGTACTCCCATGCCATCTGAAAGCTAGAAATGCCATAAATCTTGAGCTAACCTGCACTTGAAACCTTGAAACTTGCTGACAGTGCATTTCATCTGTGCTACCAGGTATAACCGCAGACTGCTCTTGTATTAGCAGGTCTCATCTTACCAGGGCTGGCCTGCAGGTATCAAGGCAATACTGCTCTTCTGCGTGATACCAGATAACTGTAACATCATTCAGTGCTGCTACTTTGCAATGCACACTCCTAGCGTCAGCCAGGCTCTCTGCTGCATTGCCTGTGCTCTGCTCTTCTCTCTGTCCATTTTATCCTATGCTGTCTTACAGCTGAAATGGCGCTTGCCTGCAGGCTCCTATAAACTCCACTTTGAGAACAGGAGATGGACTCTTTCTCCTACTTCTCTGTATCCCATCTCAGAGCAAAGAGGTGCAGAAAAGCAGAGCTGCCCTGTATGTGAAACCAGTGCAGGACTATGCCTGTGTTCAGGACATGCTTGGAAGAGGGTCTTATAAAGCCCTACGGAGGCACGGAAGTTCCTGTGTTGCAAACTCTGTCACTGTTTCCTAGAGACTGGTCTTTGCTTCTGTTGTCCAGCAGGATCAGGTGAGCTAAGGCAGAAAGAATTGTTCAGATTTTAATGCTTGTCCCCTCAAACTCTCTTCATCTTCCCAGTGCTAGCAATGTGTCACGGTTGTATGACATTACAGTACTTGGTGATATCGCATTGCTTTTTCATCAGGGTTATGAAATGTCCAATCAATACTGCCTAGAGTCCTTCTGCTTGTATGGTACAGCTTTGTCTTACTTTGATTTAAACATTCAAGATACAGGCTGTGCCTTTGCGAGGTTATTCATTCTCAGAATAACATATCCCTGATGACTCTGAGGATCTCAAGAAATTTCTGTAAGACAGACAAGGAACAATGACTTTATTATAACTTTAGAATTTCTAGCCAGCTTTCAAGATCATGTTAATAAATGTACCTTAGATAAGTCTCAGTAAGTCCCAGTTTCATCATACCCCGCATAGACATATTTTCCATGATTATTTGATTTGAGTTTTTTTTAGCAAGCACAACCAAATCTAGCAGAGGGAAATGATGAATGTTTTTGCATCTATTTAATGAAAAATCTTGAATGACTAGAGAGTGCAAATTGATTCCAACTGTGTTTGCTAAGAAAAGTTCTTAGCAAGTTCTAAGAAAGTTCTTTTGTTCTGGATTTTATTCTCCTGGATGGTCATAAGGGATAGTCTTTACTTGCACAGATAAGCCTGTATTCACAGGAGAACTCTATTGTTTTCCTGGAAAACAGCCTAGGGAATTAAGTCCTGCCACTTCTGCTGAGAATTTAGCAGATATGTAAATGGCAATAAGCATAAGTAAGGTATGTATCACTCAGGTCTGCACCATCTACTCATTTGGAGTGCCACTTGTTAATGTGTGTCAGCAGATCTCAAGACAGCATGTGAAAACATGCCACAGAAAACTGTAAAGAGACCTTTCTCCTCTTTGATTGTGAAGGAGACACAAACCATTCATTTCATTTGATGGTTGGCAGAGACAGAGAGAGAAGAAAGGGCTGTTAAGACACCGTGAGAAAGCCACTCACAAAGAGTTTGGGTTTAGTTATTTTGTTTTAGGTTGATTGGTATTTATATCTTTGCTGAGCGCAGTGTACCTTCTTTATGGCCACAGGCCCTTCATAGGCTGACTAAGCATTGATATTCTCATATTTGATAATTTTTGCAACTATGATTTTGAAGATTAATGCCCTGCTGATGAAGCACACTGCACATGAACACTTCTTGTCCCAAGTAATTATCTTTCTAGAGAAGCAGACAAAGGATAAGTTTGGGTCGCTTTATTTTTCCCTGAGGTGATGAACTGGACCTAAGAGAGATAACTGGCTTTCAAAGGTTACAAAGGAAGTCTGTGTCCATGCCAGGAACTGGTTTTGTGTTTTCTGAATCCCAAACTGCAGTTTTAACTATCCCTTCCTCTTAAGTAAATGGAAACTTAATGAATTAGTGATTCTGGTGAGGTTATATTGTGATGGGACACAGGCCAGTGAGTGAGTGAGTGAGGATTTATAAGGAAGGGCACAAACATAAACTTGAATAATCTTTATCCATAAATCAAAATTGTGTTCTCCCTGCCAAGGAAAGATGTATACCTCTTTTTTTTTTTTTTTACAGTCTTTTAGAAAATATGGTTTGAAAGTTTATTTCTCACCTTTTAAGGAATATGTGTTAATATCTACAATCCAATAATGTATAATTTTGGGTTGAAATAATGTTGGGGGAATTACATGAATTCAGGTGAAACCTCAAGCTCATGAGAATAAAATTTGCTACCCTTTGTTGCCTGCCCCTGACCTTTGGGGGAAGAAAGGTTCCAAAGGAGGGAGAAGACAGTGGAGATGTCCTCAGTACAGAATTTTTAGAGGTTGGATGGAAGAAAAAAAAAGGAAAAGACATCACTCATGCCAAACATACTGAAAATTTTCACATGATTTCTGTAAATGAGTTGCATTAGAAGACCCAGCCATTTAAGTTATGCAAAATCAATATGCTGTCATCTGTGAATGAACATGTCTCAAGGACAATTTCATTTCCACAGAGGAGGTTGATGGTAGTTGAGAAGTGCACGTTGAGAGTTGGAATTAACCCAGAAGAGCCTGTTACCCGTGAATAGCAATAAAGTCTAGTAGGTGAAGGATTTACATAGGTAATCTAGAACTAGAGGTTTACCTCCACAGCCTTGAATTTTCATATTGCCTTTTTTGTTTCTTTTCTTTTTCAAAAACCAGCATCATGTTAATCTGAGGACCCTCACAAACATTTAATTATCTTTACATTTCGTGGCCAATATGGTGTCAAGTGTTATACTGCATTCCATGTGGTAGGGTCATCCTAATCTGTTGGATGTGTTTCAAAGCCGCAAGGTACTCAGAGGAGCTGATTCTCATAGGCATGGCATGGCTGGAAATCAGGGCTGGCTCATCCTCTTGCAAATGGATGTCCCTGTCTTTTACCACTCACAGGGCAATACAAGTTCTTACCAACAACAAGGTTGGAACACATGGTACGTGCTCACCATTTGCATTTCCACCCAGTAGAACAACACATTTTTGAATCTCAAAATCAAACATACCTGCATTTTAACACATCAGTATCCTTTTATTTGTACAAAGCATTTTTTTTCTTTCTCCTGAATAAAAGCCCACCCAAAACCCACACCAATGATCCTTGCTTGAAAATATCCTAAGTAACATTGGATTTACTTACTGAAGTGTTAAGTGGGAGCATAGAGATTTATTTAAATTTCATTCGTTGTCATTTTTTAAAGGAAAATGAGCATCACAGAAAACATAACATTGGAGAGTATGAGGTTCTGGCAGCTTGGCATCTCTTTCATACTGTTACGGGAAGTAACTATCATGCCAAACATTTTCTGCTTTGTCTGAGCCACATTCTTATGAAGTAGAGACAAAACCTGATATTGGATGGAGAGACTAAAGCTGAGTTATAATGGAAAGGAATTTGGTAGATTCATAAGTTTGAGTATGTTAGAATGAAGGGACCTGAAATATCAGGAATTTGGTAGGAATCAGCAAAGAAAATGACAATGTTCTTGATCATCTTGCCTCACCTGGCCCAGTAAGAGTGTTTTTCAAGGAAAATGAGGAGCCATGATATGCAAGTAAATCTTTGATCTCAGTGAATAATTGCCAGCTTTGTGAAAGTGGGAGTGACAGCATTTTGTACAATGACACTGTTGCTCCACATTCCCTTACTGCTGTATAAATTTTTATGGGTCCTGCACAAAAGTGAAATTGATGAGGGAAGTCAGCATTATCCCTCAAAAATTGCCCTGTTAAACCACGACTCTGGTAGTCAGTGGATGGACTTTTCCTTCCATTTTGAGTAAATCCTACATGGTTGCCCTTTAATATGGACTAGATTTTTTGTTTCTATAAGTTGTAGGTTTTTAGAACAGCAGCCCTGTGGGTGGCTTACAGAAGCATCACAAAATTTTTCCAAATCAGAATCCCAGGCAGAAATTTCCAATTCAAGTCAGCAGTGCAGTTATACCCAAAGTCCTTTTTGGTCATTGGTACCACCATGGTGCTCTGAGTGCTGGGAGGTTCTGCTATACAAAAAAACTTGCTCATAGAAATTCCTTTCTATTGGTATCCCTGTCAATAAATTTCTGGCCTATATCATGAACGAACACTGATTTTTGGCCTCTTTCCTAATTCTATCTATTATAATTGCAGGACCTGGTACTATTTGGACAAGTCTAGGGTCTTTAAAAAGTCAGCCAACTACTGTCTTCTGAGATGTCTTTGATAGTTGTCTTCTGATATGCAGTGGTTGTTTTGGTTATGGTGGATGGTTAATTCACAATTTATACTTCACTATATTCTTTGCTGTTTTATATTTTTATATAGTGTCATTTCTTATTAATTTGCTCCCTGAATTAAACTTCCCTCACATTTTCTACTGGCTTTATACAGCATTTCCTCTACTTTAAACAGTCTTAGTGACATAGCAAAGCACTGACAAGATTGTACAAGGCTCCTGTGAGACCTCATCTGGAATACCTTGTGTAACTTCTGGTTGGGAACTGACAGACTCATGCATGAGTGGTTGGGGAAAAGGAGGAGATTATCATATGAGAGAAAAATAGAATATTCTGGCTTGTTTTCCTTCAAAAACTGATGACTGAGGGAGGATAAAACTGCTCTATGTAGAGCATGGGGTTAAACACCAGCAATGAAAAAAGCATTTCTTATTCAAAGGCTGATGTTGGCACAAGATCCACATGGGAATAGATTTGCTATGGATGTATAAAGCCTTGGAGTTATGAGACTATTCCTGATGGTTGACACAGTGAGGTTCTGCAATGGTCTTTCTATCAGAGAGGGGAAAGGGCTAACAGCTTTCAGGTTATAAAAGAATAAAGCACAACGTGGTGCCTGAGGTGGTAAAGGACCAAAGTCAGTGAATTCACAGGTCAATTCCAATTTCTCTGTCTGGGAGTCCCAGGTCATGTAGAATGTAGTTTTAGATTTCTAGAAGAGTCTTAAGTGTTTTGTCTCCCATTATATTTCACGGAGAATAGAGAACAATCCAGCTCAGCCAAATGTAAATATGAGCATTTGATCAGTCTCCACTAACTGTAATGAATAGACACCTACTTTTAGACACCTCAATTTAGATGTTAGCACTGGAATCTCACTGTACTCTGAGATAATTAATTGCATAGCCCAAGAGGGTTTGGCTCAGATGTCTCTGAGAAGTGTCTTGTCCCATCTGAGAGGCCAGTGGGAAATCTGGAGGGGCAGGCAGATACGGCATAGGACTCGCAGAAAACCTGTTCTCTTCTGAAGCAGACACGAGGGTAACTTAGAAAGCACAAGCTGCCTATATTATGGCAACTGGATTGGATCCCAGACAGGGGGAGCAGTGAATCCAAAGTAATAACCTTGATAACTTTCTCTCCTCTTCTCTCCTTTCCTTGTCCCCTCTTGTCTTTCTCTGATTTTCTCCTATATTTGTTTAATTTGGTTACTGCTGATACATACTTCAGAACAGATTCCAGAATCTTGAAAAACAAACAGAATTATGCATATTTAAACTAAAAAGAAATCAACTAAGAGTGTAACTTTCCTTTCCAAGCAAAGGCTTCCCTGTGCAATGGGCAGGTGGATTCCCTCTGTTTAGCCCCAAACCTTCTGTTGATTTTTCACTAATATTCTCAGCACGGTAAACTGAGCATTTTAACATTTATTACCAGGTTTCTCAATGATAACACTGAGTTTCTTCTCAGCCAGCGTAAGTCTTTTCATAATGTAGGGCAAGAAAGAACTTTAAGGAAGGGCAAACAGCACCAAAAGGTAAAGTGATGGTTCCCTGCAGGATCCTGGTTGCCAACCATTATTAATATGCTCATTTTTGGATTTGTCTTTGGGGCTTTCCTTGCACTGTGACATTAAAAGTCTTGGCAGATGTTAAAAGTAAACAAAATCGGCAGTGTTTGTTGCATCTCTGAATGGAAGGAAGGTGTGACTGATCACTGCCTTGCAACCCCTTGATAAGAACAATCAGTGTTACTGAGGCACGTGGAAGGAAAGAAATCCAAGCCAGCTTGTTGTGAGGGCTTCTTGAGGGAGTCAGAAGGGAAGGAGAATAAAACAGAAGATTTAAGAGGAGACAAGAGATTATGCAAATATGAGCTGTGAATAACATCCTGGCAGTTCAACCCCTCCAGAGACAACTTGCCACCTGCATTTCTCTATCAGGCACCTTCAAGTCAGTGAGAAAAATAGAGTAGCTTTTGAACAAAAAGGGAAAGGGAAGAAATCAAAATCAGACTAAGCTTTCTTTAATTCTACCCACGTTAAACCCTAAATGCTGCCAAAAAGCTGGTAATAAAATTTAATTCTTTCTGAGGACATGACGATCAGTCATCCGACTGAAAATCAAAGTCTCCTGGGAGTGTTTCTTCCACTGCAGGGCTTGAGTAGACTTGACCCTCTCAGCATTTCATATTTCATAATTGAACCCAATGTCCCTCACACTTTTAACATCTTCTTAGATTAAAAAAGGAGCATTAATCACTCTTGCCTTGGAGCAGCTCTGAAGAGGGAAGTAGGACATCAGGTGCAGTTTAGAGAGGCCTGGGGGATTAAGGTGATCAGTGTCTCTGTGCTCCTGTTAGTGTGTGTCCGTATCTGTGTCACAAACAAACAACAAACTCTCCAATAACTGCTACAATAGATATGATCTACCACCACCTCAATAGCTTCACAAAACTGAGCACCATGCTTCTGCGGCTTATCTCTGGAGAAGTAAAAAAAAAAAAATAATTTAAGAAGCGCTTTTTAACTGGGTGCTTTGTTATGATTTATACATTTCTTCTTTGAATAGCTGGGGTTTATCTCTTTCAGCTGCAGGAACTTAGAGCAAATGATAAACGAAAACATCAAGCCAGAGCCTGCGCTAATGTTTGACACAAACATGTCATTCGATATTTAAGCATTTATTTATTCATTTATGTTTTTGTAGTCTCTTCTTAGGCGCAGAACCTTTGTAGCTATCGTAATAATGGTGACAAAATGTGGGAATGGGGTGGGGGTGCGGGGGGGATAGAAGGAACGTAAACGCGAGTGAAAAAAGAAAGCAGCGACACCAGAGACGGAGGAACGGCTCCCGCAGAGCTGGGGCCGTCGCTCCCCCTCTTTGTTTTTGGTTTAAGGGAGGAAAACCCAGCTGGGGAGCGGGCTGCACCCCACATCCGAGAGGAGCAAGGCCGAGAGGGCGTTTCGGGTCCTGGCCAGGAGGGGACACTGAGGGAGCGGGGGCAGCCCTAGGGCCCTGCGGCAGCGGCTGCCTCTGAGGGGGCCAGGCTGTGTCCCACGGCCCTGGCGGGGCCCGGGCCCCATGGCGGGGTGGTCCTGCCACCAGCACGGCGACAAATTGCCGTGGCTGCGGGCCCGGGAGAGGCAGAGCGCGGGGCCGTGGGGAGGGGGTCCCCTCCCGCCTGGCCGCTCTGCAGGGAAGCCACGGGGCCAGGGGTGCAGCGGAGCGAGGAGGGGACAAAAGAGGCGGCTGGGGCTGGTTGCCGGAGAGGGGTGCCCGGCTGAAATCCTTCACAGCTCCAGGACATAAAACCTCCTAAATCTTCATCAGAAAGTCATCAGAAATCTGTTGGCGGGTCTGGGCGCAGATTGCCAGGGGAGGGGACTCCAAAGCCCCTCCGGGCTCCACAATACCTGAAATGAACTGGAAAGGATGGGGTGGGGCTGGGAAGCAGATTTCCTGCCATAACTAAAGACCCCTTTCAGCCTGCTCTGCAACAGTTTTACGATGTGTTAGAATTTACATTCACGTGTTGTTAACCATTCTTTGGTGCAATGAAACGTTTTATCTGTCTGACCTCAACCTTTGCCATATGCTGGTGCAAACTGTTCAACTTAAGCCTGGACGAGTTTAAGAAAAGGAGAAAAAAAAAAAAACAACAAAAAAAACCAACCAAACAAAAAACCCCTAAAAAACCCCCACAAAAAAACCCCACCACAAACCAAAAAAGAGGGGGGAGAAAAAGGAGGGTCCAAAAAGCACATTGCTGGGTAGGCTCTGTTGTTGCTTGTGATAGCTGCCTTCCTCTCTGTTTTCCATGGAAACGTTTTGAAAGTCAATTCCGAAAAAAAAAAAAAAAANAAAAAAAAAAAGGAAAAAGAAAAAGATCCATGCCCATAAATGAATAGAGGTTCAGAACATGCCAGCTCTTCACTAATTGTCCACTTATGCTACTTCATGTCTGGTGATTCTTTTTATATTGTGGAAAGATGGCAATGAAACTTCATTATGCTGGGTTAAGGAGAGGTGTATGGAATACATTTGAAAATGATCAGAAAGAGTTTTATAAGGTTTTTATTTTATTCTAACTTCCTGATTTCTTTCTCAGCCCAGTTATTTTGAAAGGATAAGAGATATCGTGGGTCTGTGGAAGGAGAGTGATAGGTGTGTGAGATAGCCTGGTAATTCTCTAATGAAGGATCCCATTTTATGCTTTTGAAGATGTACCTGGTTAACTTGTAAATTCGACCCTATTTTTCTCAGAGACCAGCATTGTGGCAATGTCTCAGGCTTGCTATTCTTTCCCTCTGAAACTGTGGTTATGGATTTGTCTCTACATCTTGCCTACAGTGTTTAGATGTGGTTAGCTATTTCTCACCTTATAGTCTGGGTGTACTAAACAATCCAGAGTGCACTTCCTAATATCTGGTGTGATGGATTTTCATAGTTATTTCTGCTCTGAGAAGTATCAGATTTCCTTCATCCCACAGACGCCTCTGGAATCTAGTGAGAATGGTCTTGGATAGGTCCCTCAGGAGAATGTCCACAAAGATGTTGTAATATTGTCATGTTCAGCAGCAGAGGGACTTTGGGATCAAAAAACTTGAGTTCAGCCATTCAGCTGTGAAGCCCGTGCCTGAAGAAAGTTTGTTTTACACACACATGGAGTTGTTTATGACAAGGCTTTGAATGCTTGAGGGATATCAGATTATTTAGGAGTTAGGCAAGTCCTTAGTGACTCAACTAGTAGCACTTCTATTCCTGGAAGGCCCCCATTGTTTTGTGAGCCTCCCTCTGTAAAGCCATGCTGACCCTGGGGGACATCCAGGTAAGAGAACTTTTATGGCTAGATAAGGCTCATATACTCACCATCATAATGAAGACCCCAATTCATTAAGTTCAACATAATTAGATGTTTTAGTATTAATACAGCCCATCAGTAATCCCTATCTTGGCCCAATCATTGCTGCAGTCTCTTGAAGTATGTATTTTTGCATTTCTTGGTATGTGACATGGTTCTCAGGGGAATAAAAATCATTGTTGCTTTCTGTGAAACCCTGCCACATTTTTATAAGTAATTTCCATTCTGTTATGGTCTATTACACATGATGTTTTGAAAGAGTGAGAAAGAGTTAAGCAAAATGAAGACCATTATCAATATTTCATTTGTAACAGCTGAAAAACTACATTTATAGGTCAGTCCTTTTCAATCCGTTCATTGATTTCAGTACTCAAAGCCCTTCAGGGAGTGTCTAAAATCCACTGATGTTTCAGAGTGCTAAGTTTTGTGTTTGGATTTCTGATAAAACTGAAAGATGTGTCAAAACCATGTAACAAGCTCTGGATCTGATTTACCACTGTACAATTTCAGTCTCTACTGATGTTAACTCCAGTGATTTCATCAGAATGGAGCTGGTATTGATTTAATTCTTATGTCGATGTGACCCTCTAGAGATGTGTTTCCCTGCTCTTATTCCCACTGACTTCAGAATATAATCAGGATCATAATTAGAAATGATGACCTGATTCAGTCAGGCATAAAAATACAAGTCAGTCTTCAAGTTTCTCAGTAATGCTACTGACTGCAGTGGCACTACTTTCTTACTTAAAGTCAAGTGTGTGCTTACATTTGCAGATGGTAACCTATGTATTTAAGTTCTCTCTTGAATTCTCTGAAAGTGGAAGATTTCTGACTGGCTTTAACCAGCTTTGGAACAATTTGATAAATAGAAGAAACTTGTTAAGAGATTTAAGGAGACTTGGGAGCAAAACTGCAGTTACTCCTCAATCCCCATCTATGCAATTCCATTTGCTTCAATTAACTTTTATGTTTGCAACAGGAATGCACGGAATTCATTCCAAGTCCCTTTCACAGCATATTCATGGTATTGTCTACAAACCTATTACTCTCAGAAAGCAAAGTAGGATAAATGCATTTCTTCCTGTGCTGTCTATTCTAGGTGCCATTTAAATATCTGGTACCTCAACAAGCATACCAAGCATGATTCGAATGCCTTTTTTTATATGTATTTTTCAGTCAAAAACTTGCCAAACTGCAGTTGCAGGCTTCTGAGGAGAGAACTTGGCTTGGAATTAAATACTCTGGAAGTGGACTGGATCCAAGAATAAATAAAATCATAGTTGAGGTGGAAACACCTAATTACAACCATTATCTGAACCTTCAATGTAAAAATAAGGAAAATATTACTCATCACATTAAAAGGTGAATTTTTCTAGTTCCATTAGGACATTTAAAATCAGCCAAAATATCAAAAGCTCAATGTTCTAAGTATCCATGGTTAATACTTATATTCAAGTGAGAGGGAAGAGGACTGAGGCAATGAAATTTAGAAATGCATGTATTGTAATTTGATTTGAACAGTCAACATTGGTAAAAAGCCTAACTGTTTACTAGAAGATTACTTTCTGATTCAGCATTACCACGCAGATCTACATCTGTTACTCTTCATTTGAATACTAAAATTATCCCTAATCTAATTAAAAATAGAAGGCGAGCAGGAGCTTGCTGTCCTTTGAAAGTCCTCAAACTTGTTAAAGCTAGAAGTAATTCAACAATTTTAAGGAATTAATTGGATTAATTAATCAGGAGCTAGATTCTGGCTAGTAAGCTCCAGCTGGAAATGTAACTGTGAGGAATAAGATTTTTAATGCAACACTAATGATGTATTTATTGCTTGTTAGCATCAAATAAATACCTGTGATGTACCTAAATTACCTTTGAAACAGCTAAATTGATCTATGTTGCCTTTGAAGTGGCTGATTTGTGTTGGCTTAGGCTCAGTGTGGCTTGGTTCATCTTATACTGCAGAAGACCAACTTCTGCAGTTAGGCTGGTAGCACCGTGGGCTGGCTCAGACCTACAGATCCTCTCTCTAAGGTGTGAGGGATTAGGTGACAGGAAGAGAATGCAAATTAAGGTAGGCTGGGTTGTGTCTTAGCTGGTGTCACTTTCCTTCTGCAGACCTTTAAACTGTGACCTAAAAAGGATTTGCATCAGAACTTCCCCTCCAACATAGTAAAAGCATTATTTCTCTTAAGTACATTAGAATGCCTCCAAAAATTTAATCTAGCATCCTAGCAATAACCATTTTTTTTTTCCTTCCTGTAGTAATAATTTGCTTGGAAAAGCCTCCCGTTCCTGAAAGTCTATGAAAAGAAACACAGGCATATACAGGGAACAGAGTGAGAATTTCTGAGTATAAGATCTTATGATAAATGACTAAGTAAAATAGGCAGAAACATAATAGTCTTAAGTATACATGTGACATTTTATATTCCTACTTAAGGTCTCCACTTTCTGTAACTATGAGAGGACATTGGTTTGTCTTTTTAATGTGGAAATGAATGAACAGAGTATAATGAAAATCATATTTGTTCCTGGTCTTCTAGTAAATCTCGCTGAATTGCTTTGCAAATTTCAGGTGAGATTCATTTCACCCAGATTTAGCTGTTCACAAAAACCAGTGACCTTTGGTGAGCACCAAGAAATATATCTCCACAGTGACTCTGGAGGAGGAAGCCCGGGGAACAACTGGCTTACAACAGATGCTTCATTCTTTGGCGCCTAGAGTTAGCTGAGATAAAGCTCTCCCAGCATGGTGCTGCTGCACATCTGTGAAAGGGAAAAGCATTCCAGTTGGTGGTTTTAGTAGACCAGTTGTAGATTGTTAGATGTAGATTTGGTAAGGTGAATGCTGTCTCTGGCATTCCTGGAAGACCTTCATTTCTTATTGTCCTTTTAGGGAACGGTCATGGTGCATCACAGCAATTTTTTGTTCAGCATTCATGTGTCATGTCTGGATGCCATATCAGAAGTGGGGTCAGTGAGTGGTTGGCTGCTAAGAGGAGCTGTGACTCTGTAAGTACAGTCTAGGGCACCTAAGGCACCCTACCCTACCTACCCTTTACCTTGCCAAAGGTAAAGGCTTACAGGATCTCTGAGAGAAGCCATTTGGGTAGGACTGAGGGTGGGATATACTGTGGATGTGGCTGCTCTGCAAATCTCTTTTATTTCAAAAATATTGATCACCTTGAACTAGTTCCCCAGATAAATTATTTACCATTAATATTGGATTGTCCTTTTGGAAAGTGTCAAAACAGAAAGTTTTGACACTATGGTGGTAACTTTCAAAGAATTCATGCCCAATTATTTAAAAATATGGCATAGGATTCATCTTGCCTTGCTCTAGAAGTCTGCAGTTTAAATGATGTCTATTTGTGAGTTAGCACTACTAAAGGGCATGTCTTCAACACCTGCTGCATGAGAGATAACTTGCCCAACTGCAAATGCTTAACTATTCCCACTGACTAGGCTAGCCTGGAGCAGTGAGCCCAGATGAGACACCTTGGGTTTAGACATTCAGCATTAAGTGGGATGAATCCTGTTCTTAGTCTGTAGGTCCTGCTATTTAAAAATTACAGATAAAATTAATGGAAAAGTTGCTGCTGATTTGCATGGGAAATGTGACCTTCTGGCCCCATAGGACTTAGTCATGTGAGTAAAACCCATGTGACAATTTCACTGCTTGCAGGATCTAAGCCATGCCTACTACTGTTTAAATAAAAATAAGTCTCAGTTGATTTTAACTGCCATCATATTATGATCCCACTGTAGATCCTTCCTCAGTATAACCCATTGTGTACCAGGATGAGATTTCTATTTTGACATTGGTACTTTCCAGAGCACTTATGGGAAGATTCCAAAGTCCCTGTTGCAGCCATGGAGTGCAGCTGCAGACAGCAGGTAGCCTTGCAGTACCTGTGTGGCATCCTCTGGCAGGTGCTCTCTGTGCAGCTGGGGGCTGCTGTGGCTGAAATTCGAGATCTGCTTCAGCCCACACACACATGGCATGTGCTTCTTGCTGAGTACTGCTGCCACTGTCCTATTGCTGTCTGCCCCTGTCTGCTCCCCAGCAGTCCCTCTGGCTCCTGCTGCTGTGCAGGCAGCAGGCTGGGATGTTAGACGCGGCTTCAGGTGGCTGAGGATTGTGATGTGTGTATGGTGAAGAAATGGTGCAAACCCTCTGTCCCAAACAGCCTTGCCTTCATCTGATATTCTCCCTTGGACTCCTATTGCTTCTGCTGCTGCCTGCTGTTGAACTGCCACCAGTGATTGCTCTGAGTGGCCAGAGGAATATGCAAGAAGCTGAAGAGTGAAAAATACAGAAAGATGGCAGCACCAGCAGGCTAGAAGTCTTGTTACCCTCGCATAGCATGTCTCCTGCTTACACATCTGGTGTAAATATCTATCTCTTGCTGTCCTTCTTGTGCTGGTGAGGGCAGAAATTTGTTTGCACCGGTGGTCATACTATTCTTGTCTTCTCACTCATGAGGATTGGCAGAATACAATGAAGAAAGGGAATTGTTTTGCCATTTTGGGATTTCAGGGCATATGTCTCCCTTCTTTCACCTCCTGATGTCCTTCAGGGAATGTAGGGAAATTAACCCCATTCACAATATGAGTGCTTGTAATTAGACTTCTCATTCACTCTTAATGGTCACTAGTCTCCATCAAAGGCTTGATTTCCAGGACTGTTGAGTAGTGCAGTGACAAGTAAAAGAGCTGAAGGTACTAATTGGTGGAATGAGGGGAGCTGCTCTGTTGGCTCTGAGAGCAGGCTTGAGAAGACCCAGCTATGCTTGGCATACCCCAGGGTGCTGTGTGGTCTGCAGAAGCTGGTCAGAGGACTGAGAGTAGGGCTTTTACCAGCATTTTATTAGACACTAGGGGCAGGCCAGGAATGGGTTTATAATCTGTTGTCATGGTTCAGCTGACAGATGGCAACTGGTGAGCAGGGCAGTCTTGAATGCTTCATGGGACTGAAGCTTGTGCTAGCTACTCTAACCTAGCTAGCTACTCCAAGCCGATGAAAGTGCCCCTGTGCGAAGAGGCTGTGCTAGCTAAAGGCTGTCAATCTGAAAACCTATTTTAATTACAGCAGTGCAAATTTTGTGAGCAAGAACACAGTCACACTAACGGTAAGGAGAGGTATGGTATTAGTGGTGTGTAACTCTGTAACTCAGGCTCTCTAGACCAGGCTACCACATCCTGGAAAGAATATCAGACACAAGGTAATTACCATAACATAAAGGTTAAAAGTCCCCTTATATTATGATGGTACATGTTAATCTCTCCCTTCTTAGCAGCATCTCTCTGATGAAAAGGCTGTAATTCAGATCTCAAAACTGGGAAAAGCGCACTAAATAGAGCTCTGTAAGATATAGGAACAGTGGTACAAGGAAGCCTGCCAGATTTGTGTTGTATCCTAAGCTCCACCATCCCATCTGGCAATCTTCTCTTTACAGCGCAACAAGTGTCACGAGCTGGCTGCACGCTGACACATCAGATCTGTGACCTCGCTTTTCAGCCCCGCGCAGCTGAACTGACCCCTGCAGCCAGGGATCAGATGGAAAGCCATTAGGGCTGATTCCTCACCAGCACCATGTCCAGACTCATGTCATTGCTGCTTCGAGTCATCCTGGGAGCAATCATCCATGCATTGATTTTATGGCAGTGCTGACACTTGCTTTCATTCTTTCGGAGCCGGGGAGAATTGCTCTTAACCATGCCCCCTGCCGCCTCGGGATATAATCTCAGGAGCATAGTTTAGGGGCACAGCCAGCTTCAAGGAGCATTACTTTGCTTCAGTGCATTTTTATATGTTTTCTTTTCCCTGCAGGCCTTTTTCTGCTAAGGGGAATGTTTGAACCAGCGAATGCACTTCTTTTTTCTTCTTCTCCTTAGTAAAGTGACAGTCAAAATGTCTGTGAGCTGTTGTCAAAAAATACAAACATTTGCCCCATTTGCTCTTGGGTAGTGTCCTGGGCTTATGTCTTAAGCTTTTAGCTTGGTAATAATATCCTCTCTTAAGAAAGGACTTTGCAAGCAAATCAGTTCATCAATACAACAGCAATTTGAAGCCTGCATTTGCCAAATCCACAATCCTGGGAATAAGTTTTAAAGGATAAAGCTTCAGTAAGACTATTTATGCAAAGGCTTTTTTTTTAACATCAGGACTGAAATAAGATTTTTTTTTTCATAGGTTAGAAATCGTTTGAAGTAGTTGTTTGTTTGTTTCTTTTTTTTTTTTCTCTGTAATTCTCATTAGCTAAATTAATTGTTGCTCTCTTTTGAAATTAAGGAGAACAAATTTTCTTGTACTGAAAGGCACAAGCAAATAATTGCCAACAGTCTGTTTGTACCTGAGTTTTTATTATATTCCTCTTGAAGGGAATCTCAGAAAAAAGGGATGAAAATGGTTCACTGAAAAAAAAAAAAAAAACAAACCAGTATATTAAAGAAAGAAATTCATTTGTGTGATGATTTCTTGTGGATGCATACAGCATTGCAGTGTTCTGATAATGGAAACAATTAGTTTTAGAAACAGTATAAAGCTTGCTAATTTCCAAATAATGGGGAATGGTCTGCCTGACAGGCTTTTCTTTTTGTTATTTATACTGCTTATATAGTAGCAAAGTAGCAGGAGCAGAGGCAAAGCTGGGCAGGCAGGGCAGGCTCTCCAACAGCTGCATCGGTCCCCTGCTGTGTCTCTGCCAAAGCCCGTGCTAAGCAACAGCGACAAGGAGACAGGCTTTTGGGGGTCCCCTTATGTGATTAGCTCTCTCCTTTTGGACTCAAAAGGGAGAGAAATGTCACAGTTTTTAAAGAGGAAAATGAAGGCCACACCTACGTGGGCAGATGGGTTATTCTCCATATTTTTCCATTCCATGAACAAATATCTCTGAAAAAGAAGCATGATTTGGAAAGGTAACCTGGCTAAGGGTCTTGCAGAGCTACATTTTTGCTAAACCAGTTTTCATTTTCTGTTTATTTTCCTGCATTTGAAACAAGGAGAGGGAATTGTGCTTTACTTTTTGCTGTTGTGTAAGGCAAATGGGGTTGGAGGTCTGTGGATTAATAGAACAGGAGGCGGCTTCCTGCCTTCTCACTTCACGGGTGTTTCTGAAAGAATCCGTGAAGTTTGGTGTTAATAAGAAGAGTGGGTGAGAGGGTGGAGAAAAGCACTTTCCTGGAGTAGAGTGCATACTTTATACTGACCAATGGTCTCATGAGTGTACTGGTCATATTTCTCTGGCAGTATTTGGGATGAAGGGCAATAGTGGACTATTTAGGCAGTTAGAGCTGATATTTGGGAAGAGGGGTTACCCTGGCTCCTGTTTAGCTGAAGAAAGACCTGAGATGGGAAAGCATGAAGAAAACCATCCATGCACACCCTCTTTACAAGATATGAAAGTTGAAGAAGGGCTGTCATATCTACTGCCTTTGGCAGGTGATTTCTTCCCCTGTCTACATGAGAAGGTGTTTAGGAGGCAAAGAAGGATTGGTTCCCCATTGGTATGTAGTGAGAATACATGGTGGCGCTGTAAACCACTGAAAAGCATCACATATTTTGTGAACCATCTACTCTGCTCTGTAGAGATAAGGTCAAGTGTTCAGTCTTTTCA
Source organism: Chaetops frenatus (assembly GCA_013400775.1). Taxonomy (NCBI): domain Eukaryota; kingdom Metazoa; phylum Chordata; class Aves; order Passeriformes; family Picathartidae; genus Chaetops; species Chaetops frenatus. The sequence goes on along the minus strand of VZTR01032557.1, from coordinate 67,961 downwards.
GTTTCCTACTGAATTCGTTACAGTGACATCTTTTTGAAATCTTTTAGAAAGGTTAACTGTCCTTTAAGAATCCTATAAACTTCTAGACTCCTAGCAAGAGAAGATCTTAAAATTTTCTATCCTTTGGGATTTTATGCCCCCTAAATCCTAGAAAGCTTTACATGTGACCCAAACTGCAAATATATAGCAAATAAAGGGTTGGACTCACAGTCCAAAGAATGGTGATAGCAGGAAGATGCAAGATTTTCCCAGGAGGGCTAGTTGAGTACCATCTGCTCCAGAAGAGCTAGAAAGCTACCTGGTCAAGGAAGGCTTAAAAGGATGGAAGAACAATGAAAAAAAAGTTAAAGGACTGTTATGAAATGCCCATGAGAAAAGGAGGAGAAAAGAGAACTCATACACTTGTGGGCTTTTAAGGGTCTGAGGAGCAAGGGCCAGCCATCTAACGCACTGTTCAGAAGGCACAACATACTACCTTTTACAAGGAAACATACATAGCAAATCCTGTTCTAATTTTTGATAAGAATACTTTGATTATTCAGTGTATCGTGGATGAGAATGAGCAATTAAAATAAAATCTAAATGTAGATTTTATTTGCACAGATAGTGAAAAGTATCCCTCTTTAGCAAAGCCTTTTGCTATTTCTCTTTGCACCCTGGGGAGTCTTCAGATGCCTGATCATTTCCCTTGGCTCTCCAGCTCTGGGGAAATCATATCTTTTTGTTGGTTCCCTTGGCTTCCCAGGCAGTGTGAGGAGCTGGCTCAATGTGGGACATAAATGACAATTCATTGCCAGAAGGGAAGTAATTTTCAGGCCTCCTCCCCTTCTTTTCTTGCCGTGAATGTAATAATACACTTTGGAAACATTACTGTGGTAATCTGAAAACAGTGATGCTGTCAGAATTCAGAAAATGCCTGATAGAACTGATCATTCACATAGCTTAGCTATGATGTTTAGAATTGCTGTACATCATATTTTATTCTTCACTAACATCCTGATGGATTTTTCCCCAGTGAGTTGTCTTTGCGCTAAAGCAGTGTTAGAGCACTATCGGTTGGATGTTGTTATTTTTCTTCTTCTTCCTTCCTGTCTACCTCTTCTTTTTTCNTTTTTTTTTTTTGCTTTTTCTCTTTTCCAAAAAGCTACTTCATGTTGCAAAGATCATCAGATGAAATGAATGCAGCCCAGCTGGGATTTGCTGGAAATGTGTTCAGCTTGGCAACACCTCTCGCAGAGTAGCTGGGTCCCTAAAAGCTTTGTTTAAAAGGATGAAATGAAAACAAAGGAGACATAATTAGCTGCTGTGTAATAATAGAAAAGGCTTGTATCCAGTTACTGTAAAAGTCATTTAATGAAGGGTAATCTGGACATAAGCCCACACACTATAGCTGTAAAATATTTAAGCTTTTTAATGAGAGGGAAAATGGAGAGAAGGGTTTTCTAACATGATTAGGAAAAATGCCTTTCATAACCATTTTTACAGGGGCTTGCAACTCCTAAACTGAGGTTTGAAGCTTTCTTCAAGCCAAAGCAGCAATAAAACTTTTATGCTGCACCAACACTTAAAAGCTACATACATCATATTGGTTTTATATGTCTGAGTGGGAACATCAGCGTACTGCTTTTTATGTCTGCAAAGGGCTACACTGGCTATTGAGTAGCAGCTCCAGTTTCTTCCACTTACTTCAGACTGTAGAGTGCTTGTGGATGAGCAGTCATTAATCTTAAACTGCAGTAAAAGTTGCTTTCAGTGATGCTCTTTCTCATCTCCCCCCTCCTTGTTCTGTTTTCCTGTCTATGTTCCCTATCCTCCCCTTCTTCCTCCTTCCTGCAAAGCTCCCTTTTCTCATACTCTCTCCACTATGGAAACCAAAACACATGCTGCTTGCTCTGAGGTGGACCAGCTGCTCTGATGTGATGAATAGGTAGCATTATTTTTAGTCCATTGACAGGTTACTAGGCAAAGTGCAGGAATCAACTGGGGATTTTCTGTGATGGGACAATCATAAATGATATAATAAAACATTATTGCACCCCTGTGTAGTATTTAGAAATGGGATTTACTATTACTATGGTATTTACCTAACCTGAGTGCAAACATGTCTATATCTTTGCTACCTATACCTGGGAGGAAGGGATAATCCTGTCCCCCTGCAGGAGACACCTTCTTTCTAATCAATAGAGAAAGGCAGACATCTGAGAAAGGTGGGTACACCTGTAAACCCCTTGGATTATAGATGTTCCTCTCTTTGTTCAAGAAAAAGAATGGAGTCCCACAGTAGTACACCAGACGTCCCAGTCTTTTCTAAGATATAGGAATGGCTGAGAAGGGCCACATGATATTCAGAGAGTTTGGAGGGTTATCCGTGGCTATCTGACATCTAAGGGGGAAATAATGGAGACAAGATGGTTTCTACCCTAAAACATCCCCTTGGAAAGTCTGATGGTTGTTGACAGCAGGATGGACACTGGTAGAGCCTTCCCTATGGTGCTCAGGGCAGTGACTGGAAAGGGCGAAAGAGGGCTTGGCAATGAGGAGGAGCTGCTGGGCAGTGGTTGGAAATTTTGCCACTGAAAGTTTGAAGGGTGAAAAGGAGAAAGGACTGGGAGTTCCTGTGCCCTTATTGTGCCAAAACATCGCCTGGCTTATGCGCACTGCCATAGTTCAGCTGCCTTCAGCTGTGCTCTTTGCCTCGTTTCCTAGCTGCCTGTTTTCAAGGGCTCCATGAATTGCACCCATTGTCAGTAGAGCCAGTTAGAGTAATTGTTGCCATTATTTCAGTGATATCTCACAGAATTAACATGCTCACACACACAGCTTTTTCACTCCTTCAAAGTCATTACTGTGCCATCAGAATTTTAGCTCAAAGGTTTTGCTTAAACATATAAATAATATTTGTAGGTCTGCCCCTCATATTCTTGCAAATTCTTCATTTAAGCTTCCATGCAGAAATGGAGATAATAAATATTCATGCATTTCTTCCTACCTTGATATGCTAATTCTGGTATGAATGGTAATCTAGAAGCAGCTGAAAAAGATGGCTTGATTCTGGTATTATTTATGAATCCTACACTGAAATACTGGGCTGGGGGTGTGACAATGCCAGTTAAGAGTGATTTAACAAGAATTGTTCTCTGGAGATACTGTCTTTGCTTTATCCATTGCCTAAAATCGTTTAAGATTATTGAAGTCCCTATTTATTACCTTATTATCTCAGTGAGTTGTCCCAAATTAAGTGAAATTGATTATTTTTTCTCATCTCTTTCACAGCCTTCTAAATAAGGTGCTGAACTCAAGTGCTTCAAGGTGTGCACCTAATAGTCCAATTGACTTCAATGAGCTAGTTTAACAAAACCTAAATATTTTTAAGAGTGATAGATCTTTTATAGTTACCAGCTGTATAGTATAAAATGAAGAGTTAGTTTCTGAGCAAGATGAATGGATGTTCAAATTGGCTTATTTAGTGTTTGAAGCAATCACAAAAATATTTTCATACTATTGGAGAATTAAGGATATGTCTCAAATGAATCTCAAGCACTAAGACTCCCACACTTTGTTTTAAAAGCTTTGTATTTGAAAAATTTAGGACACAAACCTGTTTTTTTTTCACTCACATTGAACAGAGATCGAAGGAGTTGCACTGTACCTGATACTGGTGAATATGAGGGTGAAAATATAGAATCATGACTATCTCTCAGCCAATTATTTGTAGTACAGACCTCAGGACTCTGCTATTGCCTTCAGTGGAAGCAGAGACCTACTTTCATCTGTGCCAGAACCTAATGGAGTTAGAAAAGCAGCAATGGCTCAAACCAAACCAGTCATTCCAAGCTAATCTCTATGATGGAGGCTTGAAAGAAAGACAAAACACCACTGGAGCTTCTTCTGAACTGGTAACTCTGATCAGTGTAAACTCTGTCATGCACCATTGCATGTTTGCTAGAAGAGGTATCATGCAAATGGACAGAATTAATTATTTTTATTTTTTATTTTTAGCATTTCAATGTAATTGTAAATAACAGGAAGGATCAGAAGAACATATAACCCTGCTATACTTGACTCCATTTTCAATAAGCATGAAATGATGTTTGTCATATCAGCAAACCTTGACTGCTAAAAGATCAAATGACCTTTGAATACAAGGAGTTAAAAAGAGCAGATGCTCAGAATTGAGTTAGTTGTAGATTCAGAGTGCATAAAGCTAAAAGGTGAAAGACTGAGCTTGTGTTTTCTTATTTGATGTTGCAGGTCACTGAGGTTACATGCTCTTAACTATGTAAAGGCCCTGTGAATATGAAGACTTCTTCCTTTTCATCCTAGTGGCTTGGCAGCAGAATAACCCATTATGGTTATAAATTACAATTTCCTTTTTAAATGTCTGGAAAGGCAAGAAGGGCAAAATTTAAAACCCTGATTCAAATCTGTCCAGTTTCAAACTCTTTAATATGGGAACTGTGAGGATTGTATTTAACTAGTGGTAGATGACACTCAATTAAATAATATCAATTTGGCTCGTGAGCTGCAGCACCACCAGATGTAGCCATAAATTATAAACATCTTCTTTATTTTTTTTTCCCATCAACACTGGCTAGGTTAAAGAGGAATATTTGCCCTTGTAAGTAGTCAAAAATTTTCAAGTCCATAAAAATGACAGAAGTTAGTAAAAATAATTTAAAACATATAGAATATTTAAATATGACCTCTATGCTCTCTGCACTAGAGTTACTGCAAAAATATCATTATAATTTTCAAAACATGCTTTTTGTTTCTAAGATCAATTGTTTATTGTATTGATTTTATCGTGGAGTGTGTGGTTTGCCTAATTTGACACAAAATATTAGTCCTGGGCCTAGATTAGCTGGACCCAAATTGTGAGATTTATGGAGATTACAGATGCAAAACTATTTTTTGTGTTTGCTCTAGACCAGCTCTAAGAAAAGTGATATTCACTGCATCAGATTTATTCAGTCTCCCGAGTGGGGAGGACTCTGACGATGTGAGAGTTTAATAATTCTCATCAAAAATGTGCAAGACAATGGAAGGAAGAGTGGGACCTCTGCGAGAGGTGTCAGTCAGAGGAAGTGGGTCATTGATGCCTTCTATCAAAATGACAACTCCCAGTAGGAGTTCCTCATCAGAGACTGCTTTGGAGTCAGTTTTGTTGGTGACAGGGGTGATCAGGAGCTGGCATTGTATCTATTGCACCCTCCCAACAGAAGTGCTGTATGACCTGCTGGTGGGAAATGCACTGTACAAAGACAGGCTCTGCTGGCATGGGAGGAGTCTTGCAGAAGTTGAGAGTTGTCAGGAAAGCACTGACAGCTCCTGTTTTTCAGATTTGGTAACCAGCTGATTCATGGCTTGTTTAACTATGCTGTGAGGGTACCAGGCCTTTACATGCTGTTTTGTGGTGGTGTGATAAGTGTGTGCTTCTCCTATATTGGTTTGCTCTGCTACTCTTGAGGTTTGCTTGTGTTTTTATTACTTTTCTTGTTTTGGGAAGCAGATGATAAGAATTTTGTTTCAGCAAAACCTACCCTTACCCTAATCTTCAACTTAAAGATGGTAGGTGACTTCCTGCATTGGTCTTACCTAAATATTACTGTCTAAAAAGTAAGTGTCTAGCCTATACTTTGATAGCTTGCCTCTAGACTCCACTGCCAGTCGGGGGAGAGAGAGAGTTAGTCCAGCTTGCCTGTTTTATAGACTTGACCCTCTCTGAACCAGCTCATGCTTCCACCCATTAGGAAAGGATTTGGTGCTACCTCACTGATAGTCAACAGATTCCTCAGCCCCAGCTTTGCCATATACATGCTGACTGAAAATGTGTACTGTCCAAGACTGCAACACTCCAAAAGAAATCGAGTGTCACTGCTGAAGGTAGACTTCAGAGGTGGTTTGCTGCCATTGTCCTCTTGGGGAGTGGTAGCACGGGTGGACTTGAATATGTAAGCATTTCTTCTTGTCTGTAATCCATGTGTGCACATTTAAAGTGCTTTCCAGGTTCTGGCCTCATTACTGTCTTCGTGGGAAATTTTTACAGTGCAACTGTTTTGTCCCTAGACACAAAAGGATTGAGTTCTCTGTAACACATGGTGACACATTCGGCTACAGGGATAGAATTGTGTGTTTTGCTGACAAAAAGACCCTGTTAAACAACATCCATCTTTCTCTTTGCAAAATGGGCAGTTATTATTAAGTTATTTCTGTGAATGCTCCTGCTATAATGTATTTTCATTTGCATTTAGACTTGTTTAGTACCTGTTCATTATTGCTATTAGATCTTTAAGAAGAGCAATCCATTTTACTAACTGGCTGGCATGCCAGACACAGAAGCTGGCATAGAGTGAAACTCAAATGGTCACGGTCTGCTTACTACACTGACTGCCAGGAGTGGGACTCATCAGGAATGTATGAGTTGTTTAATACATCTTTAAAAAGGAGCACATCTTTTCTTGGTGCTCACACCTGTTCCCCTCTGTTCAATCGAACATTTGCTTTTTGCTTTGTCAAGAGTGCTCCTTTTGGAAAAGTTTGTTGACACTTTTAAAGCCTCTGCTAAAATACTTTATTCTTGGCCATGAGAGATCATGAATTTTTATACAAAGCCATAGGATTTTTGGTGCTGAATATTTCTACATTTCAGCACCTAGCAATGCTGGGATTTTTAAGTGCTTCAATCCAAAAGAAATAAATCTTTGTAAAATAAAACCAACTTTGATGTAGGCACCAATAAAAAGATTTATTTCACCTCTGAAAGTCAGATGTCCAGTTGAAACTAGCTGTCTTTCTTCCTATCTGTTTAATAGAAGGAGAGTCGTATCATAAATCTTTCCAAGACACTTACCTTAGTGTGATGTATGTAATTCCTTGGAATTACTTTGCTGTCTACTTATTTTAGAGATGAATCCTATCCCTGTTTCCCATTGTTTATCTGCTGATATCAATGTGAAGCTGGATGTTGGCAGCTGGATGTTGGATGTTGTTAGAAATTAAGCATCTAAATATCTTTATGGATATAGGTCAAAGCTGGAAAATTTTGTTTTATGAGGTTTAAGTTCACAAATATTATCTTACCTTTTCACAAGGGAGAAGAAAAAAATCTGTTTAAATCCTTTCCTTTGAAAAATACTACAATCAGCTGAACACTAGTAATTGTGTTCTAAATCTTTATAGCCTTAGTTCTAGCCTTTAAAGTATATTTAGAATAACATATTTAGCTGTATTTCTTCTCTTGCCTTTAGAATGCCAGTCACACCAATAGAACTATATGAATAATAAATTATAATACTGTTTATCATCTAAATTGTTATCATTTAGAATTTTTCTCTCAAGTGTTTCTTCTAGAAATCTATTCAACCGTCCCTGATGACACATTTGGATGAACATTTTTCAACTGTGAATGCCTAAAGTTAATCATCTAGATCTATATTTAGGCACAAAAACGAATGACCTGATTTTCAGAGTTGCTGATTACTTATTTTGACGCATTAATATGAATTTAATAGCTTTGCTGTAGGTGCCAAAGTCTTAAGAATGTTGGTTTTTTTTTTTTCCGTGCACAACTTGTCTATCAAATTGCAGAACACATGCAGAATTAAATTACTAATGAATGATGACAATATGCCATATAAAAACAATGTTACATTGATTCATTTATTTGTTTATATGGTTGGGCAGGCTAATTTTATGCAGAAAGTTCACGATGAAAGCTGATTTATAGTGATTTGAACAGAAAAGCATGCATTTCTCCCATTTCACATCAAGACAATGGTGAATTCTATGTGAAGAAAGTGCATCCTCTGGTTGTTCTTTGTTGTATGCCAAGGAGAAATATAATCTGGACACATTTTGCTCATTCTATAGAAAAGCAAACTTAGTTTTTCCTGATGACTTTCATTATGCTAAAAATTGTAGAAAACTGGATGCTGCACAATAAATTGATGCATATTGTAAAACAAAAGCCTTTCAGAAACCATTAAGAGCCATATGCTCATTTTAGAGATATGTGCTGCCGCTTTGAAATGTGGCTTCCTTGCTGTTTGAAGACGTGAATCACCAAAGCTCTTGGCTACTTACATTAAGGGGTCATAAGGATTTGCTTAAAGACACTGCTCAATAGGGGCCTAATAACCTGATTTGCTATACCTTGTCTGGCTGAGTTTGAGAAGGTCCCCAAACTACTTTGAGAATGCCCAGGACTCCATAGAGAGTAAGCACAGTCAAACTATAGTGAGTGGCAGGACCTAGACTTCAAAGATAAGGGTAATAAATACCCTTTGTTCAGCGTGTTGTCAGTTTTTTCATTGAATTTTTCTTGGTGCACACAAGGGCATTTTGCAAAGAAAGTGAAATGAGGACCAGATGGTAGTTTTCCTCATTTTTAAGAGCTGGTTTTTGGGCCCTGATCAAACCTGGGGGGAGATTCTTATGAGCCACAGGGGAAGTGGGTGGAAGATCCCACCTACAGCACTTAATTTGATTGCAAAACCCTAAAGGAGAGTATGCTGAATAGAAGTAAGCTTAGTGAGAACTGCACAGCTCCACCTGACATTATATTGACAGCAGGTGGCAAATGTGGATGGAAGTGCCTGATTACTGCTGAATTAAGCACACAGTCCCTTCAGCTTCAGCATCTGTGTGATCACTGGGGAGTTGTTTGGTTACATGTATATTTTTCACATCTGTCAATTTAACTAAATTGGTGGTCTAAATGAATAGTGTCATGCACAGGAACATTACATGGATTTATGACAGCTGAAATGTATAGCACCTAGAGGATTTGGGGTCCATGAAGCAGTGAATGGATTTCAGAAAAAGCATGATTTTCATCTGGAGTAGACATAAGCTTGATCCATTATTCAACATGCTGTGCAAAAGAGAATTGCACATTGGGTTTGCAGGGCAGTCTTCTGGCATTTCAAAAAGAAGAAAAAGGAATTTAAGAGAAAGATTTATATGTTTATGTTGCCTCTGTTTATGGTGCTAGCAAAGGAAGTCCAATTTCCTCCTAATTAGATTATAGCAGGTGCAAGCAAATCCAGCGGAAGGGAAGCTGCTTGTATAATATCTATAACGCATTTGGTATGAGTGTATCAGGGAAACAGGAAGCATCTCTCAGCCATGGTTTCCTATGGTAGGGTCTGAGACTTGCCACGTGCTCTGCCACCAGCTAGCAGTGCTACTGGGCTTGGAGAGGTGACCTCACCCTGGCTCAGGTCGGGTGGCTGAGTTCAGCTGAACCAACTGGGTAAGTGAGTCCCCTTCTGAGACTCATTTCACAATGTGCTTTTTTCTTCTGGGAGCTGTGTTGCCTCAGGTGCTCCCGTTCCATCTTGCCCACTCTGTTTCTTGAAAGCTTTCAGCCATGTGGGAAGCTCTGCAGTCCTCACCAGTTCTTCCCTGCTGATCCTTCCCTGTGTTCTCCTTCGCCCCTCCAAACCAAAGGGGCAGCAAGAAAAGAGTAGCACGCCCTGCATGCAGACTTCCTCCTCCAGCCATTTAAGCTGAGGTGCTGAGGTGTGAGCAGAGAAGGCTTGGAGAGTGTCACACTTTCTGCTGTGTTGCCATGGTGGTACTGCCAGCACCGTGGTGTGGGGGACAGTTCAAGGCAGGAACCTCTAAAAGTGTCATGCCAAGAGTGGCCCCAACGTGCCTCTCAGAGATTTCAGATTGTCTTGGTGTGTAAAGATGGCAGAGTTTTTCTCCTTTCTCCTCGGACTTACACTGAGGAAGCGCTATTGACATGTCTCTGATAATGAGAACAGAGTCCAGATGGGCAGAAACTGAACAAGTGGTGTAAGGAGATGGATGGATGTTCTGCTCCTGTTTTTAAGCAACACAGGGAGCAATGCTACTTCAATTAAAATGAAAGCTAATAAGTGGAGAATATTTAATTGCATTTTAAAGGAGGGGCAGATTTTTTATTTTCATTTTGAGTCTATAACAATGTACAAAAAAGGTGAAGATCTACTTTTTAATTAAACAACGGAAGAGATCAGAACTGAGATCCTAGTTGACTAGGATTCTAATGCTGTTCTTTAAAAACTGCTAATGAAAAATATAGAGGATTATTTTATGATTATTATAAAGGAATGCACAGAATAATTCATGATGGAGGATTTAATAATTTTTCTTGTGGGCAAATTGAGCTATTCTGAAATGATATTGTGCATTTTTGAGGAAACAAGGTAAAGTCTGTTTCTTTGTAAATATGTTTTGCCATTGCTTCAGACTCCTGGTGAGATCATAATGATAAAGCTGCATAAATACTGTCGCAAAATGGCAGAAAACAGCCTGGCAGGAAATTTCAAACCCAATGACAATCTTCCACAGGCTATTGGAAATTGGTTGCTATAATGCTAAAATAGTCATCGGGAGTCTTATGGAAAGAGGACTGAGGTTTTAATACGTAGACATGCAGATGGGTCCTTGATAAGTTTATGGTGTGACACTCATTTACCTTCAGGGAGAAGCTGAAATCCAGACTGTAAAGAAAAACAGATTCTAGAGGCTGGATTTATGAAAAAAAAAATCCAATTTTTCTTTTTTGCAGATATTGCCCTTGACTGTTCAGAAAGCTATGTGAAGAAGTGCATTTGCAGAAATAAATGGCTACCTAAGTGAGCATTATAAATTTTTTTTAACAACTTGCATTTTCTCCCTGCTTCTTTTTATTTTTGGCCATAATTTCATCTGGCGATACATTCTTACCTGTTTTTGATATGTGTTTTGAGTAATTTCTTCATAGGGGCTTGTCTTCATAGGGATCTATTAACAGCAATGCATTCTCTCAGCAAATGCACTAATTCCACTGATTGAGTGTTTTCTTTTTGAGTTAGCTTAACTCCAGTCAGAGTGGATTTAAACTATTTCAAACTAAGCCTATTTTGAAATAAGAGAGCCTATCCAAAAACTGAGGAAAAACTTATTTTTCTTTAAAGTTGACACTATCTCAATTTAAACACACTTTGTGGTGTAAACAAGCCCTGGAAAGCATACCATATGTTTTGAATTACATTTGCAAGCTCTTGTGAGTACTCCAACTCATATTTATGTGCAATTCAACCTATAGCAAATCAAGATGTTATCACTTCCCCACCTTCTCTGCTATTTATCACAGTTGGTCTGTCAGAAGTTCCTGCCAGGGTGGCAGATAGCAGACTGGAACACTAGCTCTTTCAAGTTCCAGGGGAAAGTGTACTCTCCTGGGGCAAACCTGGATTCACTCATGAGTTACACTGGACTATGAACTGGAATGTTATTGCTGGTGCAGTTCTGTGTCTTTGACTCTTGTTTTGGGGTTGCTAAGCTGTTGCAGGGCAGCAGATGGATGCAACATAGCACTGCTGGAGTGAGATTAACAAGAACTTTGTCAGAAAAGGCCTGAGAGGTAGTATGGCTCTGTACCTCACCTGGGGTCTGGGCATTGTAGACTCATATTCTTTCTCCTGTCCTTGTAGAAGTGATCTTTCATGGTGTCTTTGATATTTTTCTATACTGGAATCAAGTTTTTCTTGGGGTCAACAAGCAAGGTTTTTCAGCCCCTGCTCTCTAGGTTCATTTGAATATCAGATTCCTCTGGATGCCAGTGAGGCTATTCAGAATTCTACCATGAAAAAATTGCATTCAGAAGAACTGCCTGTTCTCCTTTAACCTTGTTCTCAGAGCAACAGCAACAAAAAATTGCTCTGGTCCCCCGGAGTCTTAAAAAATCATTAAGGCAGGCACTGAGCTCAGACACTTGAAATTCGGCTGTGTTACAAAGGAGTGAAAATGAGACATTTGCCCTAGTAAATGTGTTAATAGAGGGGTCATTACCTGTGCTCTCTCTGTGACTGGATTAAGCCCACTGCAGCTGAGGATGGATTGGACTAATAAACTCTGGAGCCTGTAGAAAGGCTGCAGTAGTCAACAGCAGAGAAAGCAATCAGGGTGTGTGTTATAGTGTGAGCATTATTGGAGGAAAGCTTGCCTTGCTCCAGGGTCCCCAGGGCTGCTTGGGCAACTCTATTTCCTTCAGTTGTCTGAAAAGTTGAGAGCTGGTATGTTAATTTGTTCTGAGAAGCAGTCTGAGTTGCATAGTAGCAGCTGCAGGTGATGCAGTGCCTCTCCCATCCTGAGGTTTGCAGAAATCTGACATGCCACTATATTTACAGTTCGGGTCAATCAGCTGCAGAGAATATCTCTGAGCATGGATCCCCTTTGTGCTGCCCAAGAAGCACATTCTTGTGTGATCCATCTATTTCTTTCTGGGAGACCAGGGCTGCTTTGGCACTGCTTGCAGTCACCATTATGCAAATTATGTATCTGGTCAGAATGGATCACTGTGTCCATTGCAAAGCTCAAAGCACATATGTCCATGTCCACAGGTACTGCAAAATAGAACATTTGAATAGCTTATAAAACCAAAAGATGACTTTATTTTCCAGCATCAAGAATTATTTGGGTGTGAGCTTTCTTTTCCCTGAGTGATGAATGTGGCTGAAAGGAAGGGACTACTCAAGTGAATAGCTGCTGGTCTGGTCTATTTGTACAGCCAAGGCCCTGTACAGCCTGTCTGACACGAGTAAATCACACCTGTGGCACACAGTGCTGGGCAGTTTGAAGATACAATGGCCACACCTTGATCCTGGATGTAATAATGCTGTGATGATGCAATGCTCCAAGGAGGCTGAGTGAGTGGGTGTAGGATCGCTTTAACTTTTGTGTGCATGCCACAGGAAAGGGATGAGAATATTTTCCTTGCCTAGGATCAATGAGGCCTTTGAAATACATGCTACAGGCCTCTTTAGGGATATCAAATATTAATGTGAAAATATTCACAATGCTAAAGGCTAAATAAAGCAGCAGCTGTATCCAGCTGACAGTCTATAGGTTTCCTCATCTCTTACTCCAGCTCAGATATTTTCCATGTCCTCTTCATTGTGATATCTGGCTGAAGATGAAAACCTGAAGGAGGACCTCTTTTTTCAACCATGCCAAGACCAGAAGATTTTGTCAATTGAAGAGAAAGTGGTCATTAATGTTTTTGGTGGGACTGACTGAACACTTTACATTGTTTGGCCTATAGAGAGAGAAGAGATTCTCTTTGTATCTGTGAGAAGGAAAGTATTCATAGAACTACCATGAAAACACATTTCTCTCATTACCTCCTTAGGCTCATCAAGACAAACCTGATCTGAGATTCAAAATGGGTAGGAAGAGTAAGAAGGAGAGTGCCACAACTTTCAGATATGGGATTATTGTGGGGAAAAAGATTCTTTTTCATTTTTCGTCCCTGAGCTCTGCACATGGAGGTGTGTGCACTTTTAATCAAGGGGTTACTTGCTACCTCCAGGCTGGGCTAGCCACATTCCTTGTTCATAGAGCAGCCAGGGCTGCTGGTGCATAAGGATGGTGCTGGTTTGCCACTTGACAGAGGCAGAAATTTGTCTGCAAAATGCAAAGCCATAAAAAGCATCTTGGGAGCCTTTTTCCCTCTGGCCAAGTGGCTGCATTTATATTCACCAGCCACAGGCATGTGCAGGCATTAGAGAAATGGCTTTTGCTTTTTTAATGAAGATCTTATTTTTGTTGGGACTTGTGATATGGTGGTATGTGGAATAGATGTTTCAAGGACCTTTTTGTATTAAGTCTTTATTATATAGGTGCCTATAAGTGTTTGGGTTCATATTAATGACTCAGATTACATCCTCTGTTTCTTGGGACTGGGACATATGTATGAAGGACAAGTTTTTCTGAGGGAGTAAGAATTCTCTTCACTGTATATACTTTTATGGGGAAAGAATAGAAATAAATGCAAGACTCTGAGAGTTTGAACAGCAGCTTACTGAAGTGCTAAACAAATAGCTTCTCAGATGAGAAGATAACCATTATTAGTTTGAGGTCTTTCCTAATTGTGTGTCAGCTTTTGCTTTTGAAAATTATTTATCCACAATATAATACCAAAGTAAATAATTTCTTTCAATGTCATGCTGGGTTTGTTTCCAAGATGCCTTTTGAAGGAGCATTTTTCTGTTGTCAGCAATAACATGTCCCCTGCCTTGTCATTGCCCCAGGTTATTGTTGAGCAATTATTCCTTCTTCTTTAAAAAATTTGCATGCAGGTTTCTCCCGCCTTTATACATGTGGCTAGATGTCCATGAAAATCTGTCATAATCCCAAGGCAGCAGTGTACTTCTTTGGTAACCGAGCTATCCTCTAACACTCCTTCTCCTGGATGTTTTCCTCTGCCTTCCTTTGCCATGCTGTATGAATATACCCTATTCTCTGGGTTTGCTCTTGTTTCTTTTAAGGAAGTGGTTATTTCTCCTCAGCCTCCTTGAATGGGAATCGATTCTCACTCACCACCCCAGCATATTTTGATACTGCTGTCAGTGTTTCATATATACACCCTTAAACTCCTCTTCTAGATTTTGCTTTTCATACAGTTTGATGTTCTCTAACAAAATGTGCTAGTTTTCCTGTATGCTCTTACTGTTTTCCCATCCACTCTCTGCCTGTTGTCATCCTGTTCTTCTAGACCAGGCCTATCTTTGCTCGATATCTTTTGGCTTTGAACTCAGGCAGATTATGGTTAGACTCAATTCATTTATCAAAGAGTCTCTGGATTGCTTTGTTTCAGGGTAACAAGCTCTTCTGCCAAGCCACAGAATCTGTGGCTAATAATCTCTCATCCTTCTGGCTGGTGGTACCTCAGCTGCTGTTGTCATGGTCCTATGTCTCTCTTAGTGAAGGTCTTTCTGTTTTGACATCATGGATAGTTTTTTTTTTCTTTCCTTTTCAGTGGATGAATCAGCCCAGTTTTTGTCCGTGGCATTTTTAAAGGTATAAAGGAAATTTCACCCTTTCTTCAAATTCTACTCAGTTTCTCATTCTACTCCAGGAAGGTGCCCCTTTCCTACAGTCTCAGAAAATTGAAGCTCATCCTTACTAACATAATTTTTAAACTAGGTGTTAATGTTTCCCATACACTTTCTTATTTTGAACATGGCCCAGAGGGATGTTTTTTAAAACACTAACCTGACATTCTACTGATAAAGGGATTAAATGAAAGTATTTGCATAATGTCTTCCAAATAGATGAGCTTTATGATAGATGACACCAAAATATATTGCATAAGAATGTGAATCACTTGGAGAGGGAAAAAGTGCAAGCAATTTGTAAAGGGATTAGCACAGTAGAACAGGTCTATGTCGAAAATTTATATAATGAAATAGATGGATTTCATGATGACAATTGTTCCACAGCATCTCACCAAAGAAAGCTGACCCCCCCTAACCTCCTTATTTCACTACAGGATGATCCTATAACCAAAGAAGAACAGACTCATTATTTTCAGGGAGAAACACCTTCAGTGAATAAAAAGGAATATTAGCTGCTATGTTCTTGTATTATAGGATGAATTTGAATGAATATTTTCTCCATATTTTTGGCTTTACTTCAGGAATATGTAGTTTGGTGGGAGGGGGGATTTAGCAAGCTTTAGGCAAGCTTTGCTAAATCCACAGTATAGAGGGTACTGGACGACATGCACTGAAATGCTGATTCCATGAGGCTCAGAGTCTTATCGCTTCTGCAGGCAAACAGTAGAAATGCTTTTACATTAGACTTGCAAAATGTAATGTGCAGTGCAGTACTTTCTGTCTGAACCATTCTGTCAAGTTAGCATAGTGAGGTACTCTATCCCACTTTGGATCCACTGATATATATTCTCTTGTTTTAAGAAAGTGCAGGTCATACACGTTCCTGGGAATGTACTGAACAATTCAGAGATTTTGAAATTGTGACATCAGCTAGGATAAATATATTTGTGGATGATTACTTGATAGATAGAACTACCAAGATACATAACCTACATTCAGCTCATCCCATTATTGGCCTACTAAACCGAGACAAATTATATCTTATTTTTTGCCTATATTTTTCCATGTTTAATGTGGTCCCTGTTCTCTAATAGTTGAATGCCTCTTAGTCTTGTTAATGCATATAATTTCAAAACATGGCTCTGAGGCAGGGAAATGTTATCTTTTCCAAATACTGATGGGAAACTGAGATGTAAAAGGTTATGTTCATACCACCAAGCATGATCAAGTAATATTTGACTCCCGTGACTTTGGATCAAGCCATCAGCTTTAGAGAGCAGATGATATGAATCACCTATCTCTCCCTCTTGAATAATAATCTTGATAATCTCTGCTTTGATAGAAGCAGTGATTAAGTGAGGCTGATTTGAGAAGGGCTTTGCTGTCTGAGAGACATAAATGTGTTTTTGAAAAGGCGTTTTATTGTATAGCTCCCACTGAAATCAAAGACGAGGTCTGTTGCAAAAGAAGGGACTTAGCGTTCTTTTGCCCACAAGACTATTGCAAACAAGGAAGTTCTGGTGAGGGTGCAGCTCTACAAAGAGAAAATTCTTGTATTTCCCTGTTTTCCCAAGTGGAAATTCCTAGGTAATTACAACTTTCCTGTATGACATACAAATAAAGTTTCTCTCCTATAAAATGTAGAAAATGAGTCTAAGTGATTTTTTCAGATTAAGAGTTCTACATAGATCCAGAGAAAGTATTTCTATTTAGCATTAATTATTCTTCAATTAGGAATAAAAATGTAGATCCCCATTGTCTCTGTGAGGTCATGTGCAAACACAAATACTGCGAAAAATGCCAAAGCAACTGATTAACTATCATTACTTAGCTAATATTTGCTTCCTATCTTGGAATTGCCTTTTAAACATAAAAGAAAAACCGTTGAGAAACTTTTATGCTTCATGGGTGGTTTGCAGTCCCAGCTTCCCTCTGGAAGGAACAGAGACTCACTGTTATGCTCAGGAAACAGGTTTTTCTCCTGATTAGATATCAGGCTCCAAACTCAGAGCCTGTCTATGCTGACAGCACAAAGCTGCCTACAAAATTCACTTGCTTGCTACAGAGTGGGGAGCGTGAGTGTGGCCATGTGTGCTGCAAAGTTGCCCTCTATGTAGCCAGCAGGGCTCGTGGTGCCTTAGCAAGGCCAGTGGGTACCATGGGCAGCTGTCTTCAGGAAGTTTGTGAGCTGCCAAGGGTTTGTTGCATGCATGGGGTATAGAGCATGCTACTGATCTGAAGTCTTCATATATACAGATGCATCTGTTCTGTCAGCTCGATTTACCTGTGTCTCTGTGTTGTGCTTCCCCTTGCAGCTTCATGTATCGTGCCAAATGCACTCACCCCTGGGAATAATGCCTGGTCCTCAGGAAAAGTGGCCTGTTGTATGCTGATCAGAGTTTGATCCCTTATAACAGCTTGGTGGTTTCCCTTGTACCCACATGATGAAACATTTGTCCTCTTAGGTCTCTTCTGGGCCCTTTGGTGCTAAGATGTAATCATTATTTTTCTGTGTGGGTTTATGTAGGTCTTTGTTTGGAGCATCATCAGAAATAACCTGAGGCATGGATTGAAGCCTACCAGGGTGGCATTTCCATAACAAGAGATGTGATAGAAGGGCTTATGTCAGGAGTTGGAGGGCTGGTTAGAGGACCAGGCAGGGCTGATAACGAACGAACTCTCATCAATGACACCATTTGGGAGTGATCTCTTTCCGGGATTTCCCTCGGTTTTGTATGGAGATCAGCTGGTTCACTCAACCCCCCCCCCCCAAAAAAAAAAAAACCAAAAACCCAAACAAACTTCTGGGAAGGAAGTGGCAATTCTGCAACATCAGGATATCACAGCCTGAGAGCAGAGCTAACTTGGTGGGCAGCATAGGCTTACCAGTTGTCTGCAACATGTATGTGCTGTTTTGCACCTGAACTCCGCTCTGGCATGGTCAAAGAGTTTTTCTTATAGTGCAAAGGATATTTCACAGCCTTCAGCTGCTCTGACAGGGGCCAATCTACTTCTCTTGGAGCTCAGGGCTTTAGCCCTGACAGTACTTACAGCATCAGTCTCCCCATTCCCTTGGCAGCACTGTGATTTACCCAGGAAAGCACACCACTATAACCTGAGAGGAGGAAGCCTGGATTCATTTTCTTGCTCTACCAGCATGGCTCTGGTTACTTCTGCTTACACATTATCACATGCCTTCCAGGTCTTGTCTATCTTACATTGAATTATTAGCCATGAAATCCTCCAGTAGAGATGCAGCTTCTGCTGTGAAAAAATGTCTTTGCAAGAAATTATTATATCCTTACCCTGCAAGACACTGCTGCAAGCCTTGTGAATATGTCAGGAAGCTTATGCTTATGCTTATGCAAAGCTGTGGTTAAAAAACATGTTACCCCAATGGACATGGCTTCTCTCAAGAGTTTTCTAGTATGGATTTGCCCTAAGCCTCAGCTTTCCCATTGCCACCTGGAGCTGATAGTGCCATGGTAATACAAGGAAGCCTTAAGAGTTCCTTGCCAGGGAGATGAGTTTCATATGAAAGGCAGCACTGCTGTTCAGAAGTACTACTGCTCCTGCCCTCACCTCTGCCCGCCAGCTTTGGAAAAGAAGGATCTCCTAACCAGTTTCTTCATTTAGGCACTTTTGTTGCTGACTCAGTAGAAGAATTAAGCCTGACAGAATGAAGAAGGAAAAGGTAAATGATGTTTTGATAGTGGTCATGTTTTGGTCTAGGCACGTTTTGGTCCCTTAGTCCTAACTAGAACCTTCCTTCCAAACACCAAGCTCATTTTCCCCAGTGATTCAAAGAACTTGGGGGAGAAATTTTAATTTCTTCTGCACAGATGGAGGCTTGCAGCTGACTCTACCAAGGCAGTATCTTGTTGTAAGTGAAGAATTCCCACGGTGAGTTGGGTGCTGTGGGAGCTACAGGCAGCTTGGTGCCTCTCACACAATGGTGTGGCACAGCTGGGGAGTGTGGGAGCCACACTGATTATGAGTGACCTTTTTTCATTTCTCTGGATCAGTGCTCTAGAAACAGGACAGTGAATGGTTGTGGTCAGGTGGAATGCAGCTCCATGAAAAGAGAGCAGGTGAGTAAGCATAGACGGGTACACAGTGTTAATGCATGAGTAAGCATTAATGGGCACCTAGTGTTAATATATGACACAAAAACCTGCTGGGAATGAAATGGGAGGTAGTCTGTGTCCCACCTGAGTTATGTGAGAATCAAGGGAACTGAAAAGCTGTAGAGACCTCTGTGTATTTTACTATTCGGCAAAGGTCTATTGGCCTTTGGGAAAAGGGAAACATGGTTCTGGTGTGTGAGCAGTCTAGCCTGACCTACTCTTCTCTGTATGTATAAGAAGTAATAAACACCACAAAAACCTGTATTGTCTGCATAACTTTGACGGACTCTTCAAAGAATCTAAAAGAATTTTTATGATTGAGTCACTTTAAGGGGAATTTCTGTTTACCTTTCATAGCAAATAAGCACCTGATGTTCTATAGAACCAAGATTAATATCAGATACTGTACCCTATGAGAAAGGTTTCCTGGACATAGTTAATTTATGATGGTAACTTATGTGTTCTTTGTACGTTAGTAATCTGGTTATTATATGAATTTATGACATCACTTACCCAAATCCTGTAAAAATATCGTACAAGTTCCTTAAGGTTTGGTTGGGGAAATCCCCAGACTCTACTATAAAAGACCTCCTTTCTCCCTTTGCTGTCCCATCTGCAGGCTGAGAAGATGAAGCACACACAGGTGGCTGTGCTTCTCCTCATGCAGTGCATGAGTGCTCTGGCTGGGACAACGGCAGAAGCAGGAGCAGAAACGGTAAGAGAAGGGTCTCATAACCTGAGCTTTGGTGCCTTCTTGCCTTCTCACATAGAGATTGTTGGGAATTCTTGTAAGGTTACTGGAAAATTATTAGACAAATGTTGAGATCTCTGCATGGAGAGAGTTTGAAGTATTTCTCCATCCTCCCCAAAACTAATGTATAGGGACTGTAAACTGATGTATAGGGAATGTAAAAGTGAGGCACCAGTTTAAAGTCAGAGTCAAATTCTGCCTTTGGTTAGATTAGAGTGCAACTCCCAGTGAAGATTTGAGTGGATATTAAATGCTCCGTGTAGCTTCTAATTAATTAGCAAGGGCTTATAGCGGGAACAGATCCACATCTTTGATGTGGAAGGAGTTGGGAGGTGGAGCTTTCCCAGTTGCGTGATTGCTGTCATACTCTGTGACCAGGCACATGAAAGCCATATTGCTTGGTTATTGTTGGGTGCTTTCCCTCTTCCCTAAAAAACTGTACCTGGTTGGTCAAGAGAGAAATTCAAAGCAGACCAAATAAATCAGAAAAAGACCCACAATAACCCCCAACCAAAAGCCACATCAAATTCAGGGGGGCAGGAGAAAACTTAGAAAAAAGATTTTTTTAAAGAAAAAAATTATATTAGTGAGAGATAGTTTTGATTTTGTACTGTCTTTTTTTTTTTTTTTTTTTAGTTTAAAATGAGGCTTAAATTTTCAGAAAAAAAAGTTTGTGAATATCTTAAGAACTTTTTCAAATTAAGCAAAGTGTTTTGGTTTTGTTTGACCAAAAATGACTGCTTTTTGGTATTTATTAGTTAAAATTTGTGAAAAAACATTTTGGCTCCCAGTAATTCTTTCTGATTTATCTGGTTTAGTCACCAATCAAAAAATTCCTGTGTGCCCCTGGTTACATTTTTTGAAGTTTGGAAGTGTTGTGGATGCAGGCAGTGAAGTTAGCACTTCCCGGGAAGGTGCTTTTATCTGCTCAAGGAATGAAAATTTGCAAAATTCAAGATGGAGGTGTAAATATATGTTGATAAGCTGAGGGTAGAAAGATTAATAGGGGAGAAATTCCTCCTTAGTCTTCTTAGCTTTAAGCTAGTCCTCAGTTTGTGTAATTTGCACAATTTGTGATGCTCTCTGCCCTAACACTTAATTGCTACCAGCTGCTCATCATGTTCAGTGTAATCGTGTGAGCCCACAAGTGTCTGTTCAAGAGGGTTTATTTGACAAATTGTCCCACAAAGCTTGTTTACACTGTGCCACTTAATAGACCAACCCTTTGCTGGCCATTTGGGTTTCCCCACCATCCTCTGGCTCAGGAGCAGGGCTGCAGCTGGGGTTTGGGAAATGCAGAAAGACACAGCAGTGAGTGTCCCATTGCAGGGGAAATCCATTTGATGCTCCATCTGTTACTCCATTTGACATTGGGTGTGTTTGGCACAGGTTTTGGTAAGATCCCATCAGGGGTGACAGTAGGCTGCACCACGGGAATGCACCGTGCTCTTCACACTGTGTGGGGCCGTGGTAACCCCCAGCACGGTGCCAGGGTGCCAGCTGCTGTCCTTGCTGTGACAGGAAGGCAGGTGTCAGCCACAGATGGAAGTTAAAGGGGATGTATATATTCTTATTGCATAAAAGGCTCCCAAGGTGGATTTGGCTGCATGCTTGGCAGTGTGGAGCCTTCTCCCAGTGCTCCCTCTCCACGGTGGGATGCTGTCACCTCCATGGTGCTAGTAGCAGAGTGGGACATGTTCCCTGGCTGTCACTGCTCACAGCCTGACAGCTTGGTGTGAAAGGGCAGCGAGTCCTCTGCTTGGAGGCTGGAGAATGAGCTGGGTGGTGAGGAGGGGACATTCCTGCTGGGAGGACAGTATACTCTGGATTTAGGGCAGAGGGGCATGGCACTGTCCTTTCAGACTGACACACAATCTGCCAGGACTGCCCGTCACAGCCTCAGCACACACCTCCTGGACAGGCTGAGCGTCCCGTGCCTTGCTTTAGTCACACAGAGCCTTTCTTCAAGAGGAGGTGTCTGTGAATTCACATTGTGCCCAGGGAAACTGTCGCCTCAGCAGCAGATCAGAAATTTTACAGTTGCTTGGGATAGTTCCCATAATAAAACCAAAGTGCTTTAGAGCTGCAGGATGGGGGCTAATTGGTGGGGAAGAGATGATGCCATATGCAGAAAATCACACTAAAAAAATCTTTCCTTTGCTTTTCAGACTGCTCATCTCAGTACGATGCTTCCATATCTGACTCAGCCGAGGAATACGAATGGCAGATTGCACACTCCCCCAAAGGTATAATCATTACTATTCTTTGATATAGTCCAGAAAAGACCAAATTTAGGAACTTGTGTCCCAATCTTTAAATGCTACACCGTCACTTAGTAAATTAACTTTGACACAAGTAAGCCTGTTGTGTTGCCTGGAAAAAGCATTTTTGTGTTGTGTATCCAGTACTTTAGGAAGTAGTGAATCTCCAAAATCATCATTACTCTTACCATGTCATTCAATGCCTTAAGTCAGATCCAAAACTTTGGCATTAACCTTGACCCCAGACATGAAACAGATGGAGCCCTGAGGATTTAATGCCAATGAGGAAAACAGTTTGGTGATTACAGCCTCCCTGGAGGAAGTCTTCTCTCATAAACTGAAACAGTGCCTTGAAAGTATCTTCTGAGGAGTGCCCACTTGTGGTTGCTGGGAGTGAGAAAATCTTGATTCTCCCTGTTCTACCTAGTTAAAATATTATCAGGTATTTGATGGTAGAGGGACCTGAATCTTATTTCTGTGCCTTCTGGTACAGTGCTTAAGTCTGCGATCTGCAGATTTCAGGATTTGGTTTCTTTCTCTATCGGTGACTGTTTAATAACATGGTCACTTTGGAGCAGATTCAGTGGGACACACTTGCTCTGTACTGTCCTAAAAAAATAATTATTGTCAAAACCAGAGTTCATCCAAAGCATGGGTCCAGATTAGGTTGGCAGTGATAGACAGCTTCACAGCAGATCTTTTGTATGCCCAGGCAAGCCCAGAGTGGCATATGGGGTGTGTGGAGGGACCTCATCTGAGACAGAGTTGAGTCTCTGGCTCCAGTAGAGCATTTGGAAAGTTAAATGGAGACAGAGTTCTCTTTCAGAGTCTGATTAGCAGGACCCAAAATTTATCCATCTCCTTGCCCAGCTGAGGTGGCTTCTGTCCCTACTGTGGCCCTGCTATGTGCTTTCTGCAGATCCCATTCTTTGTCTTAGGATGAGCAAATATCTGATTCAGAACTGCTAATGTCACTAGGCTACAGTGACAAATTTCCTGATTTTCAGAAAATTGAGTAACTGCTCATTCCTATTCCCTTTCTTAATTTGAGGGGATGTGGAAAAGGAACATTTCTCACAGATTCAAATATGTATATGCAACAGCTTAATTTTGCAGAGTGAAGTGTTGCTGTCAAGTCCTTGCTGTAGGCTAGGACAGTTTGCTCTCTTTTAAGCATTCTGTATAAATTATTAAACTTTAAAAACCATACAACTCCATCAAAAGTAGCAGTCTATCTCATGTATTTTTGTACAGGATGACAGAAGACATTTTGTTACATGGTTGTCATTTGGATGGTATTATATTTTGATTGAAGCACTTATTGACCCAAGGGACTAAACAGTGCTTCTTAGTCTTGTCAACATCATGATCCCAATGTTTATAATGTTAGTGGAAGAATGGAAGCAGTTTTGTCTGCCCAGGCTGTTTCCACTCTTTTGGGGAAACTGTTGGCTTCAATATAGCTTACTATATTGTAGCAAAGTTACTGCAGCAAAGCTCTGCCTTCAACTTAAAGCTCCCTCCTAACTCCGATGTTAAAACATGAATGTTTTTCATAGGGAGATTAAAAACACGAGTTGGAGGTTTTTTGGGAGATATCTGAATACATTTATGATTTTTTTTTTTAAGCACATGAAATAGGCATGGTAAATCTAGAAAACTGTTTGGTGTATACATTCAAGACTGTAGTTTACAGCAGAAAGTATAGTGCAGACAAAGGTATAGCACAAACTATTGCAATACAAGGTATAGCACACTTCTCCTGTATACATGTACTCATATTTGTGTTACACACAAAAGGAACAGAATACAATACCTTCCACACAAAAACTAGCATGCCAGTGTGCAACAGTCTCAAAGAAGCCCCCATATACCCACTAAACCACATTTATTTCTTCTTTTGGTCTCTCCCATCTTTCTTTTTTTATTGCTGAGCAACTTGCCTGCCATCCCAACCGTGCCCATGCACTGAGAACTCAGAGTCCTAAATACCTAAGTGATTTAGGAACTTTTATTTCATAGTAATTTACATATTGATAGCCATATCTTCAAAAATACTTGGAAACTTAGACATAATGTGTTCTCAGTGGGATTTTCAGAAGTGCTTTTGTAACCTGCTTGGCAGAGAAATCAATGGAAATTATGTGCTGGGACATTCTGGAATGCCATGAGATACTTCTCTGCTTCCTTTCATGTTAAATGTCTTCAGCGGTCTGAGTGAAGTTTTAAGGCCCATGGTGCTTGAATAAGACAGATCAAACGACTTTCCATGCTTTCTTTCAAAATGAGATGCATGCTGTTTGTTGTGGCTGCAGTAAAGAGGTTGCCAGAAGTGTGAACTGGGATCATTCCTGCTTGCTGCTCTTCTCTTTTTGGGCTCACAGATCAAGACAGCTTTGCTGCTGGCCATCACTGTGTGTTCTGGGCTGGGGACATTAGTTGCACAGTGGAAAAACAAGGGAAGAAGTACTGAAATGCCAGCTCCCAGAAGATAGTTTTGTTGTTTGCTTGTTTATTTTTAAGAGGGAAAGAAAAAAAGAAAACACATGAATAACACTGGGATTTCTGCAAGGCAGGAGAAGAGATTATAGAAAGAAGTGTTTTTAAAGAGCAAGTCTGTAGCTTTAAAATATGCAGCTGCATTGAAGTGTGTGCCAGAATATTTTAAAGTAGCATCAAATATCTTTATTAATAAATTCGTGATAGGTTTATGAATTGGAAACATTTTGTGTACAAACAAAAAAGAACTGTTCTGAACACACTCAGTATTCAGCCTGATGTTTATAGACCACAGTGTGCCTTGGCTGTAAATTATGGCAAGATCAGGAGGTGCCAGCCCTGACCTTTCCGTCCCTCATGCATGTTGCTTAGTGATGATGCTGTGAGCATGCAGACAACTGGGGCAAGGCAATCCATGGGCAAGAGCTTTGCCAACTATCCATATGGATGGATGGGAGAGCTGTGATGTGTGGTTGTTATGAGCAATATTTTGTAGCAAAATAAGAATCTCTACCCTAGGCCGAACCTGCATATTTAATTCATCACCTTTCAGTGGTGTCTAATCAAATGCATGTCTGTTTGCTGTGGCTAGCTGCAAATCAACAAATGAAAGATTTTTCCTTTCAAAACCTTCCCTGTTACTAGTTCTATTTCAGTGCTTTCCTCTCTATGGATGTGAATTACGAAATGATTTGTCCAATTTAGATGATCAGAATAGTAGCCGTGAGACCTAACTTACTACATTATTATTTTCCTGCTGTTGCCTGCTTTTCTATCTGCTGGAAAAGTTATTTCATTATCTTAGGAACATTGTCCACAAGATTGGGAAAGTAAGGACTATTACACGTCTCTGTTTCTCTAATGGTAAAATCTTTAAAGCAATATTTAACTATTTTTAGAGAGATTTGTAAGGATGAGTCATAAAAATTCTAGATATTTTGAGTTCCTTGGAAGAAAAAGGTGAAAGATGACTAGCAAAGAAATTGTTTATCTCATGATTGGCACAGCTCATGTTATTGCCAGGCTTTATTAGGTACTGATTCTAGAGAAGAATATTAACACTTTTTTTCCTTGCCAATTTGTTTTTGCAGCTCTTTTCCAACGTGTCCGGCTCTGTGAATGATGAGGGAACTTGTCAGTGCTCTGTGTACTTGCCAGATACCACCTTTCCAGTGCAGAAGGCTGAGCAATTGGAAATTATAGCCACAACGCTCTCGGAGAAGTTTGAGGCAGAGCTTTCCAAAGTAAGGTGTTCTTTTGTCTTAAAAGTAACAGTTCCATCTTTTCTGAAAAATGGTTGCCTGCCAGAAAGTACAGCAATCAGCATTTTTCTGTGGTGTGTCTTTCAAATAGTGGCAAAGAGGGTTCTGTAAGAACAAGGAGAAAGTTGATTAAGCCTCTAACCTTTGACATTGTAACATGTCATACATTTGAATATTCTCATGTCTCTTTTCTAGGCCTTTTCAGCTATAGACATATGGTATGCTTTGGAAGGATGGTTATGTTTTTCCTCTTTTGGCTCAGTTTTATTAGTTTGTGATTGCTACATGATGCTATAGGAAGCCAAGCCTCCTGCTCTTTCATGTGTTATTATTTGTATCAAGCCAGCCAGATTCTGAGAAGGCAGTGAAGGGAAAGAGGAGAAAGGTCACCACGGCCCAGAGTGAAGAAGTAGGTGAATAATTGCCCCTTCACTGCTTCTGCTCTCACAGAGAAAAATAAATAAATTAAAAAAAAACTTTCTTGTCAACATCTGAAGCTGTGGCAGTGAGACTGCTGAATTATGCATTTCTGTTGAAGACAAACACACCTTACACTGCTTTGGCTGCTTGCTGCATGAATTGAGATCCATTTTTTGAGGAACCCAGGCAAACCTACACATGCTGAAGTGCTCCAGGTGAAGCTGCCTCTGAAGAGAGGAATCTGCCTTTGACTTTTTATGGTGGATAAATATTCAGGATTCAAATTGGGTGTCCAGCAGAAAGTGTTTTCTTTGGAAACCAGGCATCTTAAGTGTCCTTGAATTAATCAGCAGAAAAGGCAAAGCATTAAATTATAAATTCTAATCATAAATATTCAT
The DNA here is from genome assembly GCA_013400775.1 of Chaetops frenatus. NCBI lineage: Eukaryota > Metazoa > Chordata > Aves > Passeriformes > Picathartidae > Chaetops > Chaetops frenatus. The sequence continues at coordinate 41,373 of VZTR01032557.1, read as the reverse complement.
AACCCTCCTCTGGTATAATCAAGAACAGATAAGAAGTTGTGCATAAAACCCACAACAAGAGGCATAGGACCCTACGGTAAGATCTTTCAGTTCAAATAGTTTGTTTTGAAGGAGCTGGAGCTAACAGCGAAACACATTCAGCTGTCAGCAGGCATATGAAGGGCAAACTGATATAAGTCCTGCTGCCTCCAAGCACAGGAGTTACCTGATCCCTTGGAGCATGGAAGGGCAGCTCAGGGTTAACGAGCCATGAAAATCACTGAGATTTCAGGTCCTCATACTGTTCCCACTGTGGTAAGTGCCAGCATTTGAGGGTAACTGTGCTAGGACAGGATGAGTGGCATGATTCCTAGCCAAAAATTGACATGATTCTTTAAGGTGTTTGTGTAGCACTTTCCCAGTCACTTGCCCTGGTGTAACCTATCTCTTACTGGTATTTTCCTGAGAATGGTGCATGTTCCCTTTAGGCTAGTGCCAGGAAAATACGTGGACCATCTCAAGTGCTGCTTGAACTCTCTGTGTGGACAGCCTCAGATCTCCAATGAATTCAGACATCTTGCTCATATAGAGACACAGGTTATTACTATAGATACCTAAAATTGGGTGTCCAGATTTGTACTTGAAACTCATCCCTAAATTCAGGGCAAGCCCTGGACTTTAATGCCGAGGTTGTCAGCTGGTGTCAGCTGCCGTGACTGTTGTGACCCTTCGTGCCCAGCAGTGGAACACAGTGTAGGCAATGACTTCCACTTGCAATTCTCGCTGCAGATGGTGCAAATTCTTGACCTAACTCAGGCTTCACTGAATTTCATCCTGTCGAGATCCATCAGCCAAGCAGTGTTACAATGCATCTAGTTGAAGTGTGACATATACTTTGGTGTGATATGGGCAAAGAGACACTTTAGGTCAGAAAGTGAAATGGACAGATTCAATTTTGGTGTAAATTGATGTATGTAAGATTTCTCCGTTATAATGTTCTAATTTTTTTTTGTAGAAAGAAGAGAGCAGTTGAGCACTGCCCTATTGATATCTGAACTTTAGTATTCTGAGATCCTGTGATGCATAAATCTCCATGCTCAAAAATTCTTTGCCTTTCCAATTGTAGAAAAAAATCCTTCTTAAGCAATCCTGTATATCACTTCAGTCATGATAATACTCATAGAGACCAGGAAATAATGAAATGGAGGAAACTCAAGCTTTCAATATTGATCATTATTAGAAATGATCCTGAGCAAATTTCTAGGGATTTGCATTCAGACATAACCTAGCCTCACCACAGAAGTGGGAATTTCTGCTAAATGCTTCCTTTTTTGACTCTGAGAATCCATTATTTTTTTGCTCTTTCAAAACACCCTTTGAAACTCATGGGAACTGTTCCTGGATAAGAGCTGCAGGATTGGACCCTCTTAAGGATGCCTTCCATGTGCTAAAAGTCTCAGATAAACAACCTGATTGAATCATTAACCTTTTGCCTGATTGTTGGCTAATTCAAAAAGCAAGGGGGTCCTTTTATAGAATCAGCAGGCAAGGAAGCTTGCAGATAAAGAGATGCTCTCATGTGCCAAGTGAGTACAAACCGTAGGCTGAAAATACCAGACTAATTTTTCCTCTGTCACATCAACCTTTGCCAGCATAATTATGATTACAGAAGAAAATTAACCTTTTAAAGCAAAGTGGGAATTGGCTGTTCCTCTCAATAGGAAAGAGGAGAGGACACCTCTGTAACAGGGGTGGATCAGCACATGATCGCAAGGAGAGAAAGTGCCTTTCAGATCATGGCTCGTGCTGGCCATAACACTCTCACATAACAGAAACAGGAAGAAAAAAGCCCCCTGCTTTCCAAAACAGGTTAACCTGTAATGGAATCCTTCTTCATCTCAGAAGGCAGACTGCCAGCCTTGCTCCTTATGGATCTGTAGAGGTCAAGCCTGCCTGAAGCCAGTGTCCTGGGCTCAGAGATTTTATAAAGTTGTTGGATTTGTAACTTCTTTCTTATCTTCCCTCATTCCTCCCATGTTTTTTCTTTTACATCTTCATCTTGCACCTTTGTTCCTCCTACTGTACTCTCCAAATATGTGCTGGAGAAGTGTCTGCTTGCATGCTGCAGAATCTGTTTTGATAAATACCAGTTGCAGGTAAACGACACACTAAATGAGCATTGCAGATTTTTCCTGCCCTTTTCATTAAATGAAGGTGACAATGCTTGGAAAGGAGGAAAAACTGAAACTGAGGATTTTTTTCCTTACATATGCCTCACATGGTTCCATTTTCTTCCTGTCAAGGGCTAATCCAGGCCCTATGCACTCATCATACCCAACTTTAGGCTTTTATGACAAATGCGGCAGCAATCAGTTCTAGTTGCTGGTCTGTGTCCCCAAATATAGGATACGCACAGAATTTCTGTGCCAGCCTGCCAAGAGACTACAGCCAGTCCCTAGCAGGTAGATACAGTAGAGGAGCAGGGATTACAAGCTGCTTAAATCTGTCTGCCAATCAACAGACCAACATCATGTTCTTTTTTCAGCTGGTATTTCTAACACACAGAAACTCCTAAGCCAGATCTGAGCAGGTGGGAATCTCCACACAGAGCATTGCAATGCTTAACATACATGCTGGATTTATCTGCAAAAGCAGTATGGATCTGTTAGTGCAGCACTGCTGAGAAAATTTTATTTGTCCAATAATTCGCCAGGGGAGCTATTACCTTAAGTTCTCTGCGACGCTGGTGTGGCTGTGCAGGGCACTGCAGAGTGATGGTGCTAGTTCAGGCTCAGCTACACTCTGCTGGATGGTGTTGAAATGTCCTTAAATGACCTAGAGGGCTGACTGAGTGAAAATCCTCTAGTATGGGAGGAGAACTTCAGGTCTGCATTCTGCAGTCTGGGCTGAAATAACTGTGTATGCCTTGTTCCAGCCCTCAACATTTTGTCCAGGCTCTGAAAACCCTGGAGAAAACTTCAAATTCACAGGTTTCTCATTAATGAGTGGCCATCACTAATTCCAGCAGCCTGTGTATTTCAGTGGTTTGTAGATTTGGTCTGTATTGCATTATTATTACCAGAATTACTGTCAGAAAGGTTATTAATTATTGCCAGTATTACAGTGAGAAGTTATTAATATCTAGACAGATTTCCAAATGCCTCTGTGATAGACATAGTTTCTCACAGCAGTGCAATTTTGCTCAAAAATGGACTTGCTTCATATTTCTTGGGCTGTAATAATAGGCTGTAATAATATTCTTTCCTTTTTTGTTGTTGTACAAACTCTAGACACTCAGTTTAAACATTTACCTTTGAATAATTTTTCCAGATTTTTTTTTTTTTGAGGTTCTCTTTCAACTCCAAACTGATTTTGGTGATCAGTGAAAGTGTGAGGTCCAACTACCTCTGGCTTTTGCAAAAAACAGTTTGGTTCTTCCTGCTGTTCCCTACCAGACGATGGTGGCAGCTAGGACAAGGGATCCCATCTATCAGTGTTGCTAGCCAGTTACAAGGAAGTAGGTCTAAGCTTCTTAGGCTATTATTTTTTTGATTCTTAATTGTAATCAATAACTTGACTATATCCTGGCTTGATCTGGGAGATCTAGAGCATCCACTGCTGTGAGCCAGGGTGCTTCTGCTACAGCTTGTGGAAACTTGACAGTTTTGTGCAGCTCGAAGTCTGGCTGCATGCATTTAGAACAGAAGATCTGTTTCAAACTCAGATTTAAATACATGGAACTGAGCATCCTGATTTTGCTGTATACTGTGTATGTCCATGCAGGGTTTTGGTAGTGGCTTAAGATTCATAGTGTAGTTGTGCCATTATTGATAATTATACTTCTGAACAGAGGATCTACTCTTATGCTTCTCCTTCTTAATCCACATCACTAAATAACTTAGGATGTTAAAGGATCCTTTTCATGAATTTCCATGCCATGAGCTCTCATACCTCCTCTTTGGTACACAAGGGATAAAATCAAGATTGAAAGGAATTATTTGATGAATAATAAATAATAAATAAATAATTTTCTGGGTCCTTGTCTCAAGGGCTGCTGCTAGAACAGAAAAACAGGGAGTCCATGGTCTTCACACCATGGCAGGATTTCAGAGAAAATGGGAAAAAGTACTAGCTTTTATTTAGTGTTAAAATAGAGCAAGAATTCTTGAGAAGATGCAGGCTAAGTCTTTCAGCTGAAGAAGTAATAGTAATGCAAAATACAGTGCTGTAGATAGAGGCACAAATACCATCTGAGGGTACAAATATGAATTTACTAGTGCTACAAACTATTTATATTTAGTTCTACTTATCTTTTCTGATATAATGGTATATGAAGCATATGGGAGAGAAATGATGCCCCTTTACCAAAGTGTTAAATTTCAAGGAACTAACATTTCTAAAGGAAGTCCCAGATCCATATAATATTCTTAACATTCTGCATCACAATCCTTGTGCTATGACCTTTACCTCAGCAGATATATGTGTGAAAATATATTTATCTGGACAACTATTTAATGGTTTGAAGACTGAAAAGGCTGCTGTATGAATTACTCCAGCTAAAGCCTGCCATATATTTAACACTTTCATTTAAACCAGATTTGATTTTTAACACTGTGTTTAAATATTTTCCCCCTGCCCAAAGATAAGCATCAAATCAGTTCTGACAATGTTTGACACAATTCAAATATACACAGGGTAAAGTGCTATTTGGATTTAGAGTTAGTAGGAAATGAAGTTGAAAAACTTGGAAATTTTTTATTGCATTTTTCAGCCTTCTCTGGTTGCTTTTGAGAGATGATACACTGCAGATTTCCTAATAAAATTTTCACCAATGTAAATTCTTGTCATACTGAGGATAAAATTAGCTCACAGAGACAATATTGGCAAAGAATTAAAAAAAATGGAAGACTGTGAGTAAAATTCTGCCTTCAGTTATCCTCAGGCATTCCTGAGGGGATTTTGTGAAACTGCCAACAATAAATGAGGGTTAAATTTAATATTTTTTTATATATGTGATGAGAATTTCATTTATGCAGTTTATGTGAAGAATATATATGGCAAGTATGTGGAAGCTATGCATAGGGTACTCAGAAATATAATAAGGATGTCAAACAGGCTTGTCTTATTTGCTAAGCTGGACTTGAATATGTATCCTTTTTTTTCTTTCTTTCAGGTTAGGGAGTACTCAAAAAGAGTTGAACTGTATCAGCAGCAGATCCTCAATCTAACCATCAGAGTGCAGCAAGTGGAGTCGGGTGGTGTATCTTACACGGAACTGGACTTCCAGTTACTGAAAGTGGAAATCAGTGACCTAGAGAGGCTGGTCACTCAGCTGAAACCCAGCCTTGTTGGAAGCAATGCCATCGTTGAGCAGATATATTTGGAGGTATTGCCAAGGTCTTAATTAGCCACAGAGGCTTCAAAGACACAGATAGTCTATTCTCTCTTTAGTGTTTAGGTTGAGGAAATGCAGCCTGTCTCTCCTGCAGCCAGTGGAATTATTTTAGCATTTCATCAGCATAAATTAAAAGAAAGTTTGACCTTAAAAGTATTAACATCATATTCCTTGATATAGAGCACAGAAAAGTAAAGAAACCCCAAAGCAAATGGAGTCCACTCTGGTTTTGCCAAATATCTGCCCGAAAAGTTTTGCTTAGTGTTAAACACACAACCTGATTAAATTATTATAATAAATATTAATTTACAGACCCCCATGCTTGAAAGCCTCTGTGCTTTAATTTAGATAATTAAAAAATTAGCTACTGGTTGCTAAGGCAGTGGCCCAATCAATATGAAATCAAGAAGTGGGAAAGACTATCACCTTCCTAGCAAACTATAAATCACATTTTCAAAATTATAGTTAATCACTCACCTAGAGAGAATAATTACTTAAGAAGGAAAGTGAAATCTCATTTGCTCCATTGTCCTCTAGATTATCAAGCAGGTGATTAAAAACACTATTTATCTTTGCAGATGAAATTTACAGATACTTTGTAAGACTGGAATAAGTACTTTTTAATATTTAACAGCTAGTACTTGCCTAAGACTTACTGGAGATTTTTACACTATGTGTAAAATAACACTGTATTTTTGCATCCTGGTATACAACTTAGTCTTAAAGCTGTGGTCACATACTTGGCTGGAAATGTCAAGCTGAGGCTACGAGGGTAAGGCCTATTCTTAGGGATATTTCTTAGAACCTTTTTCTGTAGCATCTCCTGTGATGTGATGTGATGTGATGAAATCTGCTGGCAAATATCTGTAAAATAAAGTTGACCTTAAACTTGCTGTAATTTTTTCCCCTCTAGATCACCAATCTGACTATACTGGTAAATGAGCTAGAGTCACTGGACAAAAACAATGTCCTTGCAATTCGTCGACAAATTGTGTCTCTGCAGAATCGATTGAAAGAGTGTGAAGAGAATGCAACCAAAACTACACCACCCCCTTATTTCCCACCAGGTAAGCATTTATGTTAGATAACACATAAGAAATTATATGAGACATGGTTAGAAATATAAATGCAGAGACTTCCCTTTGTTAATATTAAATACAATTGTAATGATACTCCTTAGCTCTTGAAAAATTGAGCAGACAGCTCCTAACGTTTCATCAATGGCTCAAAAGGAAAATGAAGGCAGGAATCAAATTCTTACAAACACAGTAGCTGTTTTCAGCTGGAAGAAGTTGCAGTCTTCCTCTTACCTATAGTGTGAAAGTGAATTTCTATCCCTCTTCTCTCTTTTTTTTCCGAACAATTACCTGTGATAAACAATGTTTTCTTGCTAACTACCTTTAATTTTTAGTAGTTCCTGTGAAAATGACCTGTGTCATGGCCATATTGCTCTAATGCTGCTTGGAAAATGTATGAGCAACTGTTGATGTACTAAAGCTGTTGATATGCAAGCTTCAGAAGGGGGCTTCACATGAAGATTACCTTTACTTCACAGTCAAAAGGTGCTTCTAAAACAGGTGGTCAAGAGCCTTGGGGAAAAATTCTGGTCTCAGTGAAATAAGGGGGAGTTGTATTACTGATTTCAATGGAACTAAGATTTTACAGTTTTCTTAACTAGTAAAGATTATATTCTGAGGCCTGGATCAGTGGCTCCAAGGGTGCAGTTCATATAATGGTGTTGAGTTGTGGGGTGTGTGGTAGTTTGTAACTGAAAGAGCTTTTGTCTTGACATTGTGTTCAGTAAGAAAAAATCACATTGTGAGTGAATCATAGTCTCAGAAATTTTGAGAATCAGATATGATATACTGGACCAAATCATTTAGGAAGCACTAGATTATATATGCCAGGTCAAGCATCCCACTTACTAACAGACAGGAGGATTTCTAAAACCGTTTTCGTCCCCCGAGTGTTTTATACACAGGAGGTTCCTTTAGCCAGAGTGTTGTAGGAGCAAAAGTGCTGTGTTGTATACAATACTCGGGGGAAGATTCTTGCTTTTTCACATAAGCTGGTTAACAATCAGCTAGAGGAGCCCATAGTAAGGAGGAGTGGTGTCCTGCTTCCAAGGAGCACAAATTTGCAGCTACCAGCATTTACCTCTCATCACCTTGAGGCCAGCTAATTCAAACACCCCATTGGAAAGGTGAGAGGCAGAAATACAAGCTTCCCTTAGGGTGAGCAGTCCCTCCTTAGGGCTTCATGGCAGCACAAGCAGTAGCTGCATTTCTCTGACAGAATGCCTGAGTAGCACCTTGTCTGGGAATCAGACAGGAGAGAAATCTGAAACAAAAACCTGCAGTGAAAAATCTCAAGGTCTTTCTCTGCTCCTTAAGGAAGGGCTTAAAATGTTTCAATGAAAAAAACTCTGTAATGTTTTAGATGTACTTGAAGGGAATCTCACTGATTTATTAAGGGTGATGGTGTGTGGAAAGAAACAATCTCATTCTCTTCAAGCCTACAGCAAGATTTTGTTTTGCTGAGAAAGTACTGAGCTCCAGAACAAGAATACTGTGTCCGTCCATGAGTGATGGAGGAGAGGGCTGCTTCTATCATCTGGCTGGTTGGCATGTCTGTGGGACATGGCAGCTTTCACTGTGTAGGAAAGGGGAAACTACACTTGGAGTGCAGCTCCATGCAGGGGTGGACAAGTCATGTCTAGAGCAGGATGGCAACTCTGGGATGGGTAAATGGAACTGCATGGAATCGTGACTGTAATAGACTTATTCAGCATTGTTTCTCAGGGCACAGTAGATGGATAGACTTTATCTGGTACCTAAATGACATTGCTTTAGCATTGCCTTATTTCTGACTGGTGTGCCAGCTAGCTCAGGCACCTTTGCATATGACAACACTGCATTGTAGCAGAAAATAATGAAGGAGGTCAAAACCCTACTTGGTATAACAACTTCCAGAGGGTTACCAGCACTGACATCAGCTGAGGACAACCTCTGGTGTTTGTGAATTTTTCTGTCCGGAGGTAGGAATCTGGGAGGGGTTGGAGGATGTGTGTGTGTCTCCTTTAGGGTGAGTGTGGTCTCTGAGGATGGCACAGAGGACTGGCAGAGAAACTGTTGTAGGGTGGCAAGTTTTCTTCGTGTTGGGAGGTGCTAGCTCTACAGATAACCCAAGTGTTGTGTAGGCTCAGATCCCTGCTAATCCACACAGGACTAGCACATTGTGGCTTTGTGTGACTGGTGGGGAGCAACTATCATCCGTGCAGAGGACTTTGTAGAGAAACTACATCATGCAGACTGCATCTGAAAACACATAGAAGCAGTAAGATGTTTTTGCTTAGGAAGATGGAGTAAGTATGTGAGAGAGCTGCATCTCCTAGCTGTTCGTTTTAGAGGTGCTGCATGGACACTCACAGGCAGGCCTCTGGAGCTTTCTAGCACCCATTTGTGTGTTTTAATACAATTTCCGTATGTTTTCTCTGCAAGCCTGAATGCCTTGAATTCCTGCCAAACCTCTTGGCCTTGCCCCGATTTCAGTTCATATTATATTTATAATGTTTGTATTAAACTGACTCTTTGTCCTGTTTTCAGATTGCTTTTTCTTTCCCCCTTCATCCTCTCTCCTGCATATTTTGGGTAGGCAGCATGAACTAGAGAGAGCTTAGCTAATCCCCAAGCTGCCTAAGATCATGAGTCTAAATGCAAGTTTAATTAAAGCTTTTTGCTTTGCACTGCTGTAGTATGCAACCCCTCTGACTCTGCCCCCCAAGGCTTTTGCTGCTGTATTTCTCAGAGTGAGCAGGCCTGTTCTCAGACAACATAGCAGAAAGAAATCACTGGTTTCCATTTGCCTTACCCTCTGACTGGAGAGGTGGGTGTCCGAGTGTCTGATATATAGGTGGTCATCCCCATCATTGTCACTGGCTTTCCTATCTGCAATGGTTCATGGAATCTCTCTCCTCACCACTCCAGTGGGAAGAAATATTTATCCATTCATTTTCCTTTGGGCTGATCTCATGTGGTGCATTGGGTAGGTATAGAGAGAAAAGACCCCAGGATGGTCCTTTGAGGGCTCTGCAGCAGATTCTCTGTCACATCTCACTGAAATGATCTGAGAGCGGACATGGGAAGAAGTGAGTCAGATGAAATTCAAAGGATAAATGGAAAGAAAGGAAAAAGGAGCAATGGTTTTTTTCCCCCTGGATTTTATACACTCAGAAATTAAGGATTTCAAATGACTGGTGAGTAGGTCTCAGCAGGAGGAATACTTGGAGTAGCCTAATGCTGAAATTCAGGCAATCCTATAAGAGTCTTGTAGTGATCTCACTCTTAGCAGATATTTTCCTCCTATGGACCCAAGCTGTCTGTATTTTTTGAATATTTTGGGTTGTGTTTTGAACTGAATGCATGCATAGATGGAGAGATATGCGTAGAGGCACCTGAAATGAATGGGCCAGTTGTCCTGCCCAGGACCTCCTGAACTGCCCCTGGAGATACATGCATTTTTTCACAGGCATTGGAGGGAGCTGAGTTGAAGGACCTTAGTTACTTAGCTGGCTTAAGGCATGTCAGATGAAACCTAGCCCTCCCTCCACCTCATCCCTTGTTAGATGTTGCCAACATAGGTCTTTTATGCAGCTGCAAGCCTCTGTCTGTCCCCTATGATACTGTTGGAAGACTGGAGTGTCTTTGTGGGTCTTCCTGTGTCAGTGAGACAGTAGGAGCCAGGATGAGCCTTTCCTTTAAAGCTCTGTCTTCGGTATCTCAAGCCCTAGTAAGGCTGGTGACAGCTCCCACATCTGGATGCAGTGGTTCATCTGACGGGATGGGAGGATGCGCATCTGGTGCTTGGGAGCATGTGTGAGAATGTAGCACCAGCCTGCTTCTGGTGTCTGTGCCCCTCGTGGGAGTTCCTTTCAGTGTGGGTTCCACCTTGTCTTGTGACCTTCGGCTGCATAGGCCAAGGGTGGTCCCTTCTCTTCTGCAATCAGATGCAGCTGTTTGTGGGAGGAAGCTGCTGGAATGCTTTCTTGTGTTGCTGGAGTAAGAAGCTGATGTGCTCTGCCAGCGCTCCAGAGCGAAGTGGGTAAAGTGAGACCCAGCAGGACGTGTCTCATGGTCAGTTCTGCAGCCTGTCAGCCAAGAAAGTCAGGCTCCCTTCAGTCCTGACAATTAGGTGTCTGCTCTTTTCCCAATTAATCAGAAGGATTAGTATGCAATTGAGCTGAGATACTGGTTCTTTATGTGGGGACAAATATGTGTGTATGTACTTGTGGTAGTCTTTCCCTTGTCTGTTTGCTACATAAGCACGAGACAAAGGAAGGCAAAAATACCAGGATGTCATTTATCTGTGGCCCAAAACAATGGAGAAAGGAGTGAAAAACTAGAAAGTTTGAATTATGCATATAGATTTATTTCAAGTGCCTTCTAATATTTACAAAATTACATGACACTTTGTTTCCTTTGTGCATTTTTTTCCCCCAAGATCTAGACAGGGAGGCAAGTTTAGATTAAATAAACAACAATGAATTCTTCTGAACCTGTGCGAAAGACAGATCACCCCCAACTACCACAGAGGTTTTTTGTAAAAAAAAAAAAAAAAAAAAAAATTATGGGAGAATTTTCAAGGAAATAAGAATCAAGCACATACTCTATAGAAACCTCAGACAATTTTTGATGTCATTAAAACGGAACACGCTTCTAACTTTATTTTAATTATTCATTGTTTCATAAATAAAAACCAAACAAGTGTTCAGCAGAGAGATCTCTTTAAGGGAAGAAATAATAATTTATTATTTCTTTTGTTAAAAAAGGTCTCTCTCCAGAACACACGTTTGTTTTTTATTTATGAAACAACGTATGAATTATTAAAATAAATCTGGAATTGTGTTCTGCTTAATGACATGAAAAATTATTTGAGGTTGCATATAGATGAGCTTAGCAGTGCTTCACTACCTGCAAGCTTTGGTGCTATATTTTTTTTAACAAATGAAGAGTTTTAGACCATTTAATAACCATTTAATTCTGGGATAAGTTTATTGTGCTTTAAGCACAGTAATATATTCAATATGTCACCAGCTTTAAGAAGTCCTCATGCCGGAGGTAGCAATACATAATAAAGATATGAGGAAAAACAGTTCAAATTGATTTATGAAGTTGGCAGGCTGCAAGCCATTTTGCACTGGCTGCCTTAGCTTTCTTCCTTTGCATGAGCTGAGGTGTGAGCACCTCCAAATGCTGGTAGCTGTGCCAAGTGCTGAGGCCATGTTACTAGACATGCTACGTGCCATTTCCAGAGATACAGCCTGGCCAGCCATACAGCAGTGCCTGCCTTGTGTGCTATATTTGGAAATGAGGTTTCTGCTCCAGGGCCTCGTTCTTTGTAAAGCACTTAAGTGCATGCTTAAATGCTCATCTGCTCCGAGCCAGGAATGCTGATTCTTGGTGGCACGAAGGAAAGCAGCATTCAACCAGGGCCATGCCATGTTTCAGCTGCAAGAAACCCACGACACAGAAGTGTCTGGGGGAGGAGATGGGAGGGTTTACAATTTGTGCCACCTTCTCTGTCGGATGGAGACTCAGTGATGAGCAGCTGCTCCCGTGGGCAATACTGCCCCCAAGGAAGTTGCCGACATGGCCTGGGGACATAGGAATTTATCTCAGTACAGTGATTTATATTTAATATAAAACTGCTCTCCACCTTCCTCACAGATGTTGAGAGGAGGCTGAGGTGAATAACATGTCCCTCAGATCACAGTTACTAGTGCAAGACAGTACAAAACTGTGAGGAGTGAAGGTGTTACATAGTAGAAGCAGAGAAATAGTACATTTTGAGAAATGGGGAGACATGCAGATCTTCACTGTTCAAATCAGCTTTACACATTGGCACAAATGTCACTGCTTGGACACTACTAACCTTCAGGACACAGGTTCTCTAGTCCCACAGGCAGAGCACCTTTCTCCTGGGCAAAGCAGATCAAAAAATATTACTCTGCTTTTTCAACTGTGGATTTTTTTCACCAATTATCTTGTTTCCTAGTCTTTTTCTAATTAGAATACTTCAGATTGGTCTGCCTCTAATTTTCCTTCTTTCTGTGAGATAGACTGCAAAGCCTTCGAGAACAAAATGTCTCCTATAATTTTTCTGTCTGTGGTTTCAGGACTTTACAATTCGTCTCCATAAGTATTGTCTGGCCATGTTTAGGGATGGTCAGCTTTGAGGGCAAAAGATAAATTCTTTCTCTGTTATTCCTCTTTCTTCCTTGTGCTAAGACAGAGGTTATTTATATGCCAGACATCCCTTCATATGACTGAGCTTATGAGCCATTCTTGTCATAGAAGCTACAGGAAATAGTGACATGGTTCCCACCCAAAATATTAAAACCTCAAAATGTAATCTTGACTTTCATCAGCACCAGTCAGTGCACAAAGTTCCTGTGTTGAGGGAGGTATTATTAACACCAAACTTTTGTGTCCATTAATTTATTCACTAATTGATGTGTGAGACTTGGGTCTATCCATATTATACTCCATCTTTAATAAGGAAGACTATCTAGTGGCTAGAACACCCCCATGAACTGGGAAACATTGGAGTACCACTAAGCTTGTGAGCTGGTGCCAGCCACTTGATATCTCTCTCTCCGTTACCTCACGTGAAGATAACCTTACAGAGAAAAATCTGGGACACTTTTGTGGCAGTAATACAAAAAGCTAATGTTAACACTTGGAAAAATGCATGCTGGTTTTTGCCAGTGGCAACTTCAGACTCATCAGAAGCCCAGGGACATTTTTGAGTGGATGTTTTTTCCTACCAGTGACTTACAATATTGAGAATTTATCAGGAAACAGGAATGTCACTAATTCAGCATGTGTAAAAAGAAACATGTTTTCTGTATTTAAATTATTTTTTCCATGATCCTGAAAATGGTTTTGCAGTTGATATGCGTAAAACAGAGCTGTTCCGGTTCAGCTTGAAGTCATATTTTCTTTAGAGTCACCCCACGTGAAAAGTCAGAGTAGTATCAGTCTACATTTCCTGGGCTGTGATTGTTGCTGTCTGTAGATTTCTTTGAGGGCCTGAGGTGGAGGGCACCATGTGGCTGTGACACAGAGCTGTAAAGCTGTGATTCTGACAGCAGAATGCTAATCTGAAATGTGACTCTGGAATTACTGCTGCTGCTGTCCTTTCTTCCCCTCCACAGTGAAATACACAGAAATCAGATGCTCCTCATTCTTTTTTCCCCCCATCTCCCATGCTTTCAGTTCCACTGAGGTAGAAAATAACCTAAAATGCTCCTGAAATTGTATTTTCCAAGGGATTTCCTAATGCATCAGGCTGGCCTGACTCAAATGGGTAGAAACAGAAATCTGTCCCTTGTATGGAACAGCACAGTGAACATTTAATTTTTGTGAATTAATCCCCCACTTCCCTTTTCAAATAACTGGAATAAGATGTACTCTATTTTTTTTTTCTAAGTTTTTGAGTCAACTTGGAGCACAGGGCACCATCCAGTTGCTGACCTTGGTCCAAAATGAGCCTTTTACACTTGAAGCTGTGCATTTGTGTCTGTGCTTGGTCACAAAGCTATTCCCTACTAAGCACAGTCTAGAGGCAACGGTCTGCAAAACCCTCTCCTGGTAATGATACTTGAAAAACCTGTTTGTTTTGTTTTTTTTTTTTTCTTTAATTACAGGTACCTGCGTTCACCGTGGACCAATGAATGTTAGCCAGCCCTATGTTGCCAAGCTGAACTGGAGAGGATTTTCCTACAAATATGGTTCCTGGGGCAGAGATTACTATCCCTCTAACCCAGAGAAGGAATTCTATTGGGTTGCACCATTGAACACCGACGGGAGATACTTAGAATACTTCAGAATTTATAGTTCCTTTGATGATTTACTGCTGTTTAAATACACGTATGAAAGGAGAATAACATATGGGGAAGGAAGCGGTGCTGCCCTTTACAAGAATTATTTGTACTATCATGCTTATGGTTCAAGATATATGGTGAAGCACGACGTGAAAACAAACACACAGGTTTTGAGAAAGGAGCTTCCAGGTGCTGCCATTGGTAACCGCTTCTCTTACGCAGGCGTAGCATGGCAGGACATAGATTTTGCCGTGGATGAAAGTGGGTTATGGGTAATATATTCAACTGAAAATAACGTGGGCAACATTGTGATTAGCAAGCTCAATGAGACCACACTTGATGTGCTAAATACTTGGCAGACGAGACAGTACAAGCCATCTGTTTCCAATGCTTTCATGTTATGTGGTGTTCTTTATGCCACGAGGCCATTGAACACCAAGAAAGAGGAGATCTTCTACATGTATGACACAAGTACTGGCCAAGAAGGTAGAATTAGTATCATTATGGATAAAAAGTTAGATACAATCCAGAGTATTGATTATAACCCCACAGATCAGAAACTGTATGTTTACAGTGATGGTTACCTTGTAAGATATGATGTGATCTTTCAGCCTTAGTACCTCAGGGACATATGCATATGATAAAATTGGCAGCAGCCAACATCTAATGGGCCTTTATACAATTCTACTGCCAGTTCAGAGTTCATCTGGTCTGATGTATGTGGGGTGTCATAAAGATACTTACACTTTTTAAAGGGATTGCCCACTCTGACCACTAATATTGCTGGCAGAAGTTGGCACTATGGGGTTTTCTAGGTTTTGCTTGGTGTTTTTTGGTGCTCAGTACTTTACAATTGTCCTTTCTCTGGGGGTAGATTCAGTGCATAGATTTAGTGAATTTTGTTTGCAGAAATAGCTGGGCACAGACTATCTGGTGACCAAGAAGCTAATTACCCACTGATTTGCATTTGTCAGAGTAACATGGGCAAGGCACTCAGAAACAGAATGAATTTCCACTGATCTTAATCAGAGTGAAATGAGGCCTCAGAGAAATTAATTCAAGGATTAAAATAGATTAGGAAGTAGACTTGGTTGGAAGACAGCAATCCATTTGTTAGTTGGAAGCAGTAGTATCTGGCTCAAGACTTCAGGAGGGAGGGTAAAAATGCACTTGGCTGTGTAAGTCCTACCACAAGAAGGGAAGAGAAGGAATTGTGGCAGGGACAGGGCTCACTGCCCTCCACAGCAGTGATGCAGAGGGACAGTGGCCCCTGGCCCCCACCTGTAGCTGCCTCTAAGCAGTTCAACACTCTCCCAGGCTGCCACGCTACCAGGCTCCCATACTGGAGTGCTTGTGGAGGCAGTATTGTTTTCATCAATTTTCCCTTCTGTCCCACTCTGCTTCCCTTATTAATTCTGTGTGCCTAGACCTGGTCTTATGAATGATCTTACTACAGTCTAGCTATGTACTCTGTTTTCCAACCAGTGCAGGGCAAAGAACAGAGTTTTCTTTTTTTTTATGCTCTTCTAAGTTTATGCAAATCCCCCCATTGACTTTATTGGCCACGAGTGGCTCTTGGTGTATATAATGCTTTGCCATAGAAGAACAGAGGTGTTATTTGATGTGCTTCTTTTCAACATTTTTGCCATTCTGTAATTAGATTCCTGAGAGCCTCACTAGTCTAGACTCCTATTTGTTCCCTGGGTAATTCTGTCTTCCAGCAAGGTAAGAGGTCTTGTGGAAAACACGAGTCTGGTCAAACTAGTTGAATATATGAGATGGTTCTGATTTTTTTTTAAAATGGGTAGAGTTTCTGCATACATGCACTGTAACAATCTCTTATTTTCATCGTGTCAGAAAGCAAGCTAAAACGCTGAAATTCACAGCTCTGAAATGACGAAGAAAGCAGTTCATGTGGTTCATTTTCTTCTGTTACATAAGCAACGGGGTAATCTGTGCCTCTGATAATCAAAATCAACATGTATGGAAATGATTGTTTCTTTTTTAATAAAAAAATATTTCAAATAATCTCAGCTGTTCTGTAGAGCCATTTAAAGCTGCTTGTGACAAATAGGTAACTTCTGGGATGCAACAGGAAGCCTGGGCACCAACTACTTGAAACAGGATCACTGCACTCACTTGGACTCTGTGTGCTTAAGTAGGAACAACAAAAAGGTGTGAATCTGTGTGTCAACAAGTACAGAAAGGCAGCTTTATTTCCCTGCATGGAAGTATGTTAGCTGGTTAGGGCAACACTTCTTCACCAAGCTGAGATATTACTCAAGATATTGGAGGCAGATGAACTGATAACAAGTTTTGAATCCAGGTGCTGCCACTTATCAGATATCAGCATGTGTTTCTTGGAAACCTGTGAAATAGATTTGAAAGCCATGGAGGCGTTGGTGCTGTAATCAGATGAGGCAGTACAGTCAGGGCTGCTGTGTGAATAATCTGCAACAGACCAAATAAGGATTTGGCTGAGAAGGGAAGAAGAAAATACTGCCAAAAATATTTTTTCCCTCTTCATCTGTGTGTGTGTGTCAAGGAAGGTGAATAGCTCTCCACTTACTATCACGAAATACCATTAGCATGGGCCTTGAGGCTCCTCAGCTCACCACCTTTTAGGGAGGGAGTTGATGTTAGCATGCAAGTAATAGATTCTAGTGGATTGACTGCAGTTCTCAAGTCCTTCTTTCAATGTATTCAATGTTTCAATGGCTTTAAACTGAAGAAGCATAGCTTTAGGTTAGGTATTGTCATGATCTGATTACTAAGGTTCTTAGAAGTGCCCCTGCCCAAATTAAGGTGAAAATAAGACCATATGCCAGTGACAACAGTATGGGTTTTTTGACAGTAAATATGGAAGACGGAGAGAGAGAGAGAGAGAAATAGGAAATCGATGAGGGGGACAGAAAAAGAGAAACAGGGCCAGAATAAGGAAAATATCACCACTCCATGGATCCCAACGATGCTCCGTTGATCCTCTCTAGCTGGTCTTCTTGGAGGTGAAGGTCCCCCCAAAAAGCACAGAATCNTCCCTGGGGGTGGGAGTTTGCCACTGTCTCTCACAGCAGACTCTGGGTTTGTTGCATCGCCTGTGGTGCAAGGCCTCAGGAGTGACTCTGGGGGCACCTCGGGGAGCCTTTGATGGATGAAGGCCCCTCCTCAGCTGCCTCTCAGGTGACTGTCCCATGGATGTGGCCTTCCCAGGGCTGGGGGTTCCACGGCCAGTTTGTGTAAGGGAGGATGGGTTCACTGACCCCGGAAAGAGGTTACAACACCCCGAAACTTCCTCCCCCCACCTCAGTGTGGGCGAAAATCTGTGCAAACCTGCTCCCAGCCTATGGTCTCTATGGCCTCCCCCACCCCAAAGAAAGCCAGAGATGATAGCTGGGTTTTGCTCACATTCTTTCCAGGTGATTGAACAATGGGTTTTCCTTTATCTAATCAGCAGTTTGACTTTCAGTCCAAAGCCCCAGTCAGGTATCTTCAGGGAGGCTTTTTTGGTTGTAGCTTCTTTATATATAAATTTGTTAAAATGAGCAAAACTTTATATCAATGTTTGAGGCATGAACTATTTCAGTCTCTGACAGGTATTAGGAAGAAATTCTTTATTTGAGGTTGGTGAGACGCTGGAACAGGTTGCCCAGAGAGACTGTGGATGCCTCATTCCTAGAAATGTTCAAGGGCAAGTTGGATGAGGCTTTGAGAGACCTGGTCAAGTGGAAGGTGTCCCTGCCCATGGCAAGGGTTAGAACTAGAAGATCTTTAACGTGCCTTCCAACCCAAACCATTCTATGGACCTATTCTATGATCCCTGGGGACAGCTTTCTCCCCTTTGGAAACAGCATTTGGCCTGGACTGGAGGCTTCCATGGTGAGCTGGAAGTGGGGATGCTCTGGCTGCCCACCATGTTCCATTGCAGTATGGCCCAGACCCTGCATGGCTCGGCACCAGGCTCCAGCTGTGACCACTGAGGTGGGAACATTGTGACAGCAGCCATCTCTTCAGGGTGCCACTCAGTGTCACTGCAGAGAAGATAAAGCACAACCGGGTTGGACCTTGGTAGTTCAGTACCAGAAGGAAAGCAGAAACATCCCTGCAATTACAAAACTTTAAAATGTCTTGTGTAGAGGGGCTGGGTCAGGATGTTTCAGTGCTGGCAAGGCTGATCTTGTACTTTGATTTTTGTCCTGTGAGACTATTTCTCGGGCAGCAGGTGCCAGGGTGCAGTAGGGAGTATCCACAGGCAGGTCTGTTAGGGCAGGCCTGGCAGTCAGGGACCATCCCACCACCCCTGCCAGGATCAGGGCAGCCGAGGGGCACCAGGGCAGCCCTGGCCCCAGGCACTGGGCACACCCCTGGGGACAGCCCAAGGCTGGGTTGGGACATGGGCTCATGGGTGGGACAAGATCCATAGCGTCCATGGCTGGGCAGGGCAGGGCAGGCCAGGGCTGTGGGGAGCTGGATGTGACATCACTGTTTGGGGGCTGCTGGCCCAGGGGTCTGACATGGGCTCCTGGGCAGGATGGGGTGAGCCACAGCAGGTGGGCATGGTGGGCAGTGAGGTACATAAGTGCCCCTGGCAGTGCTTCTGTTAATAGGAGATTTTGCAGAA
This sequence comes from Chaetops frenatus, assembly GCA_013400775.1. Taxonomy (NCBI): domain Eukaryota; kingdom Metazoa; phylum Chordata; class Aves; order Passeriformes; family Picathartidae; genus Chaetops; species Chaetops frenatus. The sequence continues at coordinate 22,497 of VZTR01032557.1, read as the reverse complement.
TGGTAAAAAGACCACTGTCCCTTTAAAAGCAGAAAACATAGAGGCACAAAATTACTTTAATTCAGCTCTTAGCCTATTGACTTGGCATTTCCCCATGGAGGTTTTGGGGTCTATAAACAATATTGAACATAAATAGTTCCTGCCACAGAGGTAGGTGGAGAGGACATCTGTCTGTGTGGTGACACAAGGAACTGCAGTACAGGGACTTAGAGGCAATTTCGCTGATGAGTGATTTTCACACCCATCTCAAGCCACCCAAGGTGGGAGACTTGGCTCTGATCCATGCATCGATGGCATGTAGGGAGAGAGGAATCTTCTGCAAAGGAGCACTTCAAGAAATGGGAGTAATACACCTTTTCACTTAGACTTGCCCTTTCAGGCCTTGGCTGAAGGTGGCTCACTAGAGCTGGCTGCTAAAATTAATGCATGTTCTTGAGCTGGCCACAGCACACAGCCTTGGGCAGGCTGCAGTCACTGTCTCTGTTGCCCCTTCTCCTGTTGCTGGTACCACCTCTGCTTTGGTTGGGGAGTGTTCCCTCCTTTCCTTCCTCCTTGGATGTGTGCAGGAGACCCTACCCCATACTTCCCAGCATGGACTCTTACTGGTTTGGTGGTTCTACACTGTTTCTTGAGAAGGCTTTTCCCTGCAGTGACATAAATTGCACTCTGACCCTTTTCACTAAGACATTCCTACGCTCACTGACCTTGTTCTGCCTGGTCTATTCAAAGAACAGTGACATCCTCTTTTGCCTTTTGCAGTCCTCCTTGGTCCCACTGTTTCTTTAATAAGTTAGATATAAACTGTCTATTCTTTGATCCAGGACTTTCACACCTTTTCCTCTCAGCAACCAAATTACCCAAGCCTCCTTGCTTTGCTGCCTAAACAGTGCAACCATGCCAACCTCCTTCATCCTCCTGCTCCCTTCTTACATGCCCTTCTGTTTATCTCACCTGACACTTTTCTCTGGGATGCCCTTGCCTGGACTCCAAATTTCTCACTAATTTCTCTGTGAAGCTCCTGATAAATTGCTAACTGGCTGCAGTTAACTTGTTGCCTTCAGTAGGAGACTGGTATTTATATGCATGGTGTATTCAATTAGCTGGCACATGAGCACATAAAGCTGGCACGCATAAACTCTCTTATTATTCATTCCCGTATGTCACTCCCTCGCTCTCTGTTACATTCACTTGTTATATCTTGTCTTAGACAGAGACTGCATGTTCCTCAAGCGAAATACCTGTCTTTGAGTTTGAGGTAGTACAGCACCCAGAATAATGGGTTGCTACCTTCCTCCTCTTTCCTAGATACTTCTGAGAAACAAACAATAAGGAACAACAAGAGCTGGCCAGGGATTGTTGCATGCATCTGTGTTTTTGTCTGAATTTTCGTGCATGCTGCGATGTGTGCTGCATATAAATTGGCTTTGAAAAGTAGGCAAACAATATGCTTCCAGACAACAGTGTAAACATTCTGTTGGAAACTGTTTCAGTAGCTATAGGCACATAATGTAGCTACAATGCATCCCTAAATTTGTACCATGTGGGGTAGAATAACTTTTTTTTCCTGTAAATATTTGGTTTCTTTCACTTCTTTCTTTGCGTTTTTGTCACTGCACAACAGTTGCTCCCTGAAAGCCACACACCAATGGCACAAATGCGAGCCATGTGCGGAGTCTGCGGCCACAACCTGTTTCATACTGCCAAACAACCTGTCATTTTGCAGGACTAGGAGCTCCCCTAATAGGACAAAATGCTTGTTTTGTTGGTGACTTGGGTTTGGAGAGATGAGAATTAAGGACTTGCAACATGACAGTTTGTAAATGTGAGCACGTGTGAGGGTGAGTATGTGTGTCTTTCCCTATGCTTTCTGGGTTGCTGCCAGTTTGCAAGCTGTCACCCATGTACAGGGAAGCAAACGGAGTGACGGAAAATGCATGGGCAGCCCTTCTTTCAGGCCTTCAGGGAATGGCTCCTGCCATTGGCCTACATTCTGCAGTACGTTTGGCCAGGTTGCCTGTACTTGTCCTGGGAACACATGTGAAGGCAAATCTGGCCTTGAACCATTACTCTTCCTCAGCAACGAGGTTGGAAATTGGTGGCCCAGTCCCCAGCTCAGCAGCTCCTAAACTTCCTTAACTTCTGCCTGCTAAGTATGATTCCTATGGAGTGAATGGACACAGCCATATCCTCCACACATCTCTCTGCCTTGGGTCCATGTGCTATGCTGGGGAGATGTTGGACAACAGTGCCATACAGCTAGTGGACCTGCTGATGGTGGGCAGTGTCACTGGAAGAAGACATCCGAGTGTACTGTGTTTGGCTGGAGCTGTGCAAAAGAGGGCAGGATCCTAGACCCAGGTCCCAGGAGGTCTTCTTGTCCCTCTGCTTGAATGTAGGAGCATGTATGTCTGAGCTGCATTTGACAGCTGTTTGTGTAATCTGTTCTTTAAAATCTCTAATGATGGAGATTTCATAGTCTCCCTAGTGGCCCCTTTTGGCACTTAACTACCCTCACAAGTGGGAAATCTTTCATAAACTGTCTCTGCTAAAAATGAAGTGGATTTAAGGAGATAAGCATGACTGTGTTGCTGAGACCAAAGTCTCAGCTGCCCCAGCATCTCTATATAGCCATGGCCAACAGCAGAGGTTTCACAGAAGTGCATAGCAGCAGGACACAGATGCAGTGATAATCCTGGCACTGAACTTCTGTAGCCTGAATTTGGGAATGTTTTGTTGGTCTGTCTGCAGGAGTTCAAAGCACAATTAACTCTCTTTTGTGTAAGAACCATTTGTGTAGTGGGAAATACAGTTCATATAGCTACGCCGTCTCTTTTCTAGATAAAGAAAGTCCAGATCCCTTCTGCCTTGGTCAAGTTTTATAAACCTTATAAAATTTGTGTTGATGTCTCATTTCAGGTGACCTACAACTCCTTTAGTCATCTTCTAGGAGAATGGACTGATTACTTGTTAATCTCATAGTTTATAACAATTTGAACTGGTGCTATCTTTTCTATTGCTGATGAATTTTGGCCCAATCTGGTTTGAAAGGAATGGACTAGGGAGCCATAAAGAGAAAAAAAAAGAAGATAGGGTCAATACCCTAGCCCAAGAAACATCCTGAACATGGAGAGTCTCATGGCCTGCCTCCTGCACTGAATGTTCATGAATGGTGTGCATGAGATGCAAAGAAGCTGCCCTGTAGAGGAACCAGCCCTAGCAGTTCTTCCTCAGAGAAGTGCAGAAGAATTGGGCAGTAATTATTCCTTAGGCCCCAGGGATATTGCACTCCTGCTTGCATGGTAATACAGCTTTCAGAGGAGGAATGGAGAATTTGCACCCAAACCCCAACCCCTGTATTATTCCCTGCTGTGCTGCAATGTGAGTTGAAGGATATGTAGATTTGTATGGGGTTTGGCTCTGACTCCTAGTGTTGCAGTGCCAGCTTACTGGGAGACTTCATTCTTTGGCATTTCCTTCTGGCTGGCTCAGTGTGTTTGTTGGTTGTTCTGCATCCTCCTCTGAGAAGCTCAGGTCCCTCACAGTATTACGTGGGGAGCTGAGGGTATGTCTGTGCCCTGCACTGCAAGTCCTTATAGTGACACTTGAGTCACTAAGCTGCAGTCATGCAAAGTTGCCAGTGCCTCTTGGACCAAGGACAGAATCCTCTTTGCTGTCTTTCATTTGGCAGTATAGACAGATTCTTGAAGCTGAAAAAGAGGGTAGCTGTTTTAGCAGGTGCTAACATGAGCACTTGGCTAGCAGACTATGCTAATGCGGCTCACTGGCTTCCAGAGTGCAAGCACTCTGCCACAGAAATGACCCAGCTTGTTTAGAAATTCCTGATGAGCCTCTCAGTGCAGTGTGGCATGGTTACATCAACAGGCAGCTTCCTTAGTGCCAGACACCCTGCAGCTGGGGGTGGGGATGAATTTTGTGCCTTTACCTAGTGAGCTGTAGTTTGGTTAACCCACTGGGTTCTTGGCTCATTTTACATGCCTCTGTGTGACTCCAATTAACTCCTGATCTGTAATCAGGGAGGGACAAAGAATGCTCTGGAAAGACCGAGGTGGTGGAAGACTGCTGCCATTGCCCGTGTGATGGAAGACCATTGTTGGAAAGATTGATGAAAAGAACTCAGGTTCTTGATGTTTATGTGGGAAGCACATACACAAGCTGCTCAAATCATTACCATCTGTATTATGAACAGACCCCAGAGCATGAACCTGTTCTATTAGTTGCCTATGCTGGAAAAACTATTTTATGTTAGCAAAGCTGAGGTACAAATCCTTCTTATGCATAATGCAGGATGTTTTATACATTTGACAGGAATGCAATTTGAAACATTTTAAATGGAAAAATTCTCTCCTGAATTGTTTTATTGTGATGAAAAATACCCCCAAGAAACAGTGACGTTAAAGATACCGAGTCTTTGGAACTCAGGAAAGTTTGGAGTGATAAAATGCACCTTGATTTAAGATTTTTTGCATTTCCATTTTGGTCTATTTTAAAGATTAGGAAAAAGGAAAAGATGAGTTTGGCTTTTAAAGTGGGAATAATAATGATTAGCTCTTAATAAAGTGGGTTTTCTCTGTGGGCCACCCAGTCTTTCACTAACAGTAATTTAACTTGGAATCTCAGTGTGAGGAAGGGAAGATATAATAATAATAATCCTCATATTCATGCAAAATTCCATGCCTTTAAAAATGGGGAAGGAGGAAAAGTCTCCTGGAAGTTGTGAAAGATCTCTATATTTGCAAAAAGCTCCTTTTACAGCTTCTCTTTCTTTGAAGAATCTTCAGCTTTCTGTAGTGGGAGACAGTCAGTTTTCTGTAGCACAAAAGAAGTGTGTGCACCTGGGCTTTTGTCTGCAGACTACTGAGACTTTTTTTCCCTTTGACCAATATGACTCCCTTGAAAACTTGGGGGTGCAGTCTGTGCAGCTTCAGTCTATGCCCTGCCATGCAGGAGAGGAACCAGGATGGGGAATGGGGCTGTTTCTGTCATCACCAGCTCCTGCAGGGATTTCTTAGTGTAAATCTTTGTCAACTGGATTATGGTTTGGAAGTGATTCTTTGATGTCTCCTCATTGAGGGCCTGGGGGAGAACTGTGTGTCTGTTCTCCGCTGGAGATGGGAAGTATTCTCTCTTTTCCGTAGCTCAGAATAATTCCTGCTTTTCCCTTTGTATCAGCTGTAAGAGAAGTGGTCCACAGAGATTCATATGTGTATCTGGAGCACAGAAAAAGGTTCAAGGATGTTGGCATAAGAGCCTCAAGACAAAAGAATGATCTGTTAATTTTTATTTTTATCCAGTCTTAATTCTTCATGTTTCTATATGGAGAAATATGACCAAAGAACTTCTTTCTGTTACAAAGCAACCTTCCTAAAAGCATTTGAATATAGTCAGATTCATGAATAAGTGACTTTTTAAGTGCACTTATTCCTCCTGGGAATGGAGGTGGATTCATAAGCAGATCACAGAAATCCATTTTTGTAACCCTCAGAAAAAAAAAATTGACACTATGTATTATTGCAAGAAGAATAGGGCTGAGTCCAAGACACACAGACTGACATACTGGTGAGAGATCCCAGCTCTTTCGTAGCTAGTTCTTGAAGAAATCTGCTTGGAGAGCAGAGAGAGTGAGTGAGGAAACACTGTGTGGATGATCAGCAGTGCAGCATGGTTCCTCATCCTTGGATACTTACGAGTAGCGTAAATGTTCCTCTGTTAGCGCACAGCTTCAGCTTCCAGCATTGGGATTTCTATGACTCATAGGATATCATATGGATACACCTTTTTTTCTTTGCAGCTTGGGAAACAGAGTTCCATATGAAATGTGTCTGTAAAACATGAGCAAGAAGTTTTTCCACTGCCAGCTACGGTGGGGTTTGGGCTGAGTGTCCTAAAGTGGTGTGTCCAAGGTCGTCTGAAGATGATACTTACAAGATAAAAGTGAAAGTGGTAGATACAGGTTTGTTATCAAAATGGGAAGAAGGAGTTTGTGGCTTTGAAAAGCTTTTGGAGACGAACAAATAACAAGGACAGACCACAAGGCTTCTGGACTTTCATTTTTCAAGAGAAATAATGCTTAAACAAAATTTCATGGCAGTTAAGTACGATGTTAAGTAAGATTTTACATATTTTACCTTTAAATAGTGTGCGTTTATAACTCGTTCACAACATTCACAATGTACTTTTGGCCAAGAATTACTTTGTACTCATAAATCACAGAAGTTTACTTCACACAGTGAAAAATACTGTTTGTTAATTGGTCAATGCACTAAACAGGATTTAGCAGTAGCACCTGTAGAGCATTCCCAGGAGTTAATCCTTCAGGTATCTTGGTAAGGAATTCTTAGCAGACTGCAACAGGGTGAAAAGCATCCTGCATCAATCCACATTGTAAAATTCCTTCTACTTTTGGAAAAAAATTACAAGATAGATGTTACCATAGGTACTAGTGGCTGTATTGACAAGGTCTCCATTTTACTGCTGAAATAGGGCACTCTAAAGAGCACTGCTTAGTTTTAGACATTTCAGACATGATCAGCAGAAAAGTGGTTAATGTGCTGAGAGCTGGAAAAGAGATTATGGTTAAATGGAGCAAAAATTGCCATTTTGTACCTGACTCTTCACAATCCTGCTTCATTTGCAGCTGTATTGTGTCATCAAACCATGAGCAATCCATGGGGTTTCAGCTGCATGACTCCCATTAATTTTAATCAGAGTCAGGAGAATAAACTGCTGAGGAAAGCACTCTTAAAATGTACCCCTCCGTTTTTAACAATTATATTACTCTGCTTTGTGTGGTGGGCAATCTTTAGGAGGCAGGGCCTGAATGCTGCATCATTTCAATACCTGCTCTTTGTGCATAATGAAATCAGCACTGTTTGCAGCCTGCTCCTTACTACAGTCGATAACTGATTTCACTACACAAATGACCAAATGATTGACTTCAGCATTTCTCTCTGTGAAACAGATACAAATCTTTCAGGGATATAGCAGGTGTATTTTACAGGATGGAAAGACTGTTTAGGAATATTTGGTGATGTCATCCTGGAATTAAAATTGTTGCCAGGATACTGTCAAGTTTCAGAGGATACCTGTGACTGTGGCAGCTCTAGTGTTAAAGAGATGAACAAATAACAGCAGTCAGAACCAGTGCCATGTGTTTAAAGCTAGAGCAGAAGTCCAGGTGCAAGCTGATATATCCCCTCTGTCATATTTCCATGAACTATAGCAGGCATGCACACCCTAGAATGGTCCATGCAAACAGCCCTGCAGCAGTCAGAGCCTGTGAGATGCTGAAAATCCTCAACCCTCACTAGAGTCATTGACTGAGAGATACTCGGTGCTGCTCAGAACCACAGATAGGCAGAGAGCACATAGAGCTGGCATCTAGTCCTCTCACTGTATATGTGCTTCCTGGCTTTTATGCCCAGCCTCAATTGTTCTGAGCAAATAACTGCCCTCATTTACAAATCTGCATTCTGAATAATTTCTTCAGCATTCAGACATGCCCCAACCTTTTGCATGACCCTCAAAGTGCAGATAAAACCACAGAGATTTCCTGTGGGAACTTTAAAAAAAAAAAAAACAATAACCACAAACTCTTCTGAAGGACAGATAAAAATGTGGTGAAAGTTTCATTAGCAAAAAACTCCAGCCCTTTTAGTTGCACCAGCAGCCATATTTTTTGTTCGGTGGGACAGTTTTTGCACAGATGTCAAGTTTTGCTACTTGAGGAATGTGAAAATGAGAACAAAGTTTTCAATGCATTAGGATCAGTAGGCATAATCAGGTCTTAAGACTACCCTTCCTTATCCAGATAAACAGTAATTCTTTACAATGATTTCTGAAGTGTACCATGTTCCCATTTACTCAGACACGGAGTGCTTATAGTGGGAACCATTGAAAAGCGTTGTCCTGCATTATCTGAGGGATTTTGAAGGAAATGAAGCAAATCTGCTTTACAATACATTGTTCCTGCAAGGAAGGATCTCACAGAATTTAATCTTTTTTTCATTCATTTTTTAGTGTAGCCTGCACAAGAGGCAGGCTCTTCAGCATCATTTGTATGATAATAGCATTGTTTTGTCCCAAATATGGTGCACATCTCAAGGACCTCCATAGCTACATCACGGGGATTGTTCAGTCCAGACAAGGGGGAGGCAATTGTGGAGGGAACAAGTCTAAACACAGTGAAGTGAATGTCAAATATTAGCGTTAAATCGTTACATTACCTTCTTCGTCTGCCACCAAAGAGCCTTTTCAGCAAGAGAGACATTTGGCTTCCCATGGAATTTCTGCCAGACGAGTATACATTGAGCTTTTCCAAGAGACTTAGTCTCCTGAATGTCACCTGTCTGCCTAATCCCAGACTGCAATAGAGCTTTAGGCAGTCAATAAATGCTTAGCTTCAAAACAGAGTTCCTTTTTAGTGTGCATGGGTAATTAAGGATAAACTTCTGGGAATTTTGAGGTGAAGTGGGAAGTCACTTAGACCCTAATATAATTTAATTCTAGAGCTGTCTGGGGTGCTGTGCCTGGTCCCCACAGCAATTCCAGAGGGATCTGTGCTTGCTGTCTGATAACCATGATGCTTCAGGGTATGTTGCAAGGTCCTAAATACCTATGTGAGAGGAACCACAAAAGAGTTTATTAGTGATTTTAATCATCTATAGGGCTAGGAGGGCTCTAAAGGCTGCAGAATGGAGTGGTGTTTGAGATTGAGGTGTCCTACAGGGAGATTGGTTCAGTTTGTTTTCTCCCTGTGGATTATGCAAGGAGCCCAGGGAAACTGGCCTCCTAATGTAGGCACTTCGCTGGGATGCCTGAAGCTGGCAACATGAACCTCCCAAATGCCATTTAGAACAGTGCCTGGGCTTCCACCAGTGAAATTAAGTGCTGTTATGACTCTATGAATATTTTTTTTATAATACAGCAAATGGTTTGGCATGGATGCTTTAATTATAAAACTGAACCCACTTTTCCTCTTTGCAAAATAGTAATGAATAGCTCATGAAGTGCTTGTTGTGACTGGTTGTGTAACATTCATGGTCCTCTCAGTGTGATGAGTTTTCTGTGAATATTCAAAGTTCACACTTGTTATTGTACTGCAAAACCACATGAATCAAATGGATTGAAATTTATTTCATGCACCTTTATCAATCTAAAACACATATTGCTCTAAGCTAGTTGAACAGGCACTATCCATAGAAAGAGTGAGATGCTGTCCAACTGATTCACCTTCTCCTTAAGGAAAACATGAAACAGTCAAAATAGGTAGGCCAGATAACACTCTGGATTGTTTCTGCATGTTGGGTGGGTTAGATTAAGCACATGGTGTTTACTTCTGTGTCCCACCCTGATATTTTTAGGGCTGTTTGAAGTGCCCTAGGGTATATTGCCTTGCCTCTCTTGGGTCAGTGAGATGCATTTCCCATAGCCCCCGTGACAAGTACCTCTTCTAGGGCACCTCAAAGAGCCCTAGGTTCTTATAGTGTGTGGCAACTGAATACCTGAACAAATATCCCTCAGTTGTCATGGTCAATGAAATGGGAGATTTCCTTACTAATCAGGTGTACATGTACAACTCTAGGTTGTGCTCTGTGCCTTTGTGGTTTCTGTTGGTTCTATTCTCTTTTGCTCTTGGGTGAAACCCACCTCATATGCAGAGACCAGCACCTACACATAAATATCTGAATTCTGCTGCTGCATTTGGGGGGAATTAAGTTGAATGAGATGAATGTTACACAAGGCTGAGACAAAAACTGTGAGAAAAAAACCCAAGCTAGCTCAACTCACATCAAACTGGAGCATGTCTCCTTTATTGGGGGAAGATGAAGGACCCCAAAACATTATTTGTTTCACAAGGGCATAACTAAAATATGTAGCTAGCTAAAATCACCCATTCCCTATATAGTTGAATCCTCTTATTTTTAAATGAGGTCAATTTTGATATGAAAAAGCCATTTCGAAATAAAAAATGCAAAAGATTCTTTTTGAAAATGCTGAAATGAAATGTGCCATTTTGAAAGTTTCATTCCTGTTTTTTTCAAATGAAATGTCAAATAAATGCAGATCAAATTTACACAGTTTCTATCATGTGAAAACAACATATTTTATCAAATCTATTATTCACCTATATTTTCAGGATAGATCCATGTCTGATGTGTGAGCAGGCAACTTATAAAACTAGCACAGTGTGAATTCAGTTGTAAGAGGAAGATGACAGCTTATTCCCTGTGACTCTCTATGTTGTAAAAGAATGACTGAAAATTCATCTCCGACTGTATTTGTGTTTAAAAAGATTGGCTATATAATGATTTTTATTGAATAGATTATGAATGGAAAATAATTTTGATTTCTAAGGAAATAATTTTTGAATGTGTTTTTGCTTAAACTGAAAACCAAAACAAACTGAACTTGGCATCCAAGATAAAGATAAGGTGTAATTCTCCTACTTTATGTGTTTTAAGGTGTAGTTCTCCTACTTTATGTATTTAACTTTAGCTTATACTTTAAGCTGCTGTTTAAATGATCTTTCTAGAGTAATTATCTAAGTATTTATAAGGCTGTCCTCTATGTAGATATTTGGGAATGATAAATGTTTTTGAAAAAACTCTAAAAACATATGTAGTTCATCTATATTTGGTCACTTGATTTGGGTACATAACCTCTTTACATTTTTCCGTATTTGTTATTTAGGGACTGAAACACTTAATTTAGGAGATATGCCTCATCATAAGCCTAGCATTTAAAGCTCAACATAGGAGCCAAGAAGCCAAGATCATTGAGCTGGATTCAGTTCTAATTGTCTAATGACATTATTTCCAGACCACTGGTGACGGTTAGGGATAGAAGGACTATAGACACCTACAGGAGGAAAAGAAATTGTAATGAAGTTTCTGCTGAAGTCCACATCACTTTCTTAAGTGTTTCCTAAAACTTTAGCTGGCAGGGACCAGGAATTAGGTTCTTTTTTTTTTGGCAGTGATTTCTTAAATTATGATACCATAAGGCTAAGGTTTTTTGTCTCCTTCAAAAGCAGCCTGACAGCCAAATAGGTCAGACTTTTTGGGCAGTGGCACAACAAGACTGGAGACTCAGATGGAATGAATCCACACCTCCTGCTCAGGGAGCTTGCCTCACTGCATGTACAGAGAGTGCCTCTGATGCACATGCTCACAGTACCTATGGCCTCCAGCATCCTTAAAACACCATGGATTCCTGGAGTGAGTTTTCTATATGACTTTGGACAAGTCACGCTTTAGTTTCTTCATCTGTAGGCTGGGGATTACAGTGTTGGAGTGAATGGAGGCTAAAATCACTGATGTTTGTAATTTGTGTTGATATTCTCTGAGGGGAGGCAGGCACAATAGAAGTGCAAATAAATTGTTGTGACTGGTTAGTATTTCAGTAAATGGAAAAACTCTTCAAAGCAGAGTTCAGATCAAGTACAATAGAGTGGAAAATTACAAGTGCGGAGATAAGAAAGACAGAGACGTGAGGAAGTAATTTCATTTCAGTCATTCTAGTAATCAATGAGATGTGTACATTTATTTGCCAGTGTGGATTATAATATTAGCAATGAGTCTTTCAAGAAAAACAGTATTGCATTTGGGCAGGGAAGGCACATTTGAAACAGGTCCAAGCTTGGTCACAAAAGTTTCCACTTCCCTTTCCATGTCTGTTGTTTATAATTAGGAAGCAGAGCTACACAGTTCTCTCAGAAGGGACAGCTGAGCAGGCTCCTGACTTTAAGATGGATCTGCACTTTCCTCATGGGTCTGGCTACAGTGGGACCAGGCATTTGACAGCTTGGAGAAATAGGGGATGGTTGGAGTTGGGTGCTGGTGGACCTGCTGAGATGAGACAATCTCTATGCATGTGGGTGGAGGGCACATGGATCATGGAGCCTGTCATGACCATCTCAGGTCTGCCCACCTCGAGGTGGGTAAACACAAAACACTGTTGACACTGGAGGGGTGAGCATAACTCTGTTGAGTGGAAAGAGGGAGCCAGCTTCTGCTTGGGCAGTGACATTGGAAGTCATTGCCACTTGGTGGGGAGGGACTGGCTGGGTGACAATGCAGGAGGCAGGTTCAGCGAATGAATAATGAGAACCAGTTCCTTGTGGGCATGTTACTCACATTTGTTGTCATCATCATTATCCCTCTCCTTAGGAGAGTATGTATTCCTAACAGGGCTGAGCAGGGTGTCTGTAGGTGCAGTTTGAACACAAAGGACTCCATCTACATACCATGGGCTGTGACTGGGGAAGTGGCCATTTGGCAGCTTATGGGAAATGAATTATTTTTCAGCCTGGCTCTTAAAAGAAAGGTTATCCCCACATCAGCATTGTCACTGTAATGCTTTGCATTGTTGGGCGCATCAGCAAACACATCAGAGAAGAATGAATGTCTATTATTCCTACGGCTATGTTTTCTCAAACTCAGCATTGACACATACCATGAACTAAAGTCCTTGTCCTGTTCTTACTTATGCTACGTCATTTCTGTCCCTGAGCAAGTCTCCTAAATTCCCAGACTGTCATTCTGGCACTTCTAGTGAACAGTTACTCCCCTTACAGAGAGAGATGGCACTGAACCAGACCCCAGAGAGGAGCGTAAGCAAACAGGACCTCAGAGCTTGCAATTAGGTCTGTATCTCTGGCAAGCTGCCCTTCCTTAGTTCAAGTGCTCCTGACCTTTGATCTGGAAGAAATATTGGTTAGAAGGAAGGACTGAAAATTGGAGTCTCTCCTATATAAAATATATAAGAAAATATTCTGATCTGGGGTAGGTTATAACAGCTCTAGGGCAGTGGGAAGATGATGGTGCACAGCAGGTCATGATATGCACTAATATTTAATACCTATGTATAGCACAACTGACAGGAGAGAGCAACCTTGAGTGAAGAAAAGATGTGAAGAGGTAAAGAATGGAAAGAATAAAGTGAATCCTAAACCCCTAAAAGGCTCATACCCAAAAGCTATAGGAAATGACTGAGGAGGTTAGCTGTGCTGAAGAATGAGGACAGAAGTAATCTGAGCTGTGATAATACAGTATCAGGTATTTAAATAATCTGTTTAATTCTTTTTAATTTGTGGGATCGTTTTCTTGGAAACTGGGGTCCTTTTGACACTAAAGGAGTGCTAGCCGTCCTTAAAAAGCTGACCCTGCCACAAAAGGGATTGCTAAGAAAAATTGAAAACAGCTCCTTAACAATGGATGCTTCAGTTATAGTGTGGAAGTGTTGGAAAGGCATGTCTCAGGACTTCCAGGGAGCTGCTGCATAGAGCTGAAAAGCGATTAAGGCTGGCAAATCACTGTATAGTTTTGCACTGCCAGTCTTGAGACTGCCTCAGTAATGGTGTGACTTACTCAATTCAATATAGCTTTGAAAAGGAACCTCTTGAGCTCAGAAATGCTGTTGTGTAGACCACTCATTTGCCTTGAGGGGATTGCCACAACATTTCCATGGCAATTGCTCTTGTAAGCTGAGAAACGTTTAGGAGGCTGCCATAATATAGAATCTGGGCAGTATGTCCTGACTTGTGTGCATGTATGTGTGTGAGAGAGAATGACTGTCCAATGGAAGATCTATCCATCTGACCAACCAGCATAGCTGAGCTGGCTGAGGGGCTTCTCTCTGTGCTGCAAAGATCTGTTTTTAGACCACTTGCTAAGCTTCGAGTGGGTACATTTGCAGAAATCTGGATTGTTTTGTGAATTATTTGTCAGCAGTAAAAGCAATTAAAATGCATGAGATAATGTATTCATAATGTGCAATTTGACTATTTTAGAAGCAATTACGCTTTTGAAGCCATCACTGTAAGCTTAATGCAGACAAAATGGAGCTCTTAGTGCCACCCCTAAAGCCCTCTTCCTTTCTTCTGCCACTGGGCATCATACTTTTCTCACCTGGATCCTTTCTCCAAATCCCAATATACAGGTAATGCTAAAATCTTTCTGCTTTTTCCTGTAAAATAATAGTGGTCCTTTCCCCTTCTCCCTGCTACTAATTATTTCCCATCCATGCCCTAATCACCTCTCATTTCACAAACCATCATGGTGTCTAGACACCTCAGGAAGATTTCTGAAAATTTAGTGTCAAATAGGTGCTGGATTGGAATTTAGGGTCAAATTTTCAGCAAAACTTTAGCCATGGTTCCAGTCAGCAGCTGTGCACATTGAATAGTAGCATTTCTGGAATGTTGTAGCTTCTGCCCACCCACTGATCTGAACTGGAATCACCAACAGTTTGTGGCTGCAGAGGGGTGAGGCAACATGGATTTTGCTACATCCTGAATATACCAGCCAGGCCCTTGGAGCAGGCTCCTGCAGCAGTGCAAAAGGAGTCTGGTCTAGTTTCTGGGCTGCACTTCAGCTACAAAGGCAGGGGAAAGAATAAAGTCCTACCTGGTAGTGCTATCTGTTTCTATGGTGCTTTTTACTGTGAGCACAATGTACTTGTCACCTTATTGCTACTATTGTCATGTGCAAAGGCTATTGTCACCTGGCTGTGGTTTGCAGCATATCAAATCCCTTTCCTTTTGATCTGATGACCAGTTGTATGTTGGGCAAGGAAAAGAATGGCTGGGGTGTTTGGCTATCTTTTAGAAATTGCTTTGCCATTATTTTCTTAGCTCTAGGTTTGGTGCTTCTTTCCACTTCACCATGCAAAAATGTTGATTACCGTAGCCCACCTGGACAACTTCAGAATGACTTAACTGAGCAACTGTGTGAAAAACCCCCTTATTCTATCAGTGCTTTTTTTTTCTAGTGATAGATGGTGCTGAGAAGAGAAATACATAGGCAAAGGCCTCTGTCAACTGGGAAAGGAATTAGCTGTTTTACATGCTGTTTTACAGCAGGACATAGGACAAGGAGCCAGAGCCTTCAGTTACAGCAAGCAAACAGTATGATCAAGATTTAGGAAGACTTTCTAAGTGGAAGGACAGTCAAACACCTAAGAGAATGACTGGGAATAAAAGGATCTTTAAGGCTGGACAAATATCTCTGAAGAATAACACAAACTTGCTTGTTTTGTGCTGTGCTTCTGGTTCTAGTCTGAACAGCCTCTTGTCATGCCAGAAGTCCTGTTCTCATCCTGTTTGTGTGTCCATCTCCTGTCTGGTAGCTCAGCAATAAGTTTTTCCTTTTTCTGACTTACACCAATTCTGAAATTAGATTTAATAGTGAGCTCCAGCTTCATTCTTGAATTTTGCTAATTGTCACTTACTGTCTTATATACATTCACAAGACACCTTGGTTTGCTTTTTTCATCAGTTTATACCTCTCGAGGATCTAAACAGTAGCAGCCTGACTAGTTATGATCCTTTGTACAGTGACCTACCTTGGTGTTCTGTATTCCTAACCTTGAATCTGTCCTAACTGGCTTTATATGCAGTTTCCCAAGGCTTTTCAGGGTATTTCAGAATTGACCTAAGCAATCAGATATGTCATGTAGAGCTCAAATTGTTAACAGCACATCAACAGTTGAAAGGTATTTCACCTTTCCTTGATGACTGCAAAAAAATTTCTTCAGAAAGGGAGTACTGAAATATTTGTAAAACTCTCTAGGAAAACAGTGTGTTCCTATTATTTAACCAGTCACTGTCAGATGACCTGATATCCCACATCAGGGAGCTGCATAGAATTTCTGCTTTCTCTGTTGACATTTGCAGAAGATCATCAAAGGCGGTTCATTTCTGCTTTCTCTGCTGTGATCAGAAGAAAACCTTCTCATACTGAATATCACACTCCAACCAGTCCAGCTTTACATGGTGTTTCAGGGTGTATTGACTTTTCTCTGTGACTTCCAAACCACCTTCTGAGTCAATGTCTGATTTATTTTCTCTAAGTGGCTCTGACACAGTCCTCTGATTGCACCCTGAACCTCACTGTAACATACAGAGTATATACATTTAAAATATCTTTTTATCTTTCTGATTGAAACATGCATTCTAACAATTCTGTTTCTCAAAAGTGTTGCAGGGATTTGTTGGTATCTTTTTATATTCTTGGTGGTGTCCTCAGTCACTGTGACCACTGCAAGAAAAAAATTTGTATGCTTTCTGCTTTGAACAGCATGCCCATCTTCTGCATGCATGTCTGTATGTGTATGAATGCATGTGTATATTTATTTCCTACTGGAATCAAGATAGCATAAGGAATGAAAATCTTACATGACAAGCTCTCAGTTGCCAGTAATGAACACAGAATACAAAATCAAATTAAAACCCCGTATGCAAGAAGATAGCATTAGGAACAATTTGACATTTATTGAACAACAGATGGTGATTAAAAGAATAAAACCTTGATTGTCTTGCTAAAAGCCAAACCTCAGTTCTGTCTAAGGAATGTCTAACATTCCAAATAAAACACTCAAGGCATCAATGAAATCATAGGAAGATCAGTCTAAAAGGGGTTTTTAGATATGTTCTTATCAGAAGTGCAGTTAATACCTACCCTTCAAAAGTATCATATTTTTAGCTAGGTAGTTTTCTGGAAATGACTCTTCTCCTCCAGGAGAAGATACAGATAGTAAATGAGAGAGAGATAGCATGTATGTAAAACTGTATTAAATGAAGGGTGAACTGAATACTTGCTTTTGCTTCTACTCTGTTCTTTCAGTGCTGTCCAGCTTTCCTTCTAAAAGGATGCAGTGTAGAGGATGCTGTCCTTCAGAGTGGGATCCCCATGGCAGTGGCGACGTGCCTTTGTCAATCTCACTGGAGTGAACTGTGGGGGAGCAGAGACCAACTCTCCCAAATTATCTGGTAGCCTGTTCTGTCCTCTTTCTCTTGCAGCATGCAATTAAGTGCTGCTCTCCAAGGGGTGCCTGTGAGCTACATAATAACGGTGTTTAATCAGTAGCTTTGTGTCACAGAATCCCAGAGGTTTGCATCCTGCCTGTGAAGGAATACATGAGAGATGAGAAGCAGTCCATTGGCAGCAGATTTATATTCACTTTCTTGTGGAGAGTGGGTGGATGCACATTGTACCAGGCAGTGGTCTTGGGAAGGTGCTCCCATTTTACCTTCAACCAGTGTCTCTTCCCTGTCTGATGGCACTCAGAGATCGTCTGCTCTGAATGCATCTTCTGGCTGAGTCTGTCAGTGGACAGAGTCTGAGATATGTTGAATTTATATTTACAGGATCAGTTATGAATAATTTTGCTTCATCTCTTTCCTTTTGCGTTAAACAATTTATCACATCTTTGTGTGCAATCACTGTGGTGCTCTTAGGAGTGATATACTGATAATTAACAATAATTGCCAGATATATTCAGCTTATTTTTTTCATTGTTCTGGCTGTGCATCCTTCTCCCCACGTGTAGTTGACATGTCATCTGTTGATAGATGAGTTTTGTTTTATTCTTTCTATCTAAAGCCACTCTGCACACTTCAGACTTGTTTGCTGTCATGTCTTGCTCAGACCATTCAGCTTCTGTGCATCAGCTGTACTTCTTTCTTGCCTTCAGCATTTTCACCTTTCCTTTCTCTCCAGTCTTGGCCTTGATCCTGTCTTCCCTGTGTTTCAGTGACTGGGCATAATGAAATTTCAGTTGTCATTCACACATATTTGCTCTGCCAAACCAGTTCCACAGATTGCATTTGTTGTGTCTAGGATCAATAGCCAAAAGCATGGTCCAAGGGACTTGATACAAGATATTTCTTGTTAGAAGTATCCTCTCATCTTTGGAAGTCAATGACTATTAAAGTACAGAGTCAGACAGTAGGAACTTAAAAGGGACGGAGGTGCCCATGGGTTGAGACAAGGAGAGAAAAGCATATGCAGTAATAATGCCTTGGGACAGGCATCATGGCAAAATGGCTGGATCTCTCTCTGGAGCAATTGCACCTTTCTAGTAACTATCAGGGTTGGCTGAATAGCTGTCTCAAAGCAGATGTTTATGTGACAGGAACTAGAGTATGGGCATGAACTGGAGCACAAGACATTGGGGGGGTTTTAAATTCCATGTGCCAGCATCACTCAGTTTCACCAAAACATTTACATTTTTTGGTTAACAGTATTCAGTTTGGTTTTTTGGCCAGAAGCTTTGGGGTTCTTTGTGTTTGTTTTTCTTTTCTTTTATTTTTTAAAGCATTTTAAGTCAAAATCTAATTTCAAATTAGAATGTAACTTTGAGAATAAGAAAGGCCAATACGAATATGTGGTACTTTAACACCAGAAGAGAAGCCCAATGAAGAATCTGAACACAGCATTAGAAGTATCCTGACCTTCATCTAAAGGGTGTGAAAGACATCAGAAGACCATTACTTCCAGTTAAGAGAATTGCAATTGTACCTACTCATAAGTGATACAGAAATCAAGGAACAAACAGTGAAATTTGGATGGGGACTACTGTGATGAGAGAAAGGGGAGGTGGAAGTGTTGGTGAATGGAACATGTGAAAAGTCTGGGCACTGAATGCTCTGGGTCTGCCTTGGAGGGTGCAGGATGGCTAGTGAAAGCCATCAAGGGAAGACTGAGAGGATACATGGGGACAGGCAGAGAAGATGAAATTCTTGCAATGCTCCATGGAAACTTGCGGATTCTCTGTTTTCAGAGGTGTTCAGATCTCAAGCCCTGAGCTAGGTCAACCCTGGCATCATCAGGGTGTCACTTGAGATTATTTCAGAGGTGCCTTCCAACTTCAGCTGCTTTACTATTTCACGCTTTTTTCCCAGCTCAATTATAGAAACATGGTAATTTTTCCTTTAATTTCTCCATCAATAAGTGGCACAAATTCTTTTCAGTGGCATTATGTTCACAAAGGTCTCCTGCTATTATTCTGTAAAATATCATACCAAAGGCATAAACTAATGAAATCTTCTTTACTGCAGGGTTAACATTAATGCATTAGTTGAAAATAGTAAAAGGAGACAGTAAAAAAAGGAAAACATTTTATTTTGCTGATGTTTGCAATAGGTAATGACAATATCAGCAGTAAGAACCTATTAAGCTACTTCAAATTAGTATTTGATCTGCTTTAAAAAGACACTCATTATCAGTTAATTCATTAAGGATATTTGTTGAGGTTTAAAGCATATGAAACAAAAATACCTAATTTGCAAGTAATTAATACAGAATTACTTAAGCAATACAGTTTCACAAATGAAATACTTATATTTGAATTTCTTTTAATCCACTTGAAAGAGATACTTAGATCTTTAATCATCAGCTAAATTAGATATGTTTTGTTAATTACCTATCAATCAATATTCCAGTTCAGCATCTACATTGCTTGAGAGAAGGGCACACAGTTGAGACAAGAGCCTTTTTTATTCATTAAAAATACTTATTTATTTATTTTTTGATACAGCTGGCATTGAGGGTATTAACCAATTCAATTTCTCAATAATTCAAGGGAGAATTACTGTGTTTATTTATTTATTTCTTCTTGTGTTTTAAGTAAAAGTTCCAGAAGATTTGGTCATTTATTCCTATGCAGTGAAACCTTCACGAGTAATGCACTTTTATTTAAAAATATTATCATTAAGACAAAATTGCATTTAATCTTTGATTTCAAGCCTGAAACTGAGCTGTGTGGCGGTCATACAGATCTGATGATTTTGCAGAGACAACTCTCTGTTTTGTGAAAGCACACACTTGGGTCTGAGTGACCCACTAGATCCTCAGTTTGTGTAAGGTGCACTCAGTGTCTGCAAAGGCCAGTCTTTATCATTCACTAGACTTTTGGCATACTTTGGAGAACTGGGAAGAAGAGATCCTGGAAGGTTAAACCACCAGGAGCAATTGCCTTTGCTGTAGTTTAAGATCTAGTACTTGGTAGAAATCCCACTTTGTTTCCCTGTTGGGAAGAAAAAATGGATCTTCAGATAAAAAGTAGGCCAGAATGTTTCTTTAAAAATTATTCCATATGATTCTGACCTAAGTTTTAAATATCTACCAGTCTAAAGCCAGGGATGAGAATTATGTTAATGTATGACTTGAAAAGCATTGAAAAGCCAGTGTTAAAAATGAAATGCTGACACAACTTTATCTATAGCCCTTCTAGCAGAGCAGTTATAATATGAAAAAGTAAGGTTCAATAATATGCAAGGCAGAAATAGCAAATTATATTAGATGTGACATATTAGCCATAAGGCCTTTTCTAAACCACACTGAAAAAATTAGGACAAGGGTATGGTAGTATATTTCTCCCCAAAGCACAAGAAAGACCTAACCCCCAGAGCACTCCCTCTGAACTTGTATTCTATTTCTAGCATGTGTTTTATTAACTTTTATTTTTGTTTTTCAGGCTAGACATACAGCACCAACCTTAATGTCAAATTAGATAATGAAAAGAAATAGTCATCTTAAAAAAAAAATCATTCAAATAACTGTCATGTTGCATTATAGTTTTTGCTGCTAGCAAAAGCCTTAATTAAGTCTGCAGAATGGTTTCTTTTCTCATCTTCTGATATCGAATGCTCTGAGCTTGCTAGGCAACTTTTTCTGTTAGAGCTGCATCTTTACATTTTTACAGAAATCATCCTATGCATAGAATAGAGACATATCTAAAAAAATAATAACTGTAGAAGGAGAAAGTTTCATAGGGGGTTGTGACATTTATCAAGCTGTAGGAAAAAAAGTGAAAACTAGAACTTTGAGTGTTGCTAGATTTAATCTGGAATGATGAACACAAACCTAATGTCTGCTGCTGATATACTGTGATTAACAAATCAGAACAACAGCAAGTGACTTATTATGTATGACAATCTGGAATTATGCTGTCAAGCTGACCCTGTCCTTCTCATACTGCTGTGAGGTTACCCAAACTGGGAGTAATCCCTGGCTGGTGCAGAACCAAGCTTACCGCAAGATAAATTTTCCTAAAGGAAAGAGCACTGGTGGATCATTGTTGCTTTGAGCAATCTCTGACTGAATCAGTAATTCCCAACAGGGAATCTAATTATGCCAGGGACTGAAATGATGAGTACAGGCACCGGAAAGTGCAAGGAAAATTATGCTGCACCCGGGTGCTGAATCAAGCAGAGCACAGCCAGATCAGGAGGAATGGGCCTAATGAATGCATGCATAAAAAATTGCAATTAATACCACTGAAGGAGTCATTGCCATGATAGGCACTACCTACTGTAAATGCATTATTGGAATTAGGAAGCGGAATGTGTTTCTCCTGCTTATGAACCTCCAACAGTTCTCCATAACTTTAAAAGAAAACTCTCTGTCATGTGCCATGCTTTGATTTCTATCATGAAGTGATCTCAGCATTCATGATCAATTCATGATTCTTTTAGGTTGGAACTGAATTGGAAGTGATGACAGAGATCACCTATTATGCATGAGCTTTAGACAGGCACTTAATCTGTAGAACCAGACTAGAATTATTTGTAAGTGAAATACTGAGAAATATGCTTATTGGGATGCCAGAACCCCTCTCCACCAATCCCTGAGGCCTGTAGATCCACTTCTAGAGGTCCAAAAGGCTTGCTAAAGCCCTTGGAGAGATCTTCTGGCCCTGAACACAAACTTCTGCCATGGAGAAGCCACGGTCTCTTCTGTCTGGCATTTACATAATGTGGGTACAAAATGTTTCTTGGTCAGAACATTCCATCGTCACATGCTACTATTTACAAAATGGCCTGTAGAAATGTAGAATAGAAATGATTACATGAGATGGCAAGTTGCAGTGAGCCAGGCTCACCTACTTTTCCACTGAATCTCCTGACTGAGTTTTCTCTGACTTTAGCTCCTGATTTCAGCTGAATCTACTGCTTGTTGCACCTGTGAAACCAATAGAAGTATTGCTGTCGTAAGGCTTGACTGTGAAGCCAAGTATTGTGTATTTCTTCAGGCTATTACAACAGAGTATGATATTCTAAGGTCATATTTAATATTGGCCTAAATTCCCTTCCTGCAAGACTGAAACCATGAAATTACATTTCCCCTGTACCTTGCCCCTCTACCTTAGCGGTAAGTGCCCTATAACATAAGAACATAAAATTATCTGGCCAATCCATCCTTGTGGGATCACGTGCACCAGGGGAAATAGTGTCTTCCTGGAAATACATCCAGATTTTGACAAGAGGCCTGATTTCCTTAGTCCACCAATTGAAAAAACAACTTAAAGTGCAGAAGCTTTCCACAGAAAATGAAAATGTGGTCAAATGGAGAAGGAAAGCAGAAAAGTAAAGCAAGCAAAGTACTTTTAGGAGTATTTCATGCTGTTTTTTGAACTTGAGTGCTATAAGAACTTGTATGTTTTGACCAGCTCTAAAAGGTTACAGCAGAGGTGGGAGGAAGAAGAAAGGGTCAGGGCATGCTAAGCTGAAACTGGAGTATACATCCCCTAAATGTACTCATGCCTCCTGTATCCAATAAATGGTTTGCCCATAAAGACCTGAAGCTAATGCTGTCTAATTCTTCAGAGTTATGACCTATTTGCATGGGAAGAATAAGCCAAATTTAAATCCTTTGGGGACATGTGGTCATATTTTCCAGTTCCTTCCTTCCTTCC